>VXAA01005564.1:18654-51841 GCA_013399115.1 Anseranas semipalmata | reverse complement strand
TTTTTTTTTTTTCCTCCCAGAAGACTGGTTAGCCATTTTGGTGAGAGTTTTAAAAAAACTTCCATTTCATCTGTTTAAGAAAGAAAGATGTCCACTCAGCCAAACTGTAATATGATCTAAAGATGTACTTATTCTTGCACACTTTCCAGCTTTTTGACCTATCTCCTGTTGCATGTAGGAAATACTTATATTTACCCATATCTCTAACCTCTGCCTTAGTCATCTACACATCTCTGTAGCTCCTTCCTGGTACCTCTGTATTTCAGTTGCCACATATCCTGCAGACACAGCTCTAAGTCCATTCCATGGAGTATGTGGACTCACAGCCTATTTGGTACATAAAATGCTTATATTTACTTTCAGCAGGTTTTGTATTGTTTCTGATTAACTGCCAATTTAATAATGTTAACATTTAACCAGACTTTACAGAATTTTATATGCAAGCCTGGAATTTTATGCTTGAACCTATAAACAAGGCAAAGAAGATGATGCTGGTGAAATCATTCTTTTTGATTACCTGAAGATTGTATTCTTCAAGCTTCAGTTTGCAGAGAACAATTTCACCAGCTCTATCCTGTCTTTGGCATATTTATAATAAAAGGAGAGACCCTTAAATTCTGATAGTCATAAGACTAAGTTCATTTCCCTCACCACACATTCAATCCCTTTTAAATTTAATTTCATTGTTCCGCAATCCCGTTTTACAGGGTCTTTCCCCGAACAACTACTTTTCTGGATGATTCATGAGAGTTCACTGGCTTATCATGGTATCTCTGCCCCTGGCAATGTTCATCATGTCAAGACATCAGATTCTAGAGAGAGTCAAAATGAAAAAAAGTAACTATTCTGAATATTGTTTCATCACTTACTTTCTCTATATCCTCGAGAGGTCTCAGTATCCAATTAATTCTTCTTTTGAAATCTGTGTGTTTCAAAATCAATTTTTGGAAAGACAAGTGATTGCTTTATCATGTTTGTCATGTACTGACTAGCACTGATTTTCAGAAACAAACCTACTTCAGGGAAACATACTGGTCTCTGAACTACTCTGTGTTACTCTAAATCGATCCTGAGCACCAACTGTCTGACCATCATTTGAGCTCTCCATCAAGGTGCATGATCCACTTTGTTTCTCAAAAATTGCACAAGATCGCTGTCCATGAATAACTTCCTGCATATACTTAGAAATCAAAAGATTTTTAAGGCTGAAGTTCATGTGGAAATACTTGGAGAAAGAAACACCAGAAGTAAAGTAGAGGGATACTAATAAAAACAATTACTCTTAAAATTGGACAAAATGTCTGTTGATAGTGAACTTTTTCTTCTAAAAAGCAATCCGCAAGAGAACACTGGAGATTTACATGACCTGTGCACTACTCTACACTAATTCAAGGAGCTCTTCCTTCCTTCCTTCAGTTCAATTCCCACAGCTGTGACTATTCCTCTAAACTCTTTTTGAAAAGGGGTTAATTCAAACTAACTGAACTGCTGCAGGCAGACACAGGTAAACAGAATTTGATTGTTCTTAACTGTCAGAATTCAGATAATTTTCCTACCCAGATTGAAACAAACTGTTTTATTCACCTTTTTGATAAACACTTTACTGAGTAATGATTCAAGAGGACTGGATCTACTTTCTTGTGTCAGCAGATTACTCATGCATCTTTTTGAACATCATATTGCCAGGCGGGAAGGGTTTTACTCTTGGTTAAAGGTTAAGACCTGACAGAGAGGTCTTAATAAAAATGAGGGCAAGTCAACTGGAGGAAGGAAAAAAAGAAAGAGGGAGGAGAAAAGAGAGAGAGAGACAGATTTCCAATTTAACCATACCGTAACAGACTAGTGCATGTTTTTTTGTCTGTTTTTGTTTTTTTATTCTCTTTACTCATGTATTTCATAACTATTTTTCACGGTGTTACCAGTTGTGGTGTTATGAATATTACCCTCTTACTGACCTGGAGCAGATGCAAGAAAGAGGATTGGCCTTTAGTGTAGGCCTCTTGTCTCCAGATACCATCGTTTGCATAGGTTATAACACCCTGCAGAACAGGCTCCCAAAGGCCAATGAGGACAACCAGGAACATCTGGAGCTGACATGCACTCTGGTCATGTTCTCAGAAGCTCCTCATTGCTCTTTTCCAGGCTGATTGCAGATTTTTACTCTGTGTTCTGGAACAAGTTTGGCCTGGACCATGCCAAGATCTGGGATGAATTCTTAATGTGTGGGATGCTCCGCTTCTTGTGCAGGAAGGCCAGAGTAGCCCTAATGCTGAAGATCTGAGTCACTGAGGAGTTTCTTTCCCCAGTACTAGACTTTAGTGAAGGCCATCTGCTGCACTCAGGCTGATGTGATTCAACCAGACTGGTCCCATGTGGTCCCATGACAGAACATCTTTGATAACTTGTATCTGGTCTAAAGGTTCCTTCATCTGGTGAATAGGGATAGTCATTTACCTCCTGTCCCTCAACAAGGAGAAAACATTTGACATGGGGGATCACAGCTACTCCACAGGGATCCCCCTGTTATGTGGGGTGCCTCGAGACACTATAAACTGTTGCAGAAAGCTTGGTAAAATTCGGCAGAGAGGTGGCTGGGGACGTGAGATCCTTCCCCCGTGCTCCACAGCTCACCATCTAGCAGGGCACAGACAGCAGGGCTATGCCTGGGCACTTACATCTCTGCAACCAACTCCTTCCCAGCTCCTTAATCAGACAAAATGGAGGCAAGAGTGTCAGAGCAGGTGTGGAGGTGAACAGAGCTGCTTCAGCTCCTTGCCTTCAGGGAACACGAGCTTGTTGTCATCCCACCTGTCCTATCCATTTTCCGGTATTGCTTCAACAGCCTTTTCCCTATGACCTGGACCTGGATTTTTCCCTGCTCGGGGCAGCACTGGCTCCCTTCCTGGCAGCTGTATCCATGTACCATGTACCCAGAACAAGTTAGCGAGGCAGGATTTCCCTTCCAAGAGTCCATGCTGATTCCTTCCCTACAGACTTTGTTTATCCATGTGCTCAGCAATCTCTTCCTCTAATATAGACTCTTCCATTTTACCAGAGATGAATGACAGACTCAGTGGTCTGCAGTTCCTGGATCCTCTCTAGAGACCTGTTTGGAGATGGGAGTTACAGTGGCAATCTTCCAAGCCCCTGACTCGGTGGCTGCTTGTAATGATAGGTTACACATTTTGACCAGCAGGTCTGCAATTTCACATTTTAGTTCCTTCACAGCACTTGGGTGAACAGCTGCTGATCCTGATGACTTACTGATATCTAACTTATTTTATTTGGTCTAATACTCCTTGTATACTTAGCTCAAATTGATATAGCTTCCCTGACCGATCTGCTACAAAAAAATGCACTGGATGTTGGAAACTCCCCAACATCTTTAACAATAAAAAAAAGGGGAAAAAAAAAAACAACAACACAAAACTCAAATGCTCTGCTGTTGCCTTATCCTCAAATGACTCTTAAACACCTTGGTTATCAAGTGGTCTGGCCAGTTCAAAAGCTGACTTCCTGATACTGAGGTATTTAAGGACATTTTAATTTTCAACCTGGGCATCCTTTAAAAATTCATTTATTTCTTCTGCAATTTCCTGTGTACATTTGATATGCCATGATTTTACTGCTCTCCTCATTTGGACAACTTTTGCATTTTTTAAAGTCAATCCTTTCTGTATATCAACCTCCTTAACTTTTCTGTTCAGATATATACAGTGTTTTTACTGGATCATTTTGTTTTCTTTTTTTTCTGAGCAGTTTACCTGGGCTTCTAATACAGTGTTTTCACACAGCCTCAAAGCTGCTTACAGACTTCATGCTTTTTGGAATATTCATTTTAGGAGTATTTTTCCTAATTGTCTCATTTTTATGTAATTCCCTTTCCTGAAATCTTATCTCTGCATTCAAGATTTGTTTTGCTTGCTCTCTTCCACTGCAAAATTAAGCCTAATTTTATTCTGATTGCTGTTACAGAGTGTTTTTCCACTAACACCATTTGAATTAGGTGCTGTGTATTGCTCAGGACCAAAGCCCAAATGGCAGCTTTTCAAGGGAGTGCTAAGATTAGTTGTTCTAGGAAGTAGCCATTTATTGTGCATAACAACCTTATCTCTACCTTTTGCCCTAGGGCAACAATGATCCAGTCTGTATGTGTACAGTGAAAATCTCCCACTACTACAACCTGTCTTAAATTTGAAACAATACCTAAGCACTATTACCCTCCAGATCTAAGAGTCTATACTATCATCCCAGTACTATTTTTTAACTATTCTTAGAATACAGGATTTCCATTCAGAAGAATCCCATAATGCTTCTCTTTTCCCACAATATTTATATGTTGTGGCATTTTACATTTTCCTTCATGTACAATGCCCTCACCTGTACATCTCATTCCATTGTCCTTTAAAGCTCGTAGCCAGGCAACACTGTATCCCATTAATTATCCTAATTCTACCAGGTCTCTGAGATGCCTATAATATTAAGGTTGCTGTTCAATGCCAAAAATTCTAGCTCCCCCATCTTGTTTTTTAGGCTTCTAGCACAGGCGTTGAAGCCAGTATTTGTTGGTTTTGCCCTTGGTTTAGCTTTGCCATGCTGGTCAGTTGCTATTGTAGGCTAACTGACTTGCCTTCCCTGTTTCCGTTTATTTCCCTTCTGGCCTTTTCAGAGGTGTGCTGAAAATCATCCAGGTTACCCTGCCAAGTCGAATCAATCCGTGTGTTTCTCCATGCTTGTCAACATTTTCCGAGTTCCTAGTTTAAATAATCCTGTATGACCTTCTCAATTTTCAGAGCCAACAGTCTGCCTCCACCTTGATTTAAAACGCAGCCTATCCTTCTCTTACAGGTTCCCTTTGTCTCAAAATGTTTCCCAATTCCTAAGAGACTGAAATCCATGTTCTCTCCATGCCACAGTCTCACCTGCGTACTGCAGCCCTGCATCCCTGCTTGCCTCTCACACCTCATGCACTGGAACTGGCAGTATTTTGGAGAATGCGACCATGAGAATTCTAATTTCAGTTTTCTACTGCGCAGCCCAAACAGCCCTCCAGAGTATCATCTGTACACTGCCCCAGGTCACTCATACTAGCTCAGATCATGACCTCTGGCTCCTCCCATGCACTTATAAATAATCTGCCTAGACTTGTCACAAAGCCTACCTGTGCCAGGTAGTGGATGGTCACATTTCTCACAACCACCTGCTGCTGAGTACCCTTGGTGAAAGAGCTGTGGCACAAGCTGGAGACTCATCTCAGAGATGATATCCTTCATTTTCAGCTCAGTGCCCTCCCTCCTCAGAATTTCTCTTCAGGAGAACAAAGTTGTCTCAGTGGACAGGTACCTACTCTGAAGCATCCCAATAAGTTGACATCATCCATGAACCTCTCCCGCCTTTTAGCTGTTACTTTTTAGCCAATCTCAAAAGAACAGACCCAGTCTCCCAAAACCCAGAGCTCCTTGCAGTGTGCACACATACAGAGACAATTAATTAGCTCACCTCTTACCCTAGTCTACCATTATTAAGCTAACTAGCAAAAAATGAGATATACCCAAGAATGTGGAGGGCGGAGAAGTGTGTAGTAGGAGTCATTACATTTAAATCTGAAATGATCAGCTCCACCAGCAATCCATGCTAGCAATGTGGCAGCCAGTAATTTCAATTACTATCGTATCATAGAATATCTGAACCTTCAGATGAACTGGGGAATTCATTATAAGAAAATTATGTAAATAAGGGACAAAAAAAAAATAACAAAGGGTGAATTGAAATACTCATTCATGTCATTAGATACATGTGTTTATACTAAAAATGACTTGATTCCAAGCAGATTGAGTTTATGCAAAATACAGAATATTGATGCTCAAAAGTACAAACAGTTCCGAATCCATATTTGGTCCAAAGGATGCAAGTGTGAAATGTTCCAAAGGGGGAACAATCTTAGCTTTTGTTTTTCTTTCCTTTTTTTTTTTCCCCTACACTTGATATACTAACAGAATTAACTGACAAAATGAATTATAGCATTTCATTTATAGTATTTGGATAAACCATCAAAGATGATGGTTTAATTACTAGAAGAACTTTAATAGTTAATATAGAGATATGAGTAGAATTAGACAGGTGAGTTATACAATATGACAGAAGCTATTTCAAAAAATCCCTGACTTGAATTAGATCAAATGTTAAAATCTAAAAGTACTTCCCCATATTTAATTCATAGGAACTTTTAAATATTGAAATATTCCATTTTTATTATTCTAATAAAAATTATTTAGCTTTAACCTTTTAAACTCTGACTTAAATATTAAAAAGAAGTCAAATAAGGGAAAAGCATTGTGTAGATTTCAACTTCATTCAGATAATTTTGAAATGTATTTCCACCCCTTTTGAGATACAACTTTATTTAAGCCCCCTTTCACCAAAATAGGGATTCAAGCAGAAATTTAATTTAAAACTTTTCATGCATGTCTAGACAGGAGACTAGCTGTTTGACTCTATAGTTAAATAAAGCATAGGAGTTAAATAGTTTAGTAATCTCGATTCTATTCCTGGCATGCCAAACAATTATTTAGTTGTTTGTTTTATCTCATGTAGACAAACTGCATTTTTCATACGTTGACTGCTAAAATGAAAACAATTAAGGCCAAATTCTCTTCTGAACTCGGTACTCACAACCTAGAATAATTATTCTCAGTTGAACAGTATTTTGAAAATAGAAACTCACCCAAATTTCTTACTTAAAGTTTAGCTGTTAATACATGATAATACTTTGTTGAATAAATTACTGTCCCTTGGCAGTTCAGGTCTTTTGATGAAAGATGTTTTCATACCAAAAAAACAGACATTTACTGCATTTTATTACACAGGAGAAATATCTAAGTCCAAAGGGTGATCTTAATTATCATGCAAACCTTCAATGGCAAAAATGAAGCTGACTCCAGTAGCCCAAACTATTGTGAGACAAAGGTGAATCAACCTCACAAGAAGGGACCTTTTTAGCTGTGGGTACAGGGGAGGAATGAGAGGAGATGCAGCAAGTTCCAAGGAACCTGGCTGAGGACAGAGAAGGCTGAGGAAAGAAACTCAGAGTTAATAACAGCTATAAGCATGGCCAAGAGAAAGAGGCAGAATAAGAATCCTAGTCTGCCAACAGTTACTAGACGACTCATGCTTTCATGGACATCCACAATAAACAGAAGTCAAATGACTTTTCATCCTAGTGTTTTCACAATCCTGAAATGTATTTACCTGTCTTTTGTCTGTTGCTTAATCAGGTGATATACAACCTAGCTGATAGTCTTATTATGCACTAAACTTGAACTACTTCAGTCATCTAGTGCTGTGATAAAAGCTATACAGTTCCCTTTATCTTTACAATACTATAGGTCCTTCAACATTTGCTCACAAAATAAAGTTGGATTAATAATGTTATTTTAGTGTGTTAAAATTCATACAGACTCCACACAATAACCTGATAAGATCAAAGATTCACAGCAGGCTTTGTCTTTTCTACAGAGAAAGTGTTTCCAGATGATAAAGTCAATATTAAAAGCTCTCAATGGGATTTTCCTAACATTAAAGCCACGAGGCAAGAAAACGGCTGCACAAAAAGGTTTCTGTTCCTTCTGGGAGATCATGCTAGTTCACTTCCTTCTTAAATTGCCTTCAGAGAGTTTGTCCCATTCCTAGCAGCATTCCACAATATCCCACCACAGCAAAAACTGATGTGGGAGAGCTTGGTATTACAGTCTGTTTCTCACTATCTAGATAAGACATCAGCCAGCATAAATAATGCCCATGACTACCCTGCAGTGACTATTCATTTGATAATACAGCATGATTTACACTATCAAATGCTTTAAAAATAATCTAAAGCTGTTGTGCTACATTTCTCACATTCGTCAAATTCAACAAAAATTTTGTTAGTCGTATTGATCTATGCTGCTTTAAGAAGTCAGTCCAAGCCTTAAGGAAAACTGATTTGTAAGAAAATATCACTTGTAAAAATGTGGTGTTCAAGTTGTGCGCTCATATACTGTTCAAAATAAGATAGGTAGGAGGGAGATGAGTCTTTCTGTGGGTTCAGTTACAGTTCACATTTCAAAGCTGAATTTTATGTTCACATTGCCATAGTCAAAAGTATATTGAGAAAGAAATGACTATATGTTTCTCTGGAGAAGAGTTCAGCTATTGCAGGAATTCTTCTTCCATACTGTGTAGGCTATGGGTCACTGCTTTCTCTTTAAGTTCTGTGCTTATTTTGTTTTTGCCTAAGACTAACAGCTTTTTGCACGAATTGTCACTCAGGAAGACAAAATATTGCTAGAAATTAAGCAGTGGAAACATGCAGATATCCGTGGAGTAACAGTTGCTGAATTCAGTATGGGAGGGAGGGGTTCAAGAACCTATACTTGGTGCCTGCAGCATTCTTAACACAAATACATATGTGAAATTTGCACCTCAAGCTTTATAAGTGATACTCATCAAAGAAACACGAGAACAGAGTCAGTAGTAAACTTACACATGTGAAGACACTTCTGGGTGGCTAGAAAAGTCTGATTGTGAGTATCCCTGTGCCCTATACCACACCTATGTGCATGCAAGATTGGCAGTCTGTCTGGTCATAGGCAACTTTTTTCTGTGAGGTCTAAAAACCGAAACCAAAATAAAACTTTCTCCATAAGAAAGCTGTGAAACAGTTAAGCCTCTCAGGTGTGCAGAAATCAGCTCTGTGATACTGTTCATTTCTTTGTAATCCTTTACCTGTGCATTAAAGTACCTTCTACTATGCCTCTGCAGGAGTTTTGTTTTGTTTTGTTTTGATAATACAAAGAAAAAAATCAATGAAAGGACTGCCACTGTTTAGGGATGTGTATCTCTACCAACAGTTTGACATTTTTGACTTTCAAAACCTGGAATTATTTTGCTTTACAGCAAGAGGGACTCCTGCAGCATAGGTTATGATGCCTTCATAAGTGGGAGAACCTCAGCTTTCACCAAACCCTGCACACCTTATGGAGCTAAGGGCTCAGGCCCTGTGTCATCCCTTTCCTTTTGTCATTGTATACCTAAGAGTGGAATTTACTTTGCCTAACTTTAGATACCTAAACAGTAGGCTTCCAGTCTGAATTACTCATCTAGTCTCCTCAAACAGTTCAGATGAGTTGCCCTCTGGAAGAGTATATGCCTTTCCTTTGACTAAATCAAGAAAACTAACTAGCTCTGTCTAGGTACCCACAGTTTAGGTAGCTAAATTTGAGAGAGGTTAAGCCCAGAGGGCTGTCACATGTATTTGTAATGCAGTTTTTGTTAGGTGGACAACTGCCATTCCACAGGAAAAAAATGCAAAATGCAGCCGAGTACAGCGTAGAACTGATTCAGATTGTTCTCACTTGACCATCTCAAAACACTTCACCACAATATTTGAGATACTTTTCACTTCCCAAACTCCATAAGGGCCATTTCCATGACCTGTATGAGCATCCTACTACATTTCAGAAGACTTGCTTAACACTGAAGAATACATTTATTCTCTTCGTATTTGACCTAAAGAAATCCTGTGTTTTCAAAATAAGCCATCTCCATCTCTTTCAAGTATGAAAAATTCAAGGACCACAGAATAATTTTCAGAAAACCCTTGGTAACTGGAAAAAAAGATGGCTAAAGAAAAAAAATGTTTACAGTCTCAAAAATTCTGGTTAGTCTGATTAATAAGAAAAAAAGTATTGAGCAAAGCTACATGTCCTTCCACCTCCCTGGAATTCCTGAACTTAAATTGCCATGGACATGTAGGAGATATGCAATGCAGTTTAATACTCGCAGGGTCAGAAAATCCATTCCCATCTAATGGGGAACTAATTCAAGAAAAGTCAAGCTTTAAAACTTGCTTTAAAATTTTAAAATTAGAAGACCACTGAAGAACCTTCCTTTTTTTTAACTCAATCAACGACAAACGATTTTCTGCCTTCCTTTGTATTTGTCACATTATGCTCCCATATATTAACTGAATTAGATGGAAATGGCGTCTTTAGGTTATCTGCCAATGAACCTGAGAAAATCATCTTCCAGTTTACTTCTTGACTACTCTTTTCAGCCAGCTTCTGATTCCATTGCCCTTCTGCAGTAGTTCCTAGAGAATTTGATCATTATGAGAGTTTCCTTTTGCTGGCAATTTCACTGAGTTACAACTGACCTACAGTAACCATCAAAAATCTTTGCTGCCCCCTCTTCTCACTAGGAGAAGCTGGGAGCCATTTCATTGTTGATGGATGCCACGTTTTGTGTATGGCAGGACTCTCACAAAGTCCTTTAAAACCAATTCAAAAGATTTCAGCAAAGGCACAATGTAGTTAAACACAAAACAAAATTCAATAGTGTGAGACACACTTAAACAAAGCAATTTCTGATCTATCATAGGCCTTACTTGGCTTACCACAGGGTGTTTGGAGGGTTAAAATAGCTTGGATTTGAACAGCAAGTAGTTGACCACATGGTCAAACAACTGGGTAGGGAAGCAGCTCATGTGGTGGAGCTACCTTGTGACTTCTGCAGATACTGATCCATGCCTGGGTCATACATGTTGCAGAAGCACACAGCACATTTCTCTGACCAGCTCACACAGCCGTTGACACACTGCAGATTCTGGGACAAGATTGATAAAATCTTGCTGAGAAATTTATTTTATAACAGAAGAAAGATCATCAAAACTATAGACTCAAAGCAGGTGCATCAGGAGGACAAACCTCATTTGTTTTATATCTGCAGGACATTTTGAATGCTTAAAAAAGATGTCTGAAAGGTCTTCATGCCCACTTTGCTGGAAAAGAGAGTGGAATCCAGTCTAACACCCAGGTCAGGCTGCAGAATGCGGATTAAATTTCACTGATAAGGTTGTAGCAGCACAGTCTATATCCCTGAGGAATTTTTTTTTCTTTTCTTACAGCTTTATGACTCATCACCTTCCTTGATCCATTCCCTCTCTGAAAAGGTTTGCAGCTGCAGGCGGTGACTACCGCTGACCTTGGCTTACCCTCTCTCTGGACCACTGTCTTCCTGATCCTATCATTAGTGATATTTAATTTCGTAGTCCAATTCAGAGCTACATTATATATAGCTATAGTCACAGAAAGAAAACATTAGCATCTATGTATGAGAGATAATTTAAAGTAAAAAGAGGGTTATATGACTTTACATCAGCCAGCCAATTCACTGAACAGTTCACATGGCAAATGATTTAACAGTTCCTCTGCTCAGAGCTTTGATCTCTCTAGTTACACTTAAAATCACATACTGTCAGGCAATAGGCATCTAACCCAAATGTTGTGTGTTTCCCTTTGAAGTACTTCAGTTATATTTTTTTGACTGAGTCAGTACCACTTACAGGTTTAATGAATTACCTATGGAGAAATACCTTGTTTGCTCACATTCCATCTACATGCAGCTTGGCTTGTATGGGATCAGTGTATTAGCATGTTTTATAACATATACTTGCCAGAGGTTTGTTTACAAGTAAGGTTCTTTTTGTCACTATTCCAACCAATATTACTCAGCTCTGTTTACCAAATCAAGAGGATAAAAAAGCTGCTGTTATTGCATGGAAACATGCACCTCCTGGAAGCACCTCGATTCTTAAAGAAGATTTGTGCTTAATAAATTAGTGAGTATTTACTGTTAACTGCACAACAATATAAAAGCAAAATAACACAGGCTTGATATTCATTCATACAAAAGCCCTCTCTGTGTGTACAAATAATCCCCTAAGAACTTAATTCTGCATCCATTTGTAATGGCAAATGTACCATAGCCTGCAAGTTTCAGTTGCAAGAGCATGCCTTTGCTGAGGAGTTAACTTATAGCCAGGTGTGTAAAAGAGCTTCTGACCTGAACTCAAGAGTTCTTTAAGTATCTATTAGCTAACCCAGTAAGAGGCATGAGTTATAGTCCAGCCTCCATTTTAATGGGGTCTTAACCTTTCTTTTACAGTGTGGATGCCAAGTATTTAATTTACAGCTTGATAGTCCTTTGGGGCTATGTTTATATGGTCAACTGCCTACTTCCTTTGGCTGCACTGGCTGCCACAAAGTACCATATACATTAAATTATTTTAAGGACAAACAAAACAATGAGAAATCACTGGATTTCTGGTGTGTTCACGGCACTGCCTTGAATGCTGCAGTCACACAAGTTTGAATGTGACAAGTAGTAATAATGATTTCCACCTCCTTAGGGTACCTCTTTACATACCTAAGGGTTTCTCTCTTGCTCTTTCAAAGTCAGGAGTCAGATTAAGAGCTGAAGCACAAAGTTGATACGTCTCTCCCCTGCCCCCCCTCCCCCCCTTTTTTTAATTAATTCCATTGTCACTGGGAATCTCTAAAAATATTCAGTCTCCTCTTAGATATTGTTTTGGTCTCAACAGTCTTGTAAGTACCTCAGGATAGCCCAAGAAGAAAATAAGCAAGACAGTGAATGATTCNCCCCCCAAAAAAAAAAAAAACACCATGATCAATAACACTATTTGCATTTGGTTTTAAGTACATACAGTGTGTTTAACCTACTCATTCAGATTAATTTAGCAGCCTGTTATGTATGGTCATTTATGCTGGGCAGAATTATGGGACTACCTCAGGTTTAGATACTGCATGCAATACCCTGCAAAGATCAAGCTCTTGGTCTTCACCTTCAACAACTTTGTTCAGACAATCCATAGCTTCTGGATAGACATATCTGGAAGAAGGTATGTTGTTACATGGATGAACTGAAGCTGCCTTCACTGTAAGAAGACATGAAAATGATGGGAAAAAGTTTCCCATGAGTATTCTGCTTTTCTAAACATGTTTTCTTCTTCCACCTGTCATAATAGTCCCCATTTCATGACTGAATTTCAGACATCCTCACTGCATCCAAACACTGGGGGCACTAAGGAATTGGGAGACTTCGCTAGCATGTATGAGATCTGTTCTACATATTTACTGCCTAATTTAAATTGACAGTTAATTTTTTAAATTTTTCCTACAGTGATTTAACATAACATTTAAATGAATAAGGAGAAAATTTGAATATACGAGTTTTGAAAAAAGATTTCTAGAAATAGAAATGCAGTTTATTTCCCCTATTTTCTTCTCCCTATTTACCAAAATGTTTCCAGGTACTCCTGTTTAATTTCAGAGGGAAACTAGTGAAAAATAGTAACTGGAAAAAGATCATATCTGGTACAAAGATGTAGAATTATAAAAGCCCCAGGTAGAATTTTGCTAAGTTTTTGCTGAAAAAGCTATCAAGATTGTAATGTAATCATATTCAGACTGCAAAGTAGCACTGCTCTCTGCTGGTTGTTATAAAATTAAATTGCTACTTGGTAGTTGCATAGCATTTTCTCAATGTATTTCCTCAATTCATCTTTAAATTATGCTTTTATTGGAATTAGAAGACATAAATACATGTTTAGTTAGCTATAAAGCTAAAACATAGCTGCTCATTGCTCTGATAAATGGGCAATTCTCAGATAAGGCGTTCTTAGCAAAGCACCACATTTGCAGAATTTTACATTAGAAGATCCATTAGCCTTTGCTCCTTCTGACATAACCTGTACCTGTATTCTCACCTCTAATAACTTGCCTGATTCTTCTGCTTCTTTCTTTAACTTGGTCTTCACTTTTGTCAGAATTTAATTCCTTGACTATGATGCAGCCTTATTTTAATTAGGGAAATTGAGGTGGCATGAGCTCAGCTGAACACTGCGTGGACACACAGCTTTAATCAGCTACATCTCCACACACAGAAATTTCCCGAGATCCCTGTGACTCTTAGGAAAGAAAAAGCCAGAGCCATTGCCTCTCTTGCTGTGAGAGGCGTGCATCATGCTCCAACTTTTCCAATTACAGATCCTCCTGACAAATGAAGAGTCTTCCTGTGTGTTGATGCAATAACAGGAGATGATGGTCCTTGTCAGTCATTTGCTTCCTCTTTCTCTGCCCCTTCCAGAGGACATTAGAGGGCTCCAAGATCAGTAACGACTGCAGAAACATCAGCTCTAGGCATTTGAGGGTCATGAGTCAGGCTCCTGAGATGTGAAATTTGAAGAAATAACATCTTTGAGAGGGGGACAATTCTTGATTTTCAGATTTCTGATTATATATTTTTAGGCTCTACAACCACAAAGACTGGTAACATATTTGTACACTGATTTCCTTCTCTTTTATTTTTTTTTTTTTTTTTTTTTTTTCCTGGAAATATATCAGATCTTATTTTATTACAATATGATTTGTGAGATTTTCAAAGGCACAAAGGACAGTCAGATGTCTAATTCCATTTAGGCCTTTATAAATAATTATAACCAATACTGAAAGTAAAGCTGTGATATGTAATGAACATAATTCCAAGTCTTTCTCTTCTTTTAAGCAAGTAAAACATTGCCACCTTCCATATATGAGAAGAATTCCCTAAAAAAGCAAACCAAGCAAGCAAAGAACACAATACCTCCTCTCCCCCCTGGACTCCGAGACCCCAGGAAATGCATGCAGTGACTTTTTAAAAATCCTTTCCCAAATCTTTTTTTTTTTTTTTTCCAAAATTACAAACAGCAATTGTCAAGGGCTTTGAAACAGGTGTGTTGTGACTCATGATGCTCCTTGTAACAAATCTGATAGTTCACTGCCTCTGTCAGGTTACAACACAGTTTTGTGTGTTTACCTTCTGTTCTTTGGCTAAAATGTGGTTGTAGGCTCTTCAGGACAGCAATTAATCCTAGTATATGTGTACACAATGGCTAGACTGACGTGTTCCATTCTCAGACATAGGTTGCTACATGGCGTTAGACTATGAACAACCATTACAGCTTTTAGCTAGTCTCTGACAAACCAGGAAATTATTTGGACATGCATCCAATGTAAGATTTCTTTGCTTTCTCTTCATTTTTAATTAATTTGTAATCTTGAGAATAACCCAATTAAAAGCACATTGTCTTATATCAAAGAGAAGAAAAAACTTTGGCATGCCAAATTCTGATTCTAGTGCTCAGGAAATCAGCTACTTTTCTTCAGAGAATTTAGAACAATGGAGTCTTCCTGAATTCTTTATACGTTTTAAATAAAATGTAGAAAAAGGCTGTTAATGCAACCTGAATATAAGCAGAAGTCCAATTTTCATTGTATGTTCCCATGTTTCCTTCCTCTTCATTTTCTCACCCACCTGTTTTTCATTTTTCTTTTCCCTCCGGATCAATTCAACCGCTAACATGCCTCAGAGGAAAAAGTCTTGCACAAAAATATGCTTTACCTTAGGAGATCAAAGCTATTTTAAAGCTTTTTTTTCCCAAGCCTCTTCTAATCTTAGAGGCATCAAGCTCATTAGGAACAAAAAGAAAAAAAAAAAAGAGATTTAAGCTAGGCTTAGTAAGCGAAAAAGAAGCTTTGATATCTAGTAGAAATTAGTGATATCAAAAATATTAGTGTTATAAAATGGGACCTGGATAGCTGATTATTTCCAGAGGGATGGAAAACCAATTTTTAGTGTCTCACTTTGCCAGAATGAACCAGATACAGGGCAGACTCTATCTCTTATGGGGAAACAGGCAGGAAACTCATAGTGTATGGAACAACTCAAACTGAGCAAGAATATAACTCTAATAAAGCAATTCTAATGAAATATTTAAGGAAATGGAAAATGATTAATAACAAATTTGTTAAGTTGCTACGTATGATACAAAAGAACAACACATTGTAAATAGCTTGCCATTAACTAGTACAAAACAGCATACCATAAATATCATGTTGGTCCTGAAAAGAGTATGTGAAGCATATAAACAAAAGCATAATCACCTCACTTCCCTTTTCAGTTCAATTTGGTTGACTTAAAAGCTTTAGCACATCGAAATTAATACACTGATTACAATCTTCACTTTATGAGAAGAATGGGTTAAGTTAATTTCCTTTCCCATTTCCATTAAAACTGTTGTCATGAGAACAAATCAATTCCAGACCATTTTCAGCTTGCCTCATTCTCTCTCGAAATATTGGGACTTCTGAATTTTAAAGTCCTAGAGTATCTGTGAAAGACAACAGTTTGCTGGATACTTCAGACTTTTAAATAATCTCTATTTTTGCTACTTGTCCCTTCCAATCTTTGTCAGTGGCTGTGGGAGCTAGGCCACTGTCAGTCATCTCTACAACTCTATTTCATTGGAAAAGACAGCGAGGACTGCCAGCTCACCAGCGCCCAGTAGAGACTGCGGCCGGGATGAACGTCGCTGCCTGAGAGTGCCCTGAGTGCCAGGGCTGGGCACTGGTTCTGTTCAGAAGACCCCAGAAGAGCCTGGCAGGGGTATCGGCTGCCCTGACGGATAGATACCTCACCCACTGCTCTAGCTTGAGATTTCTGCTTGCCTCTTTGTTTTTAAGAGGAATTATTATAAAACTGCAGAGTGAGGTACTGTTTCTGAATCAACTCAGAACTTCAAGGGGCCAAGCTTTTACTCACAACATAATTTCTTGAACTATGATTTATCTCAATATCCTACGGTAAAGTGTACTTCCATTTAGGAAAGAAACCAAAGTCATCCTTTTTTTTCAGCTGCAATTCCTGCTGCATAAATATTTTTCCTCTTTCCAACATGAATCTGTAAGAACTGCTTATGGAGTCTGTAGCACTAGACCTTTGCCACCTGCTCACCAGGTGTGAAAAATGTCTGATCTTTTGCAGAGCAAAGAAAGTATTCTAGTCTACTGCCTACAGCTTCACTGACAGTTGGTTTCTGGATGCCTTTCAAGGTGGTGCTTTTAGCCTGGAAAGTACTAAATCCTTTAGGCCTTTATTACCATTTCCCTTCCTTGCAACATTCATCAGCTGAGACTATCCGAAGCTGTTGATGAAAAGTGAAAACATTTGGTTTCAAACCCCTGCCCTCCCTGCTCACACGCATGCGCGCACACATGAAAGCTTGAACAGGAGATGGCAGTCAGCTAAGCTTTCTCCATGAGAGGGATGCAATCTACAATTAATTTTTCTGCTCTGATCACTAGAGCATGGATGTGTTGAATGTCAGAGCAAATCTAAAAATGTGACAAATTTTCTAGGATGAGAAAAGGGTAACATGTAAGAGTGGATGAGAAAGTGGAGTTTTATTGCTGTTACAATATTGACACCAAAACCAGCTGATATTACTCAAGAAGAAAGAGAAGCGCATCAGATATAAATATAATGTGAGTCCAAGTGATGAAATCCTAAATACTGCTGTTACAAGTAACTGATACCATTCTGACAAAGGCCAATTTTATTTTATAGTGAAGCATACTATATATCTTAATGGATTTTTAAGATCAGATCTGACTATTCTGATTATACAATATGATCTTCTACACTCTGTAGAAAGATAAATTTGTTAGTCTGAGCTAAATCCTTTGTTTTCAATCACTTAGTGTTACAAAATAATAGTTAACACCAGTGGAATAGCCTGGGCTGCTTAAGTCTCAGTGTTTTTCCTTTTTTGAGCTTAGAATCGCTGAATTTAGAATTGCTGAATTTGCATTTAATATATTCTGTGGCTATACACCCTACAGCAATCACTGATGTAAAGCCACTGCAAAGGACTGATTCAGACTGAGACTCCAGTCTCAAAAAAATAACCCCGAAAAAACCTACCTTAACAGTGATTTTTACTTGGATAATGACTACCTAAAGTTAGAGTATGACTTTAAATGAAGGGCTTTCACTAAGGCTTTTTCCCCTATAGAGTACTGATGATTAGAAAACAACTCACAAATTGTCATGCACAGGGAATTCTTCAAAGGAGAAGCTTTTGAAATTTTCTTAGCTGCAGATATATTTATCTTGTGGTTTTTTTTTTTAATTATTACTTAAAGATAGGAAAATCCTTACTGAAAACAAATACCAAAATACCACCCCTTTTCAGATGTTTTTGGGGTGACATTTTATTCAAGCACTGTACCCTCATCACTTCAACTTTGATTTGATTTAGTCCAGCCTTTGGAAGCTTGCATCTTAATTAGATATGCTTTAGCCTTGAAATGAATGTGCAACTTATTTTTACATAGTGAATTTCCTTCTGTTTTTATAGAAATCGGATGTCTGATAATTAAACTTGCACTGTCAACAGTTGTGTACTGTCATGTGAAAGACTACTCTTTACAAGTTGCTATCCAGCCAAGTAGTCTGGGTTCTTGACTATTGAAAAAATAGAAGTAAACTAGGTAAAAAAGCTGTCTTGGAAATTGACTTTAAAAAGCAACCACTTTGCTAGAGTATTTTATATAATATTGGGAAAGCATTGCTGGATTTTGTCGTTATTTTGCAGAACTTTCTTTCAGTTTTATTTGCCTATTATTTTCCACTCACAGAAAAATGAACATGAATAATGAACGGTGAAACGTAGAAGTCTTCCATATGTAAGAAGATGGTCATCAATTTCAGCCTAACCAATGTAGGCCTGATACAGAGCTCAAAAAATATTTTTAACTAATTCTGGTAACGTGGAGGAAAATTGTGTCTTGACTAAACCTAGTGAATTTTCCTTTTTACTTCCCATGACTGATCTTTCATGAATTTCAGGGCATGTGTTTTAATACAGCGCAGCAGTCAGTAGCTAAAATCAGTAGAGGTAGCTGGGAGACTGGCAAAGGGGTGAGCCCTGACGTCAGATGTGGAGAAGTGAAGAGAAAGACTGCTGCAGTGAAGGAGCAGAACTAGTAGCTCCCCGCGGAGGGAGGACAACCAGCACACGCCTGAGGGTGGTGTGGAAAAAGGCCTGAATTGGTAAATGAAGAGGAACTGGTGGAGCATTTCTAGCCGTACTTTTTTTGTGCCTACAAAAGCACAACTAATATAATCATATAAGGACTTGGAATTTGGGCTTACTTTTAGTCTCAACAAGGAAAAAGGTTCCCAGGTTAAGGAGACCATCTATAAGTAACAATATTAATAAAGAGCTACACCTCAAAATGATTTATAACTATGAATTGCTCAAATGGTGTAGTAACAATATAAAAGTAACTTTTGATAACATTGTTTTTCCATTGAAAACAAGCAAGATCAAATGCAGTTTCAGCTTTTTTCTAATCATTAAAATTCTAATCAATATTCTCCTCTGACATTGTTCACAAAAACAGTTGCTTTGTAGAGTAATAGCCTTGCTTAACCCACACACTTTCACAATCACCCAAAGGAGTTACCAACTTCCCTATAGTAAAAATGTTTCTGGGTTTGGATTTTATGCCTTATGCCACTTCTGAAGGTGTACAACACAATGGTGTCATTGTGCAATAAAAATATCCTATTTCAGGCTTTTATTGCTAGTTTAATTTGGTGTGGGGGAGAGCAATTCTGCTGTTACCACACATGGCATGGAACTTGTGCAGCAAGAAAACTTGCTACTGATGGGGTGAGATGTGCAACGTCTTGTAATCTGTAATTACGAAAATAGCTTTCCTCTATTTACACAATCACCTGTTTTTCTTCCAAACAGCAGAAGGGGCACTGTTGGAAGGACAACATCTTATTCATAAGTTTATGAATACAGTTATGATTTATAGCTCTAACTTGCCTTAGCCTTTCTCCAGTCTCACACCCACTGCCTTACTTTCTTCTTCCATCAGAGAGGTATTTATTATTTTTGGATTGAGAAACATTTTAAAGGTAATAAGACAATATGGGCAGAAAAAAATGATAAATACTGCACAAAACCACAGAAGAACTAAAGATTATCTTTTTAGCATAAAATCTGACGTTTGGGAAAATAGGCGTTTTCCCTATCTCCAAGCATTTTTTTGTCTGTTCTTTTTATATACATCGCTTTCAAACCCAAAATGCCTTTTTGAGACATTTCAATTATGTTTTCAGCAGGCAAACATATCAGACTGTTATGTGTAACATTTGGCTGGGAATAGGAGGCACGGAGCATAACTCTGACTCTAGCTTCATTATGAACTTCCCAAGAATTCCACCTTGAGGTGTTATTTACTTGAAAAGCACTAAGACTGCATAGGGAATGATACCTTTTAATACATGCATGTTAGACTTCACATCAGGCACCACACAGAGCATCAGAAAATATGAATCAAAGCATGTGCATTCAGACTGAAAAGACTGTTTGAATTTCTCAGTGGGAATCCTGCATATATTATTTCACAAACCTCTGAAGCCTACAGTTTCTTTATCTGAAGCCACAAGTCTGTTAGTAGCAGTCCAGTTTTGTGACATTTACTACATGAGGTCATTTTTTTCCATGACGAGTGTGCATATTTTCTAACCCCTAAGCAAAGTTTTCACCAGCCTTGTCTCTAGGTTCAGCAAATGACTATATTTCATTCAGAATACTTACCTTTCAAGAGGACACTTTTTGGACAGTATCTGTTTTTGTTTAGTTCAGGCATTGAACTGTCACAGTGTACAAGAAAGCATTGGTCCAAGAACAAGGCCAGGTATACCTTATACCCCTGAAAGCTTTCCCTGCCACCAGGCACTTTTGAAATTTGAAATAAATACAAGCCATTTCCTAGAGCTATCCTCAACACAGAGTAAAGCCTGACAGTAGCTACAAAGGAAAACTGAGAATTGTGCTTTTCCAGTGAATACAATAGGAGACAGAACCTGACTGGTGACCTCACTAAACTTTAGAAGTCATGAAAAAGTAATCTCTGAACATAAAGCAAAATTGAACTCTTCACAAAGAAGCCAAATAGAAGGGGATGTAATATGAGAAAATGGCAAATCAGGAGGGAAAGCAGATCAATGAATCTCATCTACTCAATAAAGTATAAAGAAAGGAAAGCACTAGCTGCTATTTAATGCTACAGCCAGTAAAGAACAGCAATTATAGTGGCCTTCTCCCCACTCAATCACTCAAATTTTACTGTAAGAAAGTAATTTATTCCCCTCCCTGCTACCACCATACAGTCCAAGTGGAATAAAAAGGCTCACCATTTTCAACTGAAATTGTAAAAGAAAACACATAATACAATTTAACCAACTGAACAAAACAATCACTCTTACTCTAAGAACAAAAATGAAAAATTAGAGTTTAAGACACAAAAGTTCACAGACACTTGTAAAAGGTGCTGTAGAATAGCAATACATTAATAACAATACATTGGTAAATTTACTTCTAGGTGCTATTATGCTTTCCATACATAGTAAAGTATTAGTCTCTCATGCAATCTCATCGGGTCAGCAGTCCATTCCTCATGTGCCAGTGTCTAACAGACGAATGCTTCCAGTGAATGATTAGGTCCTGGTGTGTGTGTGTGGGAGGGGTGTTCAGAAATGGCTGGAAGCTGCATCATTTGTGTCTGTAGTCTACATGTGGGACTGACAACAACTTGTTTATTACATTCAGTATGGGCACGTTTCTGAGACAATGTCTTCCAAGAACAGCCTTGGACTATCTTCAAAGATAACTCCAATAATAGCAAGACAAGTGAAAGTCCAGAAGTTCAAGAGCTGGGAATTGCTGCTGGGGTAACATGGATAAAGATACCCCAAAAGCCTTTTGCAGCACACCACAAGCTGCAGTGCATTTCACAGGATCAATAGGAAGCACTGTTATTCAGACATACTGTAGGTCCCTGAAGATCCAATTGGTAAAGTTGCCAAGAAATACAAAGAATATAGAAAAAAACTGTCTTTTTAATAACAAACAAATCATTTGCATTTAACAAAGCTCATTGACAACAAAATACACACTGACACAGTCTGAAGGCCACAAGTAGGAGGTGTCAGGGAGCAGCAGCCCCAGGAGCTCAGCAGGGAAGGGTGGCAAAGCCAAAGATGGTGGTGCCCTCCCTGACATGGGCACAGTCCCACAGTGCCCAAACACAAATTGTTCGCTCTTACCTGTTCCCGTGGCCGTGCTGCCTTGGAGCTGGCCTCCAGCACAGGCAGCCAGGTCCCCAGGGGCAGAAGAGAGGAACGAAGAAAGAAGCAAGAAAAGAAGAACCCAGGCTCCCCTTGGCAGCAGAAGAGGGCCAATCAAATCTCATTTGACTGTAGCCTTGCTTATTTCTAGTAGGTGTAGGGTGAGTTTAAGCTATTCTGTAGTTCTTGCTAATCAAGACACACGTCAAGTGGCTGGTGGTACAGTGTGTCGCTCTCTCCGCACTTTGCAGCGTCATGGTGAACCAGATCTGCTGTGGGTGCTTGCTGTGGGTCTCCCTGCCCTGTGCCTTCAGAGCGAGCTGGGAAGTGGGCCAACAGCTTTCCCTTGGACAGACCACTGGAGGGGAGGGCAGCAGCCCTCAGTGGTTTTGAAAAGTTGGAAAGAAGAGAGAAGTGCCTCAGGAATGGCTAAGCCTTTGTGACTCTTATTTATTTGCTTCCTGAGAAGGACTAAATCTGTCCTAACAGCAGTGGATTGATCTGCCGAGCAGCCCAAGGCAGCGACACTGTAAGGGAAGCTTAGGTGACAGCTTTGCTTCTCACTTACCATCTTAGACTTCTGTATGACTGGTATTTTAAGGTGTCAGGAAGATGTTTTTTTTGAAGCTGTATATGAAGATCTTTTTCTTTCATGTAGCCTCCAAGTAAGAAAAGCAAAATTGTATTTCTTTTGCTATGACATTTGATGGTATATTTGTGGCTAGCTGCCAGGTGCTCACCATGCCAGTCTCACTCCTCCTCAAAAGTACAGGGGGAGAAAATAAGGACAGGGAGATCACTCACCAGTAACCATCATGGGCATACTGTACTCAGTTTGGAGAAGATTAATTTAATTTATTGCTAATTAATAACAGTAGAGCAGTGAGAATCAAGAGCAAACTAAAAACACCTTCTTGCCCCATTCACCCTCTTTTACCTCCTCTCCCCTGAGCAGTGCACGGGAATGGGGAATGGGCGATGAGATCAGTTTGTAACACTTCATCTCTGCCATTCCTTCATTGTCACTCTCTTTCCCTGCTCAAGTGTGGGATCCCTCCCATGGGATGCTGTCCTCCCAGAACTCATCCTACACGGGCTCTGCTGTGGTACCCATGGGCTGCAGGGGGACGGCCTGCTCCACCATGGGCCTCTCCACGGGCCGCAGGGGAACTTCTGCTGCGGCGCCTGGAGCCCCTCCTGCCCTCCTTCTGCACTGACCTGGGTGCCTGCAGGGCTGTTTCTCTCATATTTTCTCACTCTTCTCTCCCAATTGACGTCCTTTCTTAAATACTCTCTCACAGAGGCTTAACCACAGCTGCTCATGGGGTCAGCTTTGGCCAGCAATGAGTCTGTTTTGGAGCCGGCTGGAACTGGCTCTTACCTAACATGGGGCAGCTTCTGGACTCTTCTCACAGAGGCCACCCCTGCAGCCCCCGTTACCATAATCTTGCCATGTAAACCCAATATGGTATGTTTCTCTGCTTCAAGAAATAGCATTATCTTCCCGTTTTACCTGCTTTCTGCCACACAAGGATTCTCCTTCTCAGGATCTGAATAAATAAGAGCCCTGGAAGCTTGGACACTGTCCCAGGTCTGTGGTATTGTCCTGTCTTTCTGTACTTCTTGTTGCAAATCTTACCTCATCTCTGGTAAACTAGGACTGCAATCCTCTTCCATGGTCCCAGTAGTGTGTCAGTTACAGATCACACACCAATCACACAATGACTTCTTTTAAATAAAGGAATGTTTTGTTTTCTATTAGTTACTTTGAAAAGCCATTCTTACCCAGATATTTGCATTGAGATCTGGACTTTATTTGGTGATTCCACCTGAAATACAGTATACTGCTAAAAATGTGCATGATTTGTTGACATTTCCCTTACACACCCCTTTTTGGAGTGGGGGAGAAGAGGAATATAAATTAATCTTAGAATTTGTTCCCACATGGGCAAACAGGATTTCCAGCCAAAGGGCAACTTAAATTTTGTTTTAACAGTGATTAAGTACATGGATTTCTAACTTCTTCAGTAGGCCAGTAAAGCTGTATCCTACAATGTCCCTTAGAATTGCAGACCTGAGCTTCAGTAGGGATGGTGAGAAGGTAATTCCTAACTCCTGAAGGTACAGACTTTGAACTGGAGAAGATCTAGCATCAGAGTGAAGAATAAAGAAGCCAGAATGAAAGCACCTAGGTAAGTACTATAAATGATGACATAATTTGGTAATGAAATTTCAGGAGACTGGGGAGATGAAGACAAACAGATGTTTGGATGGCTCAAAGAAAAGAAAGGAAGGATTTTTGCGGTAGAAAGGTTGCTTGAGGATCTTGGTGGAGTTATGCTCTTCTAAGGCAGACAGGAGACTGGAACAAGATGCCTGTATATCAGTCAGAATTCTGCTCCTCAAAAATTTTATTTAGTGCCTAAACATTTCAAAGAAGAGATTAGCTTGTTATTACTGTTCTCCAGTTGTGGCCTTGTGGTGTACCACCACCTATATAAAATACCAGCCTATTTGTTATACTAAGCAGTGGTAAAGTATTAGGCATTTTATGCTAGAGGATTTTTAGTATATATACTTCAAAATAATAAATTAAGTAGGATATGAACAGTTGATAGTACTTTACTTTTCATCCACCTTTTCCACACAAGGCTAAAATGTTTAAAGCTTGGCATTCATCACTATACGATCTGAGCATTTCACAGTACTAATGGATTTTCCTCAAGAAAAGTCACAGGAAAAAATAACAATCAAGAACAATCACAGGAAAAAATAACAATCTTAACACTGAATATGGGAGTTAATGAAAAAAAGAGATCAGCAGCCAATTTTTTTTCTGGTCCACACTAGCCAAATTCATTCAACCCACTTTGCATAATTCCATTACCAAAATTAGTCAACTGTCTTAAAAAGTCAGTCAGAAAGCAAATTTCACTAGTATTACTACTGAATGAGGAATATGCACGAACAAAACAGCAGTCCATCATAACAGCAAGTCCTGTGAGTTGCCAGGTGTGTTCTGGACTGAGCTGAATATTGCAGGTACCCCCAGACATGAAAATAAACAATCAAGCAAGCAAACAAAAAAAAAATTAAGCAAGATTACAAAACACTAATAAAAAGCCCTCTGTTTTGCCACTGTATTCTCTTACAAAATACACTGGTTAACTTTAATCCTAGCATTTCAGAAAACACTGAATTGCATTTACCACAATTTCAAATAATCTGAGAGAAAGCATAATGTCTTAAATTATTTTTGAGTCCAGTTGTAACAGTTTGAAAAAGAATGCAAAATTACTTTAAATTTGAAGATGGCAGATGACTTGAGGTATTACACTGTACAAGTCTCTGCCATCCTCTTTGCTCAATATAACAAGTAACTGGAGAGAAAATAGAAGTAAAACTAGGTAGTTTGTTTGCGTCTTTTCACATAAAAGTGCTCATCTGAGGATGAAAAATGTGTTCATGAATTCATACAAACAGTACCTGTATATACAGTTCTTGATGGCTGGCTATGTTCCCCTGGATTACTTAATTTTAATAGTTTACTGTTCCTTATGGTTCTGTTTTTGTTTCCATTGTGAACATGAAGATCAATGCAGCATGCAAACAAATAGACTGTCACATGAAAATAATAATATATATTCTAAAACATGCTATTCATACTAATTCTTTAATTTTATTTCTTTATTTCTTTATTTTTGTAAGTAGCTGTAATGTGCAAGAAAATATTCAGAGAGGCTTTTTTTAAAGCCAACTGGAAGTTAATTCAAAATATTTAGTGCACTCCTAGTTTTATATCCTCATCCATTACTTTATTATTGTTATGCTAGGTAGTGACTTTTTATTATTATGCCACTCTGAGATGATAAATTTTCATCTATAATTGCAGAAGCGCATCGGAACAGCATGGTTTAGAATTGCAATTAATTGTTGACACGACCTTCTGGAAGGAGAGCTGAATTCTTGTATTTTGTTTACCAAGAGTGATAATATCATACCAAAATAAACATGTTCTTGGCAGTTACAGGACTTATGAATATTTTTATCTGTAGACAACTAGGTTATGACTTGGATTTCATAAATGAGTAGAGCTGCTGTGGATAGCCCAGTAACTCTTTGACAATATTGTATATGCTTCATGTTCTGACTGCACCTTTCATATTTCTGGGAAAGTAGAGCAGAATCAGAATGAATATATTCTTATCAATACGATTGCACTTCCTAAACTCTATACCTTGCCACTCATACAATTGCTTCCATTTATTTTTTTGCCTCCTGTCTTTGAAAGTAATCCCCAATCTGTGACCGTTTTTACAAATAATTGTGCAACAACAGCCTAAATTTTTCAAGTGAATGTTCACAATGAATCAAAAAAATCCCATGCTTTTTTACTAGAAGGCACTGAAAAACACAGAAATAAAAGACTAGTCATATGCAAGTCAGAGGATATTAGCTGTGAAAGAGCACTAGAAAAGCAGAATCTGGACAAAGATCCACTTATCCCAACATCCTAATTGAAGCAGTGGTTAAGAATGTATATATAGGGAAAAGCACAAGAACAGCAAAAGTATGACATGATGCATCCCTTAAATGATCTTCCAGTCATCAGCAATTTGCAGCTCAGAGACTTTTTCTTCTAGGACACATGCTACTGACACTTGATGCATCCTTTCTGGAGTTAGAGGAAGTTCCTTTCTTAATTTAGAGAGAAAACACAAGGAGATGCAGGATACTTTTAGAAAGTAACAAGGTTTAATTATATATAATTCACAAGGTGTATGCAGCTTTTTATAATAGCAAGTAGCCTAGTCCTACTTATGTAGTTTTTGTCAATATCCACAGCTCAGTGATTTAACTTTAAATATCAGATGACTAGTCAGAGTTACTGAAATCTCAGAATGAATGCAATGATAGTGTGGACACATTTGAACTATTTTATACATGTGCATTTTCCATGTAAATGCATACCCAATTGTTTAGTTATACATTAAGAGCTTTGAACTGTCTATATTCCAACAAATCCACAATTTTCCTAACTAACCTTCTTCGAAATTATGCTTAACTAAAAATTCTGCACACAGGACATGTTGCCTATATTAATAAATGTATTGTTTGAAGAGTTTAGCACTGGTGATCGCTTTCCCTTTTTTTCAAACACACTTCGCTAGATGTCATCATTGCATGATTGTCATTTATTTACTGGGAACCTTCAGGTTCCTTAGATGGTGTCGAACCTGATTTTCTCCTACAGTTGGTGGTTCATTCTCCCAGTCCCTGCCTTTGCCTTCTGGGACTTGGGCTACATGGCTAGAGCTCTTGCCGGTGAAGACTTAGGCAAAACAGTCATTGAGTATTTCAGCCTTCTCCATATCCCGGGTAACCAGGTCTCCCATTTCCTTCCAGAGAGGGCCCACAATTTCGCTAGTCTTCCTTTTATCACTGACATACCTATAGAAGCCTTTCTTGTTGCATTTGGCGTCCCTGGCCAAATTTAATTCTAATAGGGCTTTAGCTTTCCTAACCTGATCCCTGGCTACTTGGACGATTTCTCTGTATTCCTCCCAGGCTACCTGTCATTGCTTCCACCCGCTATAGGCTCCCTTCTTCTGCTTGAGTTTGGCCAGGAGCTCCTTGTTCATCCATGCAGGCCTCCCGGCATTTTTGCCTGACTTCCTCTTTGTTGGGATGCATTGCTCCTCAGCTTGGAGGAGGTGATCCTTGAATATTAACCAATTATATCTTGCCTAGTCTGCTTCTATTTTATGGGCGCAACAGGCATCTGCTTTGACCACAAACACAAAGACTTACAGTTTAGAGTCAGCTTATGACCAACTGTACACGAAAGTAAGAATTATTTCCAACAACCATTATCTAGCATACATTACTGCACGGTGATGGGCTAAAATGGCAAAGCAGAAACAGGTACCACTTGCCTAACATAGTAGCTTTTGTTTATCCTGTCAGTAGATCTAGAGCTACCTCAAGGTGTTAGAACTGTACAGGAAGAATTCACTTTTACTGTAATCACAGAAGAGAAAAGGAAATAAAAGGAGACAGGAGGGCTATGTCTCCTTTCTGAAGAGCTGTATTGGGCAGCTGAAAAGGATCAGGAAGTATGTGGCAGAAAAAAATGGTGAGAGTTGGTTTGGAGGACTATAGCTAGAAAGAAGTTTCTGCCCCCTCCTTTGCTTTATTCTTATTCCCTCCCCTTATGTAGGATAGCTTCCTTTCCTAGATCACCACCTCTAGCCCAGAAGTAGCATGAACTCACCCCTCGTAGTCACCCCTAGAAGGGAAAGTGTCTATTCATCTATGCAAATAAAGTCCAATTTGTATGAAATCAAATTGTCTTTCTCATTTGTGTAGGTAACGTTCTCTTGTACAGCATCTATTCACGAACAGCAGAACCAACAAAACCAACAAAGAAGAGTCTGAAATAAAAACAAACAAAATTAAAATAATTATGATTATCACATACCTTCATAGCATATATAATGAAAGTGGATCATGTTATGTGACTAACTATGAACAGTATATATGAATTAGATGTACATATGCATCTACAGTATGAACTGTATGTAGCATATGTGTACATATATGCATATACAACAATATAAATGAAATCTCTAGCTAAGAATCAGCCCTGTGGGTTATATTCCTATTTATAACACATCTGTTACACCAGTTTGTCAAGGTCAGCTATAATTTTCCTCAAAGGTGAAAGGAAATGGCTGTTGAATTCATGCATTCTTGGTACAAAAAATGCCAAATGCCAACAGCTGCATTGTCAAAAGTTGCTTAATTTGCTGCAGAAATAACAATTCTAGTTCAGAGCTACTTGAAAATCACTCTCACAGAACCTGCCATTTCATCCCCACAGCAACAGGAAAGCAGGGAGTTAGGCAGGAGGACCAGCAAGTGCTGACTGTGTCTTCATCAGTGGCGTTTCCTTGTTTCAGCCACTTCAACAGCAGCAGGAACAAGTGGACTTTGTAGACTGCTTACTGAGTAACAAAGCTCTAGCCTTGACTGTGAGATTTTTCATTGCTTTAACATAGCAGTTTTCAATATTCTCAGTAGAAGGCAGAGTCCTCAGCTTGTTTTCCAGTCAAATTTCTTACATACTTTTTTTTATATGTCAGATACCAAAGATTTTGTTTTGAAAAAATAGAACAGCCAGAGATTGGATGACTTCAGTAATAAGAATATGGCCCGTAGAATTTACATAAATCACACACACAGCCTTGCTGTGTGTAAAATTGCTTTGGTAGCTCTGCATCTGGAAAGATGGGAGGTTTGATCAGTATGTTTTGAAGGAGTGCCATAAGCTAAACAAGCTAATCCTGCACCTTCATTACCACATCACACTTTCTTTCTCCAAGCAATCATATCGCGACCTTTTAAAACATACATAAAATCGGTGGTGAGCTTGCAAATAAGACATTCGATACAATGAAGTTTTCTTTCACCCTCAAGAAAACATAGCGGTGACTATCTGTGAATCATACCCATAGGCCTACACAGGCCACCTTCTGGTTCAGTAACGATCTTAATGCCATAAATGTTTAATCCATATGTTTCCTTCGTGATTCATCCCTGAGCAGCTGCATATGTCAGCACTGGTCAGATGAGCCTTTTGAAATGCACATGAGCAGAGCTGGTGACTAGCAGACAAATGTGCGTTAGGCCCACACATTGTTATTTTCTGTTTATAAACCCATTCAGCTGGACTACAGAATAACTGGGGAGACTATTGATGAACAGATCAATAGTGTCATTAAACTGGGTAATTTAAAGTTTATCTGGAACTGTAGTAAGTATGCCTTCCCAGTCCCCGTGCTTCTGTTGCAGGGCTAGTATGAGCTAGTCCTCTTCTTTCTGGGGCTTTTTGGCTCTGCCTAACCTGCAGGAACCAGGGTTGGGTGCTAAATCCAGCCCTGCTCCTGCGCCCCAGTGTCTCACTAAGAACAAATCAGGCTGAGAGGGATCATTAGCATGCTTCCCTTGAGTGGGTGGTTAATGCCCGGGGATTTTAAGGCTTACTGCAGCATGCATGTACCTCCATGCAATGTAAATATAGGCTACATTTCTGGTCTTGGTAATCTTTAGTAGAGAGAAGGGTCCAGTATCATGGGCCTAATCACTGTAGCATCTGGTATGGTACAGTATTGCAAGCACTCAGTTCTGTGAAACCCTTATGAAGAGCAAGGTAGGAAATCATTATTCTCACTTTATAGGAAAGGCAATGAAGCATGCAGAGGATGAAGCAGTTCACAGTTCCTTCTGGCCTTATTAGTCAGAAGCATCTATTTTTGTAAAAATGTGAATAATTTTGATCCCGCATTCTCGGAAAACCCCATTTTTTAAGGCTTCATTGTCTACAAGTGAAGTAAAATATTTCTTGGAGTCAGGTAAGGTAGTATATATCTACAGTACTTTCCAAAGGAAACTGAATTGTACTGTTGTAATCAAACCAAGTGCCCTTGTGTTAATATACAGGTACGCAGGCACAAGCATTGGGCTCACAAAAATATGTACTAGCTTAACAGACATGAGGGAACCCGATACTGGCATGTGGGATGGTTAGCTAAATCTGTATCAAGTACCAACTGCAGACATCTGACTAAAGAAAACCTAGCACTTGATGCAAATCTTGCTGATGCGATGGCAAGATTTATTTTTTTTTTTGCACAACAAGTAAAAGCACATAGGGCATGAAGATTCAGCTGCCTCTAATGAATATCCATTAACATTCAAACACAGAAAAAAATCTAACCCCAAATACACAGAACTTTTCACACTTGACCTAAAATTCCCTGAACTGGAAATCTCAAATAATGGATCCATGGGTGAGAAAAAAATGTCTCTTTTGTCTCTATTATCTAGAGAGCAACTGTAAGTTTCTATTTGTTGCAAAAAGTATTTTGCAGTCCTTATGCCAAACCATATATACAATATTTTTCAACTTACAAAGAACTATAATGAATTACTGCCTGAAAATTTGGATGAATGTTTACAGCATAGTTTGTACCAATTAAGTTCACTTCTGCAGGTTGCCAGGTTTTACTTAGAGCTTTCCTTTAATAGAATCAATTATTTTCATTCAAACTGATTACATTTGAATAGAGAAATATTAGTACTCAGAGCCACTTTGAGGTTAAAAGGAACTGTTCAATTTTCAAGCACTTTTTTTTTTAAATTGTATTGAAGGCTCCTTTCATCTGCATACCAATACAATTAAAATAGAAGAAAAAATCTTGTGTGCTACTTAAGATCGTGATAAAAATACTTTATTGTTGAATAGATTGACAAATATTTTGTTGATTGACTAATTTTATAGCTTGTTGATTACTATTCATCAAATTATTCAAGAGATAATAGTAACTTTTGTTCAATGATTTGATAATTTGGTTTAAGTCAGTGTTCAGTCAAATCTCTTAAAAATGAACAGGGAAGCAGAGAGGCACTTTGTAAATAGAGTCTTGCCTGTTTCAAAGTTGTCATTCTCTTACTACAAAAGTCTTGGAAGTAATCCTTTCGTAACATCTTTTATAAGCGACAAGATAAAAAATGAATGAAAAGCTTTTTACAGCATACAGTTTTTAAGGAACACTTATGAATGTTGATGAACAATTTATGAATACTAATTCTTAAAAAAAATCATCTTAGAGTTCTTCTTTTTCTTTCTTTCTTTTTTTTTTTTTTTTAATGAGAACATTCACTTAGCGTCTACAATGAGTAAGCAAAAGAGTATTTCTGAGACCGGCCACCTTAGATGTTATAGCTTCCAGCATAGCCTGAAGGCAAAAGCAATTAAAGATCCTCAAGTGGGAGATCCTAATTCAGTTGCATCAAAAGGAAACATTGCAAAGAGTACTGTCAGATAGCACCACTTGTTGCTAAAAAGTACTCTTTTTATTGTAATGAATAGTTTGCATAAACATCCATCCTATGATTCCTTGCCTGTATAGAATGCAATATTTTCACACTCCAGTTTGCAAGTGAGAAATGTGCAGAGGGAGAAAAAAGGGAAGAAAAATTATGGAAAACAGACAGAAACCCAGACACTAATTTAACCAAAACTTAAACTAAGCATCTCTATATATGCTTATCTTCACATGATTTGTATAATCCCTTTGATTTCATTATTACTGATTAAATTCTGTAAGGAAAATATCTGTATACTGCTGCAATATGGAGGGCAGAATGTCCTAAAGTAAAATAAAATCAACTTCTTATCACCTTCAAAGGAGACCTCAGGATGAACCTGTGTTCTAGGGCTGGCTGACTATATAATCATATATATATGTATATAAAATTTGAGTCAAGACACGCTGGCTTCAGTAAAAACCTCAACAGAAGACAAATGGTCAAAGTACAAACCTGAAATTTTGAAACAAAGAAAGGAACTTTGATACCAAGAACTTTTTCACAACTGTGTTTTATTTCTGATTGTTCTACTGCAAAAAAAACTATGCCAACACAATCCTAACTTTAAAATAAAGACAATTTTAATTTGAGAAACATTACCTATATTTAAAGAATTGATTAGCATTGCCTACCAAATGTACCAAAAATTCTTTTTTGGTGAGCTCTTTCTTGATATTTTATTCTAAAAGAAACGTGTCCCCTAAATTATATTAGATTGCCACACCACAGGAAATATTACCCAACAGCTGGTTTTATAGAAGGCCATAGAATTGTTTTATGCTTGGGTCTAATGCAGTTTGTGCATACTTTGCATTTTATCATTGTGACAAGGTAGACATGTGGGATTCTATATTTGAAGACAAACCTAGAAGAGAACAGATTGCTGTATAAAGGCAAAGGAATCACCATGGACTTGCATTAAGTGCTTTAAGAAATCCTTTCAATGTCACTAAAACACACAGCAGAAGGATAAACCTGATGTTCTAAAAGAAATTTCAAAATATCTGCTTTTTATTTAGCAAGCTTCGACTTATCAAATGCTGTCATTGTCAGATGAAGTCTTCATCTTTCCAAGGCAACAAAAATAGATAACAGATATACTGCTATTTAATATGCATAAATGTAAAATAAAAAAATAAAACCATTTGTCCATTCTGATTAACAACATACAACTAGGTTTCTTAAAGCAAAATATTAGTCACCGATTCCACTGCAGTGGAATTTCAGTGCTTTCCTCATTTATGTAGGCTTTCAACTATTCCAGCGTGAAGTTGACTAAAACCCATTGAGAAAGTAACCTCCCCAAAAGTATCCCGTGAAACCTCAACCTCACATTTCCGCAAAATTATTTAGCAATTTAAATAATAAATGACTTTGAAATCCCCCCCCC
>VXAA01005564.1:3335-18639 GCA_013399115.1 Anseranas semipalmata | reverse complement strand
CCCCCCCCCCCCAAAAGAAGTCAACAACAGAAACACACTGACATTACTGTGTGAAGACTTTGCATAAAAGAAAACACTTCCTTTAAGCACTACTCAGAAAGGCAACTTGCCACCTGTTGCAAAATGCTTTTGCCTGGTTCATCACTAAGAATGCAACATGGGAACTGCAGCCACTCTGCAAGGCAACAGCAACTAAGAAAACAGCTGGAAATAGGTTAGTTTGAAGATTAAAGGACCAAAGGCAAGTTGCAAATATAGAGTCAACACTTCAACTAATGAAAAAGAAATTCATATTTCAGACAGTAAGTATGATGATCCTCTTGCAGCTAAGGCACAGAAATACTATTCCTGTGTTCTACCATCACGTAGTGCATGTTAATGATTTGCTGAGACATTGAGACTCCTGCTGGCAGGTCCTCTACCAGGATTCATCTTGTTCTCTTAATGGAGTCTGAATACTCTATTCTGTTATTTTATTCTATTCTTTCATTGTCTTTATTGTGTTTGTATATTCTCCTGCTCCAGTGAGCTGAAATCTTATAATTGCCACACTTGACGCTACTGCCCATGCTGATCCTTAGCACCTCCAGAGAGCATGGTTGTCTATTTTATCTCTTTGCAAAGAAGAAAAAATGTCTGGGCAAATAGACTGCAAAATATTTTTGAATAAAATATTATTCTTTACTTGGAAAACAAAAACTGAGCAAATGGTTCATTAGGGAAACAAATGAATACAACTTCCTTCCTTAGCTCACGTTTAGGGTTTGGGCCCATGCATTCTGGTAGGCAGATTTTTTTCTAAGCTTGTGAAGTATCTTCCCTTATCATGAGCAAAGAGAAGCTCTGCTCAATAATTGTAGTAAGCTCTCTCATGTATTATAACATTATTTGTCAAGTATATTTGGCTCAGATCAGCTTACTCACACTCCCGTAGTAATTTGATTGCTAAGAACTTCTCTCACGATAAGATACCTTTTGTCCTGGATGCTTGCATGGGAATAAAAGCCCATTTTCATTTAAGGGCACCCCAAGACACTCCTGAGATAACTTACTTTGAAAAAAAAAGTGTAACCAAGTGTAGAAGGGAGGGCATATTTTTAAGGGAGATGAAAGCTGAAACTGATCACAGAATCACAGAATCACAGAATCATTTAGGTTGGAAAAGACCTCCAAGATCACCTAGTCCAACCTATGACCTAACACTAACAGGTCCTCCACTAAACCATATCACTAAGCTCTACATCTAAACATCTTTTGAAGACCTCCAGGGATGTTGACTCAACCAGTTCCCTAGGCAGCCTGTTCCAATGCCTCACAACCCTTTCAGTAAAGAAGGTTTTCCTAACATCCAACCTAAACGTCCCCTGGTGCAATTTCAGCCCATTCCCCCTCGTCCTCTCACCTGGCGTGTGGGAGAAGAGACCAATCCCCACCTCACTACAGCCTCCTTTAAGGTACCTGTAGAGAGCAATAAGGTCGCCCCTAAGCCTCCTCTTCTCCAGGCTAAACAACCACAGCTCCCTCAGCCGCTCCTCATAACACTTGTTTTCCAGAACAAGTCACCAGAACAAGCTCTCCCCTCACCAGCTTCGCTGCCCTTCTCTGGACACGCTCCAGCACCTCCATGTCCTTCCTGTACTGAGGGGCCCAAAACTGAAAACAGGACTCAACTGAAAGCGGCCTCACCAGAGCCGAGTACAGGGCGACAATCACTTCCCTAGTCCTGCTGGCCACACTGTTCCTGATACAAGCCAGGATGCTGTTGGCCTTCTTGGCCACCTGAGCACACTGCTGGCTCCTATTCAGCCGGCTGTCAACCAATACTGCCATGTCATTCTCTGTCAGGCAGCTTTCCAGCCACTCACCCAAGCGCTGCTTGGGGTTGTTGTGCCCCAGGTGCAGGACCCGGCACTTGGCCTTGTTGAACGTCATACAGTTGGCCTCGGCCCACTGGTCCAGCCTATCCAGATCTTCCTGCAGAGCCTTCCTGCCCTCGAGCAGATCAACATGTGCGCCTAACTTGGTGTCGTCTGCAAACTTAGATAGATGGGGTATTCATGGTGTCTGATTGAGAATTCAAAGGTTGGCTGCTTCTAGAGTCTAATGAACAGCCAAAATCACTTTGGTCCATGATGTCTAAGGATGTGATTTTCCAGTGCATCATCAATACTATTTTCTGGCCCACCTGGTCCACTGGAATTTGTGCAGCCTGTTGCCTTGGTAGAGTGCCTCATCTCATTCTGTTATGTATTATAGTTTGCCATCCACTCTTTGTGTTCATACAACACTTTTTGAGACACACTGTAAAGTACACTAAAGAACTGTAAAAAAATGAAAAAAAAAAGAAAAAAAAAGAAAAAAAAAGAAAAAAGAAAAAAAAGAGAAAAAAAAAAGTTGTTTTTACCCTAGATAATTTAACTGAACTAGAAAGGGAATGAGTGATGGGAGAAAAGAGCACTGTGGAACTTCTGTCAGTGTCACCGCCAAAGCCAGAGTATCTTATAAATACAACCCAAATTCTAAACAGCAGAAAGAGATATGAAGCAGAATCATATCATATACTTTCATCTAGTGCTGGCTATATTTTCAAATTTACCTAATACTCACTATTGCTTAAGACATGATATTTGATCAAATTGGCTGAAGTCAGACCTCATCTGGGGAGTCTGTCTATCTGTCTTTTATTTTTTCCATGAAAATTAGAAACTTAAAAAAAAAATACACAAGATTTAAAGCTTGAAATAACCATAGCAACCATAGTGGTTGTAATAAATGATCATTTCTTCATACACAAGAAAACTGCTCCATTCATGTACTAATTTGTATTTTTCCCTTTGCCACTCTTAGTAAAGGTTTGAATAGCAAAATAGGGAAGAAAATTTGAAAAAAGGGACATTTCTCACTTTATTGTTATATTTACCAAATGCTAGGGAAAAATACAAGAAATACACAAAATATTTTTAAGTCATGATCAATTAATTCATTATGAAGTGAAAGTAAGCTTGAAATTCAATTCATTTTCACATTTACCTACTCCTTATGTTTTTTCAATATACTTCAGTATGTTAGGTTGGCTGTGCTGCTATGGTCTGTGGGAATTGAAAGACTCATGGTAAATGGAAGATTCTTGTGGGAACCTGAAGATTTCCATGACTTTGTGATTCAAAGCAATGGAAATGTACCTTTTGAGCCTTAGAATAACAGAATAGGATTTGCAAAAGTACTTGATTTAGTTTTTAATTTCTGAAAAATGCTGATGTTTAAAATATACCATTTTCTGTACTAGTCTTATTTATCATCTTGATTGCATGTATCGAAGCAAGCATCAAGCTAACATTTACAGCATAAAATCCACCAAGGAGAAAATGAGTAGAAGAATAGAAGAAAATAGTGATCTGCACTGAACTGATACAAACAAAATGAATGTAATTTTACAAAATTAAAATTTACATACTGATGAATAGAGTTCATAATTGGTAGAATAAAGACTATAGTAGAGAACATGCACAGCATATAGAGGCAATTTGACACAAACTGTAAATACAGTGCTGCAGTAAGAAGTGATAACATTATCTGTGGCTGTATATAGAAGGAGATAGTGGTTAGATGCATGTGATATTAGTCAGACATATCAGAATAATACATGAAGTTCTGTAGTCCGTATTTTTAAAATAGAGATTGAAAAACTGGAGAGAAGGCAGAAGAGAGTAACAAATATTACTTGAGGGGTAGAGAAATACATTTTTTCAGAGGACTCTCACAGCTCAATTCACTTAGCTTATCAAAAAGGACATTAAGAGATGGTGTGACTGCAATGTATAAATACTTCAGACATCCCATACTAAAAACATGAGGTACTAAAGGGCTCATTAATCGAGTAGAAAAAGGCATGACAAGAATGAGTGTTTAGAACCCGATGGCATATTCAAATGGCAAATAACACACAAATTTCTAACAAGGAATGTGTCCAGCTATCAAAAAAAGTACAAGTGATACCCAAATTCTGAATTTTTCTTGATGCCTTCAAGCCAACACAGAATACCTTTACAGAATAAATGTCTCAGACAAACAGATGTTGTTTGGCTTGGTACAGCAAAAACAGCAGCTATGCAAGTACAGAGAAATCCTTTTGTTTTTAAACCCTTACAAAATTTTGGGACACTCTCTGGAAGTCCAGGGGACTTCATTCGCTGAGTTTCTCTGTAACGTGTAGCATTTTTACAGTCTTATTGTGAACTGGGACTATAAGTCACCTTTCTCTCATTCTATTAATTTTAAGAATACTATCACATTTATAGGAGTTTAGATAACATTTTCAATAGTCAGTTATGTCCACATAGAACTGGATGGAAAAAGATTTTCATATTTGATGAAAGCTCCAACAGCTTAAAGAAAAAAACACACTGTATTGGGTTTACATGGCAAGGGTTTGGTAGCAGGGGGGGCTGCAGGGGTGGCCTCTGTGAGCAGAGCCCAGCAGCTGCCCCATGTCAGATCAGAGCCAGCTCCAGCCGGCTCCAAAAGGGACCTGCCGCTGGCCAGAGCTGAGCCAGAGAGCGACGCTGGTTGGGCCTCTGGGAGAGCAGAGTTAAGGAAGGGAACAAACTATTGTGCCACAGCAGCTGGGAGAGAGGAGTGAGAAACAGCCCTGCAGGCACCCAGGGCAGTGCAGAAGGAGGGCAGGAGGGGCTCCAGGCGCCGCAGCAGAAGTTCCCCTGGGGCCCGTGGAGAGGCCCATGGTGGAGCAGGCCGTCCCCCTGCAGCCCATGGGTACCCCACGGAGCAGATCTCCACGCTGCAGCCATGGAGGAGCCCCCATGGAGCAGGTGGATGTGGCCTGAAGGAGGCTGCGGCCCATGGGAGCCCCCGCAGGAGCAGGCCCCGGGCCGGAGCTGCAGCCCGTGGAGAGGAGCCCACGCAGGAGCAGGAGGCCTGGCGGGAGCTGCCGCCCGTGGGGGAGCCATGTTGGAGCAGTTTGGTCCTGAGGGATGGGCCCCGTGGTACGGACCCATATGGGAGCAGTTCTGGAAGAGCTGCAGCCTGTGGGAAGCCCACGCAGGATCAGCTCGGGAAGGACGGCATCCCGTGGGAGGGACCCCACGTGGAGCAGGGGCAGAGAGTGACCGTGAAGGAGCGGTGGAGACGCAGCATTAGGGACTGACCGCAGCCCCCATTCCCCATTCCCCTCAGCCACTTGGAGGGGAGGAGGTAGGAGAGGGTGGATGGGGGAAGGTGTTTGTAGTTTGCCTGTAGTTTCTCACCGCTCTAGTCCGCTAATGATAGGCTATAAATTATATTAATCTCCCTCTGCTGAGTCTGTTTTGCCCATGATGATAACTGGTGAGTGATCTCCCAGAGATCTCAACCCTGGAGCCCTGTCCATCGTATTTTCTCCCCTTTTTCCTTTGAGGAAAGAGAGTGAGAGAGCGGTTGTGGTGGAGTTCAGCTGCCCAGCAGGGTAAAGCCACCACACACACCAAAACAAAAAACTAAACAGTGTGCAAAAAATACTGTAAATCGTTGTATGTCAGTTCAACGATTTTGATATAATCATTACATAACGATTAATCCAAATAATAGAAACAACAGACTATTTCATTTTGATAATGAAAAACTACTTTTTTTGATAGCATAAAAATCAAGCAGGGACAAGATGCAACACATAAGCACCCAATAATATGCATACAGTTTTAAACCTAATCCCTTAATGTCATGTAGAAAAAAAAAAAGATAGTGACCATGGCTCTCTGAAATTTTGATGACATCAGTGTGTTCCCATAAGATGCTTCAATCTTAATGAATATATTTTTGTTGACCTACAATTATTCTGTTTCTCTGTATTGTAATTTTTGCAATAGCGTTAACAATAGACATCAATATCCTTGATTGATTTTTAAGATATTTTGTTTGGACAAACTCCAGTGACCTTGAAATTAATTTTGCTCAAGCACAAAAAAAAAAAAAAAAAACACCACAACAAAAAAAAAGGAAAGACGAAGCTTCAGTTTTTTTTTTTTTTAACTAAATGCACTCTCACCCTCCCTGATGTAAAAGGACGTTTCAGAAAAGTATTAAAAATGACTGAATGATTGACACTATAATTCTTAGAGCATTCACCCAATGTGATTGTTTATGTTGTTCAAATAAGATTATGACCACCCTAAATCTTCATTTCCAGATATTCTCTGACATGTTCTACTTGCAAACAGAAAAACCTTACAAGAAAGAGGTACTGTAAAGGTTTGGGGACCTGCCAAGTTCAGCTAATTTAATATATATATTTTAAAATAGCATTCTGAGTCAAACTATAATATAACAGTCTAATCTGGTATAGTCAATAGTGCCAAATACTGCATTCAAACCCAGATGTATAAATGCTAAAAAAAATATAGAATATGAATCATCTGTCATCCAGAAATACAGCCCTGGTGTTGAGTTGTGATCTAAATTCTGGATGAAGTTGTCATTATAAGCTGTGTTCCATTTTCTTGCCTACAGGAAAAACAGCCAAACTAAGTATTTCTCAAAACAACCTTTTAGATAATCTTTTGTCACAAATCTGTTCAAGATCTCCACATTTAGGCACTTGCCAGATTTCCAGACTGTTAAAATCCAGAATTTTAAAATTCTTTGCATCTCACCATGCTGCAGCAGTTCTTCCCTTGGCCCCTCAGTTCCATTTTATGCTTACAGTCCCTGGCTCCTTAATGGAAATGGTACGTTGCAGACTGTCTACCAGAGATCTGTACTACCAGTGTCAATCCTCAGTGACAGGCTAAATTCACTTCTTTCAAAGTAGGTGTTGCACAATGCGCACATACATATCCCTCACGCATCCCTCACACACCCATGCACACGTATTTATTGAGCAGGGTTTCACAGTACTGCTTCAATGCACTTAATAGCTCTACTGGACTGAACTTTGGGCTGAGTTCAGGTCCTTTGGTGTGACGGAAGGGCCTTTTCCTCATGCTTTCTTTGCTGATCCCTTAGCTATTGTGTCTTTCCACTTCTGTGACCTTGCACAGTCCTCCACTTAGGCCTCACCTTTCTGCTTCCTCACTATCTTTTTCCATTTCTTTCCCAAAGTTTCCCAGGATTTTATTGACTCTTCTTTGTTCCTGAAGATTCTTCCAAGTGTCCTTCATCCTGTCTTAGCTACAAAGTTTTCAAAATTGCCTAGTCAAATATAGCAATCAATAGGTAAGTAAACTCTATTTGTATTATTATAGTTATGCCTACTTTTGTCAGCAAAAATATGCACATAAATGTATCCCTCATAACAATTTTTAGAGAAACAATTTTGCAACTAAATCTAAAATTTTAAATTCTGTCACATCAGATTTCTTAGGCCCATCTCTCTGATTAAGTACTCTAGATGAGGAGAAATTTCCTTCTTTAAAGTATCATTATGCTTCTGAGATCAAGATCGTTCAAGTCTTTCTAATGCTTTCACTGAACTTTAGAATGAGCCTAATCACACCGACTCTGTCCACAACAACACAATAAGAAAACTGAACACAGAGTGAATGTTAGTACTACCTGCTTACATGTACTTCTAAATTCACAGTGTTGATAACTGTTTTTCATCCTATCCTATCCTATCCTATCCTATCCTATCCTATCCTATCCTATCCTATCCTATCTTCTAAATAAAATCTCTGGAAAATCACGAGGCACTAAGTGTCTAGCAAAGAAAAAAGAAAAAAAAACAAAAAACCTTACACAGTTCAAGGAAGTCTATCAAATTATAGCCTTGACTTGATTATATTTGCTCAAAGTTGTTAAAAAAGTTATTTAAGAAATACACGACCACCTAAATAAAATCCAACCCCTGTGTAGTTGAAAAAGGGAGACAATTCACCATAAATAAGTAGCCTAATATATTTTCAGTGTTTGAACTTTAAATTCATTTAGCTCATAAAGCAATTGGAGTCATACGGGATCTTTGTGGTTTCAGGACTGTTCAACACATTCATAAATCATCTGGAAAAGTGGAGGAGGGAGCTGTGAGGAGGCAAAGTTTGCTGGTGACACTCAGTTATTCAAGGTAATAAAAACAAGGGCAGCTGAACTGCAGAAGAAATGAAGTGATAATGAAACAGCAGATGAAATCAGTGTAGGTAAATGCACAGTGATGCACATGAGAAAAACCAATCCTAATTTTACACACAAGGTGATGAGCTCTGAGATTACTTTTGCCATGAAGGAATGAGATCTTCTGAATGGGCTTGTAATAAATAGTTCAATGAAAATGTCAGCTCAATACTCGTGAGCAGTAAAAAAAAAGAAAATAAAAGCCTAAAAATGGAAAAGGAAAATAATACAGAAAATATTATGATATTGTATGATAGTGTATAAAGCTATCCTGAGTGTTCTTTGCAGTTCCCACCTTTCCCACCTCCACCTCAAAAAGGAAGCAGGCAAAAAATTAGAAAGAGTAATCAAGGATAGCAACAAGGGTTATTCAGCTTGGGAAAAGAAATAACAAATATGAGGTAAATAACAACTACAATCCTATAAAGTCATATATGACATTGAAAAGACAAAAAAGGAAAAACTAGTCGAATCAAGACTTGGAATGTCAAAGGAAACTACCTGTTCATAACATGGAAAAAAAAAACAAAACACCAACAAATATTAACACAAATATTTCGTAGCTCATAGCTAATCTGTAGAACTCTGACACTAGGTAATGTGGATGATAAGCCTCTATATGACTTTAAAAAGCACTAAAAGGAGTTTATATAAGAAAAATCTAACGGCCAGTAATCATTGACATAATCTCAAGCACGGGAAGTCCTTTAAATAATTTTTGCTGGGGACTGGGAGACTACCCAAGCAGGTGAGAGCATTTTAACAACTCCTGAGATCACCTGAAATAATGACAGAGTTGAAAAACTACATAGAAAAGAAACAAGAACTATTTCTGATGCAAATATAGTTTTCAAGTCCTCTAAGGCTATATAATTTTTCCAGTGATTTTAGTCCAATTTATAGTCCAATAAAAAATCTCATCTTTTGCTGTCTGTTATGGGTTAACCTGAATAGGCAGCTCAGCACCACCCAGCCACTTGCTCACTCCCACTACAGCAGGATGGGAAAGAGAACTGGAAGGGTAAAAGTGCAAAAACTCATGGGTTGAGATAAAGACAATTTAATGGTAAAGCAAAAGCTGAATATACAAGCAAAGCAAAATAAGAAATTTGTTCATGTCCCATCAGCAGGCAGATGTTCAGCCATTTCTAGGAAAGCAGGGCTCCTTTATGCCTAACCATCACTTGGTAAGACAAATGCCATCACTCTGAATGTCCTCCTCTCCCCTCCTTCTTTACCCCAGCTTTTATTGCTGAGCATGATGCCCTATGGTATGGTACATCCCTGTGGCCAGTCTGGGTCACCTGTCCTGGTTCTGTCCCCTCCCATCTCCTGGTGCACCCCCAGCCTCCTCGCTGGCAGGGCAGCACGAGGAGCTGAAATGTCCTTGGCTCTGTGTGAGCACTGCTCTGCAACAACTCAAACATTGGTGTGTTATCAACACTGTTTTGGTCATGAATCCAAAATATAGCACTAAAAAAAAAAAAAAAAAAAAAAAAAAAAAAAACTCTATCCTGACCAAAACCAGTACACAGTCTCATTTTCACCCTTGGTATATCATATTATTTTGGCATGTACATATGGATTTCCATAATAGGAGTGCTTTTCTGGATCAAGGTTTGGAGGGGACTGGAGTTCCTAACTCAGCTGCAGCACTCTCTATCCAGCAGTCTAACTCAAATAACACATTCTGCATTACTTGCTATGCTTACCTGATAAATTGTTCCTCTGTATAAGTGTCCACTTCTTATTAGAAGTGTATTAGAAAATGAGTTCTGAAAAATACTCAGAACTGTTTTTTCCTATGGCAATTAAAGCAAACTAAATTATTGGCTCTTGGAAGCATCAGCCTACTAAAAGCCATGTCATATATCCCCATATTAGATACTATATCTTTTTTTTGCAGAATTTTCCCGCGTCAGTTTGGACGATCGTCTCATAGAATACTTTCATGCTATAAGGCTGTCTGAACTTCTTTAAAGAAAGAAAAAAAAAAAGTGCCAGTTTGGAGAACTGTTTTGTGAACTGTTAAAGTGACCTGGTGAGGAGAATGCTGAATTTTAGCTAGGCATTACATTTTTAAAACAAACAACAACACGAGTCTTTGTCATGGCCAGCCATTATTACAGGGCCCAAATTCTTAACAGCAGCAGGTCATGTGGAAAGTTTCAGAAAGGACATGAAGAATGGACTACCAAAACTCAGCTATTGGTAGAAAAGAGAATGAACAAGAATATTCTAAGGAGTAATAAGTAAATAAATAAGTGGATAAACCAATTACCTCTCTATGTAACTATTTCAGATATTTTCCTATATATCTGAGGAAAACTAGGGAAACTGTTCTTCTCCATTCCAAACATGTTTCTGAGTGCAATATTGGGTGGAACAGAAATTATCCTTGGTCTTCAAAACACTAATCATCATCATATTATATGTTCCAGACACTGACCTTTTCTCAGTGAGTGACTATAAATGACTGGTAAACTCTCAGAGGAGACTCTGCTTCGATTATTGAAATCACACAGTGCCAGCACCTAGTCAGTTTTATGGGGGTTTGATACATTAGTCCCTGGGGTTCTACCTCCGTCCTGGTTTCAGCTGGGATAGAGTTAATTTTCTTCCTAGTAGCTGGTGTGGTGCTGTTTTGGATTCAGGATGGGAATAATGCTGATAACACACCGATGTTTGAGTTGTTGCAGAGCAGCGCTCACACAGCGCCAAGGACGTTTCAGCTCCTCGTGCTGCCCTGTCAGTGAGGAGGCTGGGGGTGCACCAGGAGCTGGGAGGGGACACAGCCAGGACAGCTGGCCCAGACTGTCCGCAGGGATGTCCCATACCACAGGGCATCATGCTCAGCAATAAAACTGGGGGGGTTGGCCAGGAGGGGCTGCTGTTGCTCCGGGATTTGCTGTGCATTGGTTGACAGGTGGTGAGAAATTGCACTGTGCATCACTTGCTTTGTTTGTTCTTTTAGTTGTGTCTTTCTTTCTTTCTTTCTTTCTTTCTTTCTTTCTTTCTTTCTTTCTTTCTTTCTTTCTTTCTTTCTTTCTTTCTTTCTTTCTTTCNCGGGGGGGGGGTGGGGGGGGGAATGAGCAAATGACCGTGTAGTATTTAGCTGTCTGTCAGGTTAAACCACAACAAACTCCTAATTTATATAAACTGCTAATGAAGATTAGGCACATCTAAATCTTACCCAGATGTAGATTCAGGAAATACTTCTAGCTGTTGGGATTTCCCATTCCACTAATGTGCATATAGCTTCTCTATTACTTGCCTTGCACCTAATTCCCACAGGAATGAAATTTGGAGCATCAGCTTGTGTACCTATCACTTACCCAACCTACATCATCACATGGTTCTTTGGTAGCCCATCATTATCAAGAAAGTTATTCCTTCTGTGGTCTGCTATGCATGCTTATTTGCTCTGTTCTTTGTGATTCAAATTCTTTGGGATAAGCAATGTCTTCCAATGTTTATATTGTTCTTAAATTTGACTAAAAGCATGGTTCAACAGTATTGCAAATACAGTCTTAAGTCTTCTAGTACTAGATCACAAATGCTGAATCCTGTGACACAAAGCACTAGTTTCACATCAGACGTCTCAGCTGCTTCAAACACTAAAATGACTGAAAGTTTAACTTTTTTTCTGTCATGCTTGATGCTGGATTAGATATTGCCTTTGCCACTCCAGCTTCATGTCAGATCAGATACTCTCATCCCTGACATTAGGCATTCATGAACTCCATATCCGATGCTCTGGTTGATTTGACAGATGTTTGATTGTGGGTCCCTTTGGGAGCTCTGGTTGTGTGTGCATACATAGATCAGCATTAACGAAGCCTTGGCTATACAGAGGTGTGCATGCTGCATTCCATTATATGAGAAGTCTAAAGAGAATTAGGTACCCAGCTCATATTAGGTTTCAGTTGGTTTTGTTTCTTTTGCCACTGATAAAAGTCATCATCATTATTTTTCATTTTTCCCTGCTTTTAAATGTTTACATCATGAGTACAAGTATAGAATTAATACCTATCAATTACATACCAAGCAAGTCATAAATGTCCAAAGCAAAACTCCCAAATACCCCATGCGTTGCAAGTTGTCTGTACAGACAAGTGAGAAAATATTAACAAACAAAATATGTACATTTTATAGTCACTTACTAGCAATTTTGCTACCAGGAACAAACATTTGCAACTTATTGAATATGTATGCCACAGCATAATTTGATTTGTAACCAGACCTGTAAGTCCACAATGCACAAAATCAGAATCTTGAAGGTTGCTCAAGATGACACTGTTACTGTATTGTAGGGGTATTGCATTAAACAAATTTGTGACAAGGCTAGTACCCAGTGCAAAGTATGCCTTTTCTGAAGATTTATTTGTAGTGTTTGTATCATCCAGTTTCCACGCCAGAGTATAAAGCTGATATTTTCTGTTATGATCAGTACCAATCAATCATATTTATTCATCATTATTTGCTGTGTTGTCTGATACAAGCCTGAAGGCAGCAAGAAAATCAAATCTATCTAGGATAAGTGTAGGACTTAATATAGCAGAGGAAGTATCTGTGAAGTCCATCAATATAGATGAGGAAAAGTGTAAACTGTGTGGATGGTGCTGAAGCCCAAAGGAAGATTAATGGGTAAATAATAGCATATGACTAGTACTTCTTTTAGAGTAGATTTTAAGACTGGGAGTCAGAAAGCTTTACCTAGAGCTAATGTATCTGTTTTTCTGGTGTAATAATTCTAGAGGAGGCATCTTTTCCTGAAGGAAGACATATAAACCAGACCAGCAATTCCTACTATTGCAGGCAGACCTAACTGCCTATACCTATTCAGCTTGAACCCTTTTCCTGTCGGCTCTTTTCTCACCCTTGTGATTATCTCCCCTCATGCCCGCTCTGCCTAACTATCCTACAGCCCTCAGGGACTCTGGCTAAGTGCTCCTCCAGACTGCTGAAGGAAGGAGCTGCCGAGCTGCCAGAGCTTCCCAAGGGACCCTTGGGCAGGTGCTGATGCTGTCTCTCACCATCAGTCCTGCTCTCTACACAGAGCCCTGCCTCCAGGACTCTTATGGTTGTCTCACTGAGACTACACCAGCTCTCCACTGTCTTGGAGAGTAAATGAATGGACATCTAAGAAACCACCAAAACACAAACAAACAGTTCCTACTCCACCTCTCATCTCACATGCAGTGTCTGAGCAGAATATTGAGTTACACCTAGCGAAGGCTTAAATAGATTAGGAATTAATTATAACTCTGAAGAGTGTTTTCACAGTTGTTTTCAACTTTTCATCTGCATTATGGTATTTAATGGCTTTAAAAAATTAGTCAGATGACAACAGTTTTGTACGCTAGTCCAAGCATTTCTTAGCAAAATCACATGCTTTGATTAAGTGGCTTTTCTTCAACTGGATGATGGAGAAAAGTGAAACTAATGAAATAAACCCAGTGAGGTCTTTCAGGTGAGAAGTTGAGCCAATTGTCATTGTTCTTATGTTGTCCTGGCTCTCGTATTGCAGCACAGAGAAAGACACAGTACTCATCAAGATCACGCATGAGGCAGCCCCACACGTTGAGCTGGTCATCTGAATTTGTTGGCAGCCACTAACCAACTCTCACTCATACTGAAAATGGGAACACATGCAAGGAGCCCAGGAAAGCCCACAGTGATCTTTTGGATCATACTTGTCAGTGGTGTTGTACACATCCTGGAAAAGGCTACAATTCTAGGGCAAATTCAAGTATAAATATGACTACCTGAACGTCCAGGAAAGAAAAAAAGCATAAATATAGTTAGGCAGAATCAAAACTAAAGGTGTTGCATTGTCTAATTCTAAATGCCATCACTAGCTATAGACATTTTAATTTCATATACCCACATCTGTAACCCTATAATACTTGCAAGTAATTGTTGTAAATAATATCAAACAAAATTTATGAAACTTTGTCTTCTAATAACACCATAAAGAGATGTTAAAAACAGAAGAAGAAGAAGAAGAAAAGAGAGTACAATGAGAGTGAAGCTTATCTGAGGACTGAGGGTGGAACACCCGAGTCAAAGTAATGGGGGAATAAAATGAAGTTGTCTGGGCAAGTTGCGTGAAAAGGCAACTGTGTATTGATAGTTAACAAAAAAGTGAAAATGAAAAGTCCCTTAAAGTAACCAATGTTCCCTAACGACAAAAACTAATTCAGATAGAGACTTTCAAAGGATGTTAAAAGGAGCTAGCTGCTGAACCTTTAGTGGCATTCAGGCTTCTTTGAAAATTCAAATCATATGTGTACTGGGAGGCTTAAAAGGAGAGTTAATGATAAAACCTGTAGAGATTAAAATAAAAAGTAACTTTCAAAACTTTGAATGCTCCCTTGAGACCAAAAGTGAGCAGTAGGTAGTCTGGAACCACTCATTACTGCAATCAAAAGTCTTGCCAGTATTCTCAGAAACTAACGGAAAATAAGTAACAAAACAACAACAACAAGAAGCAGAGAATAGTGTGACTGCGGGTGATCTTCTGAGTGATTTGAGCTAATGACTGAGAATTCCATTTGGTGAAACACCGTAAGGGATAAAAACAGGCTACAACTGGAAAAAGGCCCTTCCTGTTCTGAGGCTATTCCACTGCTAAGCAAGATTAAAGAATGATATAACAGCAGCAAAAGCCTCTAATATATTTTTGTTAATTGTCAATAGTTTCATTAGTCAGATTGGTAACCGTGAAGCTTTTGTCAGGCATGGAGCAAAGCTGAACTAAAATGATTTCTTAGATTTATAAATAAGGAAAAAAATCATTGAGGTGGGCACAGCATACCATGTGTAAGTGTAGAGGTTATTGAGTCCACTACCATAATAAAATGCAATAAAAATTAATCTTGAGTACAATTCTCCAATGTACTGAGACATGTTTCAAAGATGGCAACAGTTACACTATACAAAAATATTGTTAGGTTAAATACTACAAGGACTCTCTACACTAACTTTTACCATTTGTTTTTCTCCCAGACACTGACATTATTTTCTACTAAATTGCATAGATTTCAAGTCCCAGATAGTGCCATTATTTTCTACTAAACTGCATAGATTTCAAATCCATCTGAATTTGCTATGGTCTTTCCACCAGAAAAACTCAAACAAAATGCAAGCAAGCCCTTACCTTGAAGAACTTCACCTTTTTCATTAGGAAAAAAAAAAAAAAAAA
>VXAA01005563.1:602-12676 GCA_013399115.1 Anseranas semipalmata | reverse complement strand
TTTTTGATGATGAAATTGGCTAAAGACTATTTACGAGGACTAAGTGAAGGTATTTGGCACCTATGTCAGGTAACATAAATCCCTTTTAGGAATATTTTCACAGAGCGTATGACATTGCTGGAGTCTCCTTTTTGAGGGGATGTCTTCAGTGGGTGAACACAGAAGTTGTGGCAGCTGATGCATTTGACCTACGTATTTATCATCTGAGCATGGAGTGAGTATGCCAAAACAGAGTCCGTCTGAATCTGAGAATCAGTCTCTCATGTTCAGATAAGTCTGGTAAGTCTTGCTTGCTGTATGAAGCTGAATGCCATGCCCATAATCACTTAAAATTGTTGCTAGACATGTCTGACTAGTGAAGAACATTAACACACTGCAGGCATCCTATGTGCAGCAGAGGCACTAACCCAGAGATCTTCTCTTTGCACCAGCACTACAAAAGAAACAAAATTCAGCAGGCTACAGTATATAGTAGATCTTTCAAACTCTACTTACATGGCTAAGCTCTCCACTAACGCTAAATAAAAACTAAACCAGCAAGGGTGCTTTAATTTAACTTCAAAGTTCCTATAAAAGGCAAGCATCTGTTGAATACTTAGATGTCTAGAAAATAAGAGCATAAAAGCACAGTTTGTATCATCTAGTTCATATTATGTGCTGTCTTACTTTTCAATAATCATTATTTATTTTATTAAAAATAATGGAACTCCTAAATCTGCTTCTGGGGTTCTAGATAAGAGATCTGAAGGGGAGAAAAAAATAGAGATCAAGAAAATCCCTGGGTTCTATTAATTTTCCTAGATTTAAGAATTGGAAAGATTTTTCATTTCTTTGCCTTGGTGGGATTCCAGCATAAAGGAGACCAGAGGAAGGGATGAAGTAATAATATTCAGAACACTTTTAAATTATAGTGACAAATAGTATATATTTGTGTATAGGCAAATGGAAACAATTTGAAGCAGGACTGGAAACTCATTCAGCAGTTTTATATGGCAGTGACATCATAAAATCATAACAGAAATATCATGCTACCTCAAAAATGTTCAACTACTGGAGCAATATACATTGCAAATGGGAAGACCCAAGGAAAGGAAAATGGGAAGGAGAGGATAAATCATGTTAAACCAGCTCATTAATCAAGTGAATAAATGCTGACAGAAGAAAATGTACAGAAAATTATTCTAAGAAATAAAAGAATTAAGAAAGGATTGATTTAACTTTATGTGTTACTTACAGACTTATGACAGAGAAAAACCTTCAGTGGTATTCAGTTATTGTAAGCAGTTAGACTTTCGTCAAACATCTTGTGCTGCAATTTAGGACCTTAATCATCACTGCTGCCCTCACATTGTGGCTGATTTTTGTACGTATCCCTTACAGGCCTTTTGTTTGTTTGTTTGTTTTCTTTTTTCATTTTTCCCCTCATATGGTTCTCTTTTTAAAAAACAGAGCATAAACACAGAACAGTCCTCCAGTCAGCCACTCACCAGTTCTTAGTCCCTAGTTTTCTCAAATAATTTTAACTGATTTCAAGATGCAGGAAAATAAAAGACTGCAGGTGTGCTTTGTTTTTATCTTAAAGCTAGCTTTGTTCTCTGGAGCAAAATCCCCTGTGTAGCAAAGTATGTGTTAACTAATTACTAAACCAGAAGATGTTTAAATTACTTATTTGCTTTATTTAAAGAAAGTGGTTGTTAACTCATGCTCCTTGGAAATCTCCACATTTCCTCAGGATCTGCAGTGCACTCCTAAGAGCCATTTTACCATCCTTATAACTTTTGCAAGAGCAGTGTGGCACTGCTGACCACACAGTGGTACAAAGGCTCCAAAAGGCACTTTTGTGCTCATCCTTCTAGTCTTTGGTGAGTGCAGAAGGCACCTCCCTCTGTACTACTTTTTGGTACAGAGCCTTTGGCACCTTTTTTCCCCATGTCTCCCACAATATGGTAGGTCTTCAAGTACGTGGTCCAGCCCCACCAGCCCCACTGAATGGAAGGACTGCTGGTTTTGCCCTTCCTCTCCTTCACAAAGTCCCTTGAGAGGAAACAGGGAACTTGAGAGGAACCAGACTCCCCTTTCCACCAGGGGACAGGGAGACTGAGGCTCTGCGCAAGACTCTGTGCCACCCCGAACCCAATAAAACCTCAGTTCAACATCCTCCATTCACTCCTCCTAAGCCCTGATTAAAATTGCTTTTTTGCTTCCCAGAAGCCACCAGCAGCAGCAAGCTGCTCAGGCTGCCCACCCGCAGCTCCAAGGAGAGGCATCCAGCAGCACTGGTAGCAGCGAGGAGGTGCCTCAGGCAGAAGACACAGGCTCCCATGACCAAGCCCCTCACCTTCCCCCAGCCCTCTGCCTTTCTCCAGCTTGAGGACAAGTATACTCTGATGCACAGTATACTCAGCAACTCTTAGGAAGCCCAACCTGATGTCTTTCCTTCATCTGGAAGATCTAAATGCTCCATTAAATTAAGTACTGTGAACTGGAAACCATGTCAGGATGAGGCTGGTGTTGGTATTTCTGAGATTCTGGGGATTTCTGAGATTGTTTTAAGACAGGCAGTGTCTAAAAGCCAAAGTGCAAGCAGTTTGCAAGCTGCTTCCCAGCAGTGAAACCAGGGAACCTATTTCCAGGGTAAGGGGGTTTTGGAAAAATTGGTCATTATGCTCTATTGTGAATCCATTAATTACGTATTTACAAAGGGACATCGTACACATAGAAATTTCATTTTACAATCAAGATTATGATTCAGACTAAACAAAAGCAAACAGTTCATTAGCACAGACATTCCCATCTTAATCTATACATCCATAACATTACTCTAACACTTTTGTGCTTCTTTTTTTTTTTTTTTAATATGATCTCCATAGAAGGCATATTATTCCTTAAACAAACTAACACAAGTTCTCAAGTTATCTCAGGATAGTTATTTCAAAAGACAATGCAATATCTCATAATAAACATTTATAATCAGGTTTTTAACAAAGTAATTCATCATATAAACAAATGAACCAGTCAGACACTAAATAAATATTTGTACTGGTAAATACTAGCATTTTGCTTATATCGCTTAGGACCTGATCCTGCAAGCCCTCTGTATACATCTTGATCCCCATTGAATGATTGGTTCCATATCTTGTTCTAGTCTACTATTTTACTTTGATCTGAGCAAACACTTTCTGGTCACTAAGTTAAAAAATTGAAATAATCACTTGATTATACCTCAGCAGAGAATGATTTCCTTAAACTTGTTTGTAAATCATTATTTTCATTCATATTTATGAAATCATCACAAATATTTACCATCAGGTATTCATTTTCAGATATTTGCAATCCGAGTTGCATGTTAGTCGAGATTAATCAAATAAAACACACGTTCCTTGTTCTTGGCTAACTGAACATAGCAAGAGCTTTGCACTCATGCAGACTGAAAGAGAGCTTTGCAAGAATTCCTTCATAATTAATACTGAATTTTATTTTCTCCAGCTAACAATACTGGGCTAGGAAGGAACAAGCCTCCAGTAGAATAACAAGCAAGGAGCACTCCCTGGGGAGGGCAGACAAGCATGAGTTACCTTCTGTCTGTTCTCATCTACCACAATTACTACCTTTTCCAAGGCAACGGGGATGGCCTTCTTTAAAGCATACAAAAAGGCTATGGCCAGCCCTTTAACTCTGAGTTTACTCACTCCCTTTCAGGGATGCCTTTTTCCTTGCATAGTAAATCCAGAACAGCCGCCCACAGATAAGAGACCTTAACTGACCTATGCACCCTCCTGGTGCCTGAGGAAATTTATCGGGATATCTTCACACAAATAGACCTGTCAGCGAATTCTAATCTCCCGAGTGCTGTTTGAAAGGAAACACAGAGGAGGTCAGTCATTGTTGAAAAAGAACCTAAGCATATGAAAACTTCAATAACTGCTTACTTTCTATTGCCCGGTTCATTCTGAAATAAAATTTGAAATCCAGGGAACTGAGGCTATTAGATGTAACCCCTACCTTAATTTAAATTTGGCTAAATGCTCATGGTTTCTTGGATGCCTTTGAGCTCTTACCACAGCATAAAATGAAATGTTCCAAGCACGTGGTAAAAATAATTGTAACAAATCACTGCCTGAACTGAAAGAAGACCATCTTTTGAAATGATTCTTTATACATTTATATATATATATATATAGGGACATGCACACACACGCACGCACGCACGCGCACACACACATAAATTTATATCCCCATATAAATATTTCTCTAAAATACAAAAAGTTGTTTTCATTATTTCTTAAGTTGGTATCATTTTAAATACTTTACTCCGTAAATCAGTTATATGACAACGTCAGGCTGTCCAGAGAGATAGATCTTAACATAGTCTTATAATCTCCACTAATATAAATATATTGGCAAAGAATTTTGACCAGCAATAGTAAATTTTGAAACTTAAATTATTATTCTACAATTATTTTAATTTTAACAACAAATTGTTTCTGAGTACCAATATTCACGGAAAACATAAAAAAAGGTACAGCTTTAACTTCCAACACTCTGTATCAAGTGCAGCTTTATGAAAGGAATGTAAAAGAAAATTATATATTAGAGACTCATTCTAAAAAAGAGAAACAGCAACGTATACTATGTGTTTGAAAAAAAGAATACTGTATGCCTGCACTTTATCATAAATAACCATGTCATGTCATAGTTTCTTCTTGCCTGCAAATGAAGGACATTGGTTCACAAATCTCCTAAAGTGTACATGAGGATTTGATTAAATTTCATTCCTTGTGAAAATAAAGTTCATTTATACTTAGAGCAAACAACAATGAGGAGTTTGTTATTCTAGTAAGACATTTAAGGACCTTGGTAGCCAGTACCAGTTGCATTTGCAAGTAACTCCTCAGTTTTTCTTTTTTAAAAAATAAAGGTACAATCATAGTTATTCATTTACTTTAAAAATTCTAAAGATGAAGAAAAGTAGTGTTTATACATATAAGTCCTGATATAAATTATAAAACTCAAGTTTATCTAACAGAGTTCCATCCCCAGAAGAAGCATAAAGCACTTTTGTGGTACCTTCACCAGTAAATATTTGTATCACATCAAGTCTGAGAAATGCAACAAAGATGATACTGCATCCTAAATCTCAAAGAGAACATTCTTCTGACGCAGTCTCTCATGATGGATGTGCTCCATGGGATCATATGATTGCCATGACTTGACTGATTTTCAAATAAAGGAAATCTGAAAGAATTCACCTTACCAACTGGTATAAGTAGGAATAAGAAACGTCAGTGAACAGCAGACTCATTTTGTTTGAGGTCAACAGTCTTTGGAAGACAACATGGAGGGAGTTTAAAAATACAACAGCAAAATAAAATAATAATAATAATGAGGTAAACTCCCCCTAAAAGGCCAAATGGGTTGAGATGTCAGGAGAGAGTTCGATTGTACCTGACACCCAAATGTTTCTCTAGCCAGAGTTCAGCGAGCTGCATGGTAGAAGCAAATGTACTTGCTTTGGACCCTAAGCACATTTTGTATTGTTTCGGATCTAAATTGGGGTCACACTGAACTGGGTGAAAAATATGAACAACTCCTACTTCTTGACTTCTAAAAGCCTTCAAGCCAGATGTTATCACTTTAGTATAGAGGTCTACATCCTCAAGTCCCCAGCCTTGAATTGAGGTATCAAATCCACCAGCAGTAAGTAGATCACTTTTGTAAATACAGGTAATTCCAAATCCATACTCCCTCCAAAATCCAGTTCTTTTTGTGAAAACAAAACTACTGTCTGCAGGAGGGTTGCCTCCATACACTACTTTTGGATCATATTGGCTGAAGATGATAGGGTAGTAAACCTGTTCTCCCTGAATAGTGTTCTCTCTGCATCGCTGGAGGAAGTCTGGTGTGAATATCAGATCAACATCACAAAACAGAAGCAAAGTGCCATTGTCAAATTGAGATGAGGCCATTTCAAGACCCAAACCTCTGGAAAACTTTCCTGCCATAGGAATCAGAGTCATATCTGCCTTGGGATACTTAATGCTATATTCTTTCATCAGTTCTATGTGTTTGCTGGAGTCTTGGCCTGACTCAGAACTGAAGAGAATTATTGCCAACTTTACATTCTGCCTGGGAATCAGGCACGTCTTCTCAAAGTTATCCATAAATCTTGAGAAAATGTCAAATCTTCCTATAAGAGGGACAAGAATATGTATTTTCTTGTCACTGTGCCCCCCAATGTCTTTGGTGCCTTGCAATGATGAGGAAAATATCTTTAAAGAATTTGAAAGAAAAGAGAAAGATTGTGTGTCAGTGTTGGTATCCTCCAGCAGGCTTCTTACATCTAGTTCTTCTGCTTCTCTGAAGAAAGGTTTGCTAAACAATTGCTGAAGGTAAGCATGACGTCTGACTGGAACTGTAACTTTCCTTCCTTTGTGCCTTTTGTACAAAAGCAGTAAATCCAGGATGTACTCCACCCCATGCATAGGGTCCACCCTGCGGTAGCCATATTGTATTTCCTTGAAATCAATCAGCCTTCCTCTAGATCTAGAGTTCTCATTTATCATTTCCATGACTTGCATCACAGCATCATCCAGCGCAGTCCGCAGGACACTGCTCAGGCTCTGCCGGGGTGGCTGGTTCTCCACCATTGAGTAAAGCAACTTTCCTGTTAGGAATTCCCACTCAATGATTTCATCCCTTTCATGTGGCTGGAAATGATTGAAAGATGGCATCACTCCCAGTTGCTGATCTTCCTTATTTATTTCGCTGTTACTGAGCTTGCTCATGAGGGCACGTTCTCTATGGAGCTGGATGGTCCGATAGCGCAATTCGGAAATTTTGCGGCTCAGTATGTAATTGTGCAGCCTGTATTGGTAGGCTGGTCTTTTGTTTGGATGAAGGGTTATGGCTGTGTGAATCTTGCTGTTGTGAAGATCTTGAATGTAACCCTTCCGGTTGTGTTCATAGTTTTCATGGAACAATTGCTGCATCTAGAAAAAGAGAGAGGGGAAAAAAAAAAAAAGACATTAAGTGAAGTGCTTCTACCTACAAAATGACCCACATTGATACTGTTGATCATTAGGAATTCTGATAGATCATAGCTGTTTTCAGGTACGATCTTTAAAGTATTCAGCAGGAACTATTGGTTTTGGTTGATTTTGGTCTTAGTTTCAGTACAGCCCACAGTAGGCAAATATTGTCCTCTAACTAAACAGACGGGCAGATATTTTGGGATTATCTTTACTTTATCTAACTGCAAAACTAAAACAAATCTAACTGATATCTGTAGGTAATATTTCTGAGTTCCTGTGTGCAGGCTGAATGATACTATTCGTGAAACACATTAAGTCTTCAGCTACATCTTATCAGCACAGATCCTTACTGAAAGGTTAGCACCACTGAGGATATTTTTTTAACAAGATCTTGGATTTATATCTGTAGAGCACATAGTTGCTTGTACTTTCTACAGCCATACACAAATGGATAGTGCTACTTAACACTCATGAAACAAATGGACTTCATTTCAACACAGCTTCTTTTTTTTTTTTTTTTTTTTTTTTTTTTTTTTTTTTCTGTTGGGGACCAACAAGGGGAAAAAGAATTAAGGGACTGAAATGTAATCATTGGAATATGTGTGCTGGCAGTGATACTTCTACTAGTATGTCAATTAAACTATAGATCACGCTAGTATAATTCATCCTGAGTAATTTCCAATGTATTTCTGTGACAAGAAAAGTCATTCTACTTCTGTCAAATTACTAATCGTAATGTATCTCTTCACTTTTTAGAAGACATTTTATGGCTGAAGAACAAGTCAAGGATTTAGAATATCTGGCCTTTATACCCTTCTGTGCTAACAGCTGAACTATGAACAAGTCATAAAACATTTTCTGACTCAGCTTCCTCCCTAAAAGTGCACACAGCTCATTATACATTTAATCTTATGAATATTCATTCTTAAAAGGAGAGTGGTATGGAGGAGTAAAAGTCCATAAATATATGTAAGACCCACAACCCTTTGCTAAGTTAATACCTACTAACAGAATAATTTCCAGTGAGTAGTAGATAAAGGAGAAGAGGCTGCTCTTTTTCATCTGAAAACAGACTGGTCTGTAACTAATACATAAGGAAAATGTGCTTGTAAGCTTGAGCTATAATCAGATTTTGAGACTGGCATTGAAGTTTGTCTTTTATACATGGAGGAAATCAAGAAAGGTGGCATCTGATGACACAATGTAGACTAAAATGTGCAGCTCATTTTACTGCAATTTTTTTCTAGAACAGACATCTTGCTACTAGAAGTAATAATAAGCATAGGGTAATAAATGTAAAATAACCCTTAACAAGCTAAGATCCATGACAGTTATTGAATAGTCCATTACCACATACAAGAAATACACATTAGAAACGCACAGTTTTAATACAAAGTTTCTAGAATCTCCCTCCCCACCCCGTTCAGACCCTAAAGGACTGTGCTTGAAGAAACACTGCTACTACTGTTAGTCAAATCAGCATATTTAAGGCTACAGTGATAACATGGAGAAAAAGTTACCTAATTCTGAAAACTACCTTCAGTGATCTTAAATTTGCCTTTGATGTAACAGATATTCCAGAGTGAGAGCACCAGTGAAACAGATGTACGTGGTTACAGTACTCAAAATACTCAAATACTCCTCATTCACAGAACACCTCCTGTCTAAAGCTGTCAGACCACATTTGTCCTGTCTTGAGAGAGAAGTATTTTGGTTCTTGAGATGAGAGGAACCAGGGACATGGTTTCGGTGATTTCCTTGCTATCACAGAGAACAGGTACCAACATGATCAGTACTGAGTCCCAGAATCCCAGAATCCCAGAACAGCTGCGTTTGGAAGGGACCTCTGGAGGTCATCAGGTCCAACACCCCTGATCAAGCATGGCTACCTAGAGCAGTTTGCCCAGAACCACGTCCAGAAGATCTTTTTGAAGATCTCCAAGGTAGGAGACTCCACCACCTCTCTGGGCAGGGTTCACCAGCAGTGCTGGTGAAATCAAAATGTGGCTTCTTCGTGGATGAGAGATGGACACGGGCAGGACAGGCAGATTACAGGATGAAGGGCTGAATCCCAGAGAAAAGTGCCTGGGAATGGCCTGTGTGAGGATGCCTTATCTTTGTAATAGTCATTTTCCCTTCTACCCCTACAATTTACATTCTGAATCATGAGAAAACATCGGGCGATCAGGGGAGATTTCCATCTCTCCAGTTGTAAACTCCACTCCCTTCCTTGCCCCTTTTACTTAAAGCTGCCTACCTGTGCTCTGCAAGGTGACTGTGCTTTTACATTTTCCTTTCAGTCACAAATCCCAACATGGGATGCGAAAAGTAATAGTATTTTATTAATCATAAAAATATTGAAAAGGTTATATTATTTTCTGGAAAAAGTTGAATGTGATTTTCACATTTAGAATTTCACATTAAAATTCCCTTATAGAAGAGAAAGAAAAGAAAAGGTGTAACTTTAAAAATGAAAGAGGGGAAGGCTGCTTGGTTACTGAATGGTATCAACATCCTTCTCCACAATCCCTGACACTCCTCTCTTTCCTAAGTCCTCTGATCATAAAGAATCACTTGAGTTTCTCTTCTTCATCCACAAAAATGTTGTTTGAGTAAAACTGAAATAACCATAACCACCTTTACAAATTTATCTTATGGCATCTGAATATTCACAGCAAGTTTCATTTAAAGGAGTATATATTTTTTTTTTTACCCCAAAGATTTTTAACAGATGACGAACTGTCACTGTAAAACTAAACACTGTCTTATTGTGCAAATTCTTCCACAACCCTTGACTAATTACAAGCTCGGCTTCACAGCAGATTCATTAGCAGCACTCATTCAACAGGAATATTCTATTAACATAAATAGTGCATTTTTATTACATTCCAATTTCAGATGCCTTGGTTTATTAGATATGCTCGACTGAATTCATAGCGAGAAGATGTACTCCATTATACTAATGACTTACCCTTTGATAATCAACAACAGATTAACAGCAGCAATGAAGAAAAGTTTGCATCAACTCAGTAATACAATATTATCACACATATTCAAAACTGTACTAATCCATTTTCACTGCTGTTACTGAACAATTTTAATACATCTCAATAACAAGAAAACAGCTGAGAACATATATGATTCTGAAAGCATGAACTCTTCCTGAAGATAGTAAGTTTTCTTATTCGCTGTTCACCCATTGCACATCTTAATACCCAAACAATGCTCTAATACAGAGAACAAATAAAAGAGAAATTAACTTCTTGAAATGATATGCTAACCGAATACTCAGAATTTCATATGATTTTTTTTTTCCCATTGCAAAGTGCTGGTATAGCAGTCAGAACAACAACTTGTTTGAAATAGCTGATTTCAATTAATCTAGTGGAAACAAACTTCAATTGTATTGGAAGTACTCCTTTTTGGTGTTCTCATTGTTTTTGTTGTTAAAACAATTACTTTACCTTTATAGAATTTCAGATCTGGAATTTGCATTGGCATTATCAAAACGCATTTTTTCTTGACTTTTTTAAAATCTTGGTGCCACATAGATTTTTTTTTCTGTAGGAGAAAAACGTCTTCTTATAACTCCAATTATTAATATCTAGATGAAATCAGCTCAATGTGATCCTAACTTTTCTTTGAAATTTCTAAGCAAGGTGGTTCAGCCTAGGAAGCAAAGGGAAAGATGGTTAGTTTTCTAGGAGAACGGAATTGTGCAAGGGCATGAACTGGTCAGTGTAGTCATAAGTGATCTGGAAAACAAGGTGACTTGGGAGGTAGCAAGATGAACTTACAAGAATCTAAATTAAAATCATTCAGCATAGTAAAAGTAAATCTGCCTGCTAAAGTTCTCACGATTTTGAATGGCTAGGTAATAAAATAGCAGATTAAATTCTGTGTAGAAAAATGTAAAGCATGTGTGAAGAAGGCAACCCTAATTATACCTGAATGATAGCAGACTGTGTGCCAGTTTTTAGCACTCCGGGAAGTTGTACAGTAGGCAATTCTGTGCAAATGTCACTTCGCAATCCAGTAATGGTGAAAGAAAAAGCAAATAAGACACAACTGCATCAAAACCAGTGCCACAAAGAAGGCACGAAGGGTGTTAGTCATTGGAGATTCCTCTCTGAAAGGCACTGAGGCTCCCATTTGCCATCCGGACAACCTCTCCAGAGAGGTTTGCTGCCTGCCTGGGGCCTGTATTCGTGATATCACGAAGAGGCTACCGAGTCTGGTGGGTTGCAATGACTCCCACCCCCTCCTGCTTTTTCAAGTAGGATCAAACAAAGCTGTAACAAGGAACCTCCAAAATATCAAAAACGATTTTATGTCCCTTGGAAAGATATTGAAGGGATCAGGAGCGCAAGTATTTTTCTCCTCTGTCCTCCCCGTTGGTGACTGAGACCCATGAAGAAGGAGACAAACGGGCTGAGTGAATGATTGGCTGAGAGGCTGGTGCCGTGCCCAAGGTTTTGGGTTCTATGACCTTGGACGCGCTTTTGAGGGGCCAGGCATGATGACGCAGGGTGGGGCACAGCTGTCCAGGTGGGGCAAGAGTGTTCTGGGCAGTAAGCTGGCTGGGCTTATCAGGTGGGCTTTAAACTAGAGGTGGTGGGGGAAGGGGATGCACCTCTGAGTGAAGAAAGCATACCTGAGAACACTATCACTCTAAGTAATGGCAGGGAAATACTTGCAAACTGTCCCACTGCAATCAGGAAGGGCTCTAGAAACGCAATATGACTGATAGCCCAGCTGAAATGCCTCTACACCAAAGCATGCGGCATGGGAAACAAGCAAGAGGAATTGGAAACCATGGTGCAATTAGACAAATATGACCTGATTGCTCTCGCGGAAACGTGGTGGGATGGATCACATAACTGGAATATTGGAATAGAGGGCTACAAACTCTTCAGAAGGGATAGACAGGGAAGAAAGGGAGGGGGTGTTGCCCTCTACATTAGGGAAGGAATTGATTGTGAAGAGTTGCCTTTGAGAAACAGCCATGGACAGGTTGAGAACTTATGGATGAGAGTTAAAGAC
>VXAA01005562.1:169835-195129 GCA_013399115.1 Anseranas semipalmata | reverse complement strand
ATTCTGTGATTCTGTGATAAGACTTCCTATTATAATAGCCCAATGGTAAGGAAAAAAGATGCAACTGCACAGCTGTACGTGGGAAGACCAAGACCGACTCATAGCTGAGCATGTGCAAATGCCAAGTTGAGACAAGTGATAAACAGGCTTCTCCAAAGGCTGAAGTTCATTTGTTTGCTTGTTTTCAAGGTGTGTTCCATCAAATGAATAGCCCTAGAGCTAATAGGTTATGTCAAGTGCATGAGTTTTTGTTGTTTCAAGTTGTTCACAATGCAAAGTGATTTACTAATATCAAAGCTTCTGTCAGAGCCCATCTTCCTGAGGACTACCCATGTGTCCTTTCCCTAGATATGTGATGAAGTAGAGGAGCTGAAAACAGTGTCCAAATCTCTACATGGTAGGTAACCTTGTGTGGCACAGAGACACAATGTAGGAGAGAGCCAGTTTTAAGAATGACAAGAAAAAAGTAGTCTGTGGTAACCACTAAGTAATAAAACTGTCAAGATGTTGGAAAATAGACCATATCTGCAATTTTTCTCACCATACCCATTAGCTACTAAACCTTCCAAACATTTCACAGCACAACCACAATTCCCATCTTATTATAACAAAGGGTATAGTAAGCATTAGAAAAATTTAGGAACCACATGGCACCCTTTACCTAACAGCAGATGCATTTGAACTCCAGATCTACCATTTTCACTGTGGTCGTTATCAAATAGTCACCTCTGAAATAAAACTTTTCATGCTAACTGTTATAAACAGCTAAGGGGAAAGAAATATACAAGTAGGAAATGGGAAATAATCACTGAGGTGGCAGAGGAATCAGAAGTTAATATGGGATTGTAAACCTGCTAAAAAGAAAAAAAGAAACATACACAGCTATTTGGTGCTATGACTCTCTACGTCCAAAGGAAACAGAACAGGAGAACTGTCTTTATCTGAAGCAAAGAAAATGTGGCTGAAGCATTGAGTACATTTTCCTCAAAATATCAATAGGGAAGCAATGAATTTATAGAGAAATTATACAAACCTCATTACTGTTCTTGAGATCAGCACAGGTTGGATGCGCTGTGCAGACAGTGGAGCCTCTGTGCAGAGAAATAGACTAAGGGACATCTTCAGGTCTCTTCTAACCATCCATTTCTCTGACCACAGCACAGTAAAGACAAGCTTAGTTTTACATTGGTAGGGCTTGTGCCATGAAAGTTGCTCAAATCAAATTCAGTTGGTGGTATTTTGTCTGTTTCTGTTAAGATTCAGCAGATCCTGAGGAATCACAGGATGCAGTACTCACCCAGGCAGCTAACCCTGCTCCACTAAGTGATACCACTGTATCTCTGCAACGAGTATCCTCATCTGCCTTAACACCATACCAAACCACAGGAAGACTACTATATAACCCATATCCTCTCTTCAGTCCTTCACACCTATACTCATGATGTTTTCAGCACTACTTATGCACAGCACACAGTAGTCACATCCTATTTCACTGCTGAAATCACAGGAAAACAGTGCCAGATCAGGAGTAACTCCTGCATAAGAGACTTCTCAGGTAACACACATGCCTCTTTCCTATGCACACACACTCACAAATCAGAAACGATGTGACAGGCAGTCCCTTAACCACAGTAACAACTAACTCTGCCAGTTTTCTCCCACCACTCAATCTCTGTTCTCCTTACAAACGAATAAGCTGTCAGGTTTGGACACCACAGAATCATAGAACCGTAGAATGGTTTGGGTTGGAAGGGACCTTTAAAGACCATCCAGTTCCAACCCCCTACCATGGGCAGGGACACCTCCCACTAGACCAGGTTGCCCCAAGCCCCATCCATCCTGGCCTTGAACACCTCCAGGGAGTCCACAATTCCTCTGGGCAACCTGGTCCAGTGACCCACCACCCTTACAGCGCTCCCACCTCCATGAGCTAGCACCCTATCCCAGAAGGCTGGCATGAAGTCTCCCAGGTCTGTACATTTACTGTTTCCTAGCAACTAAAGGCTTGGAATGAGATTTCTGAAATTTACAAAAGCAGCGGACAACCCTAAGTCTGTAAGTACAAAGTTTTTTGGGTCTGGGTTTTTCAAGGAGGGAAGGTGCTATGACATTAGAGGAGAATGTGCTCCTTTAAATTATTCAGGGACAAATATAAAATCTGAAATAATTTTAAATTGTTTTCCGAAAGGTCATTTTGATATCTAATGTAAAAAGAACAATAATCACACAACAGCTCTTTTACGCTTTTTCTCTTATATTTGTACATCCACACTCATTGTCTAAACCAAATCCAAACAAAGCCTCTCAAAGACATTTTTTTGTTAAAAGTATAATCAAGGTTGCAAGAGACAATGGGGAGAAAGAAAAGCAAGGTAGCTGGAAGTTGTGCAAATGATGGTTTAGAAGTAGAAAAATGATCAAAAAGAACAAGCCACTTTTAAAAAGAAAAATGTGAGAAGCAGTTTATCAGCCCCCTTCTCTGTCCTATGAATTGTTAACCTTGGCAGTGAGCAACTGACTGACTGCAAATTGGGTTCCAACCAAGCAAAATAACACGCGGGGTTTCAATCAAACCTTACACGCTAATAATGTTGAACCAAATACTAAGAGAGATGTACAAACATAACCTATCATCATGTAAGCAGTTTTTTCTTCTTCTTCTTCTTCCTTTTTCTTCTTCTTCTTCTTCTTTTTTCTTTTAAGGTAAATTTAATGTTTACTAATGTTTCCAAATTTATGACCCAAAACTGAAGTTTTCCAGCCTTTCCTCATATAGGCATAATGCATCCACCATTTACCTAATCAGTGTGTAATATCCACATAGGTGGCTGGAAAATCCAGCACAAAGAGCTGGCCCACTGCTCAAGAAGACAAAAAGCACTGCATTCACTGAAATTGTTCAGTTCCCTCTGCTTTGCCAGATCAGGAGCAGTTGAAAGAACTTGAGGTTTATTACTGAGGAAGAAGGTCTGCAGTTTACAGCACCTCAGAGCTGAAATTGATACTGTAGTTGCACATATTGTTGAAAAGAAAATTAAAACTTTGGTTTTCAGCATATTGGCATGAAGAACAAAATGCAGAATAAAACACTGAGATTTTGCTCACTAGTTAATGACCAGCAAAAAGAAAATAGTTGAAATCACACGTTCACAAGATGATCTTGTCTTCGGAATCATCATTATCTGACCTATAAAAATTTAATATGAAGTTTCAGTTCAGCCATGAAATGAGAAATACTCTTGATCAATCATACTATCATTTAAAATAAAGTACATCTTCAACATCTGCTTAGATCAGAAAGAAACCAGATAGAAGTTCTGAAAGAGAAACATCAGGACAAAAAGTGATGAAGAAAACAAAAAGCATCATGCAGAATAATGTTCCTTGCTGGCAAAAGAAACACACAGTCATCCTTCTGCAGATGGCACACTGCTAAGAGCTGTGGTTCTTCATCAGAACAAATGGGACAGAGTAAACAGAAATGAAAATGGGGTGTTGATGTTTTGAGTTAAGAAAATGAAACAATGAATACCTCCATAAACACAAATAATGTATTTTACTGCGAGGAAATTCAAATAAGCCCCAAAAATGCATCAGGAAGATGTTGGTTAAAATATAAGAAATGAAATCCACTGAACCACCATAAACACTGCCCTTTCAATAAAAGAAACTGGGATTATTCTACTAGAACTCTATTTTAAAGAGAGGATAATAACAAGCTTAACATAGCTACAGATGGCTAAAGATTGATGTACTCGTTTGGAAAGGTCACAAACAAGGGACAGAGGATACTGCAGATACTGAAAATTGTGAATGACACAATAGAACTTTTCTAGCTATTAAAAGAGAGAAGATGATGATTCTTCATGAAATTGCAGTGCATCTGATGAAAATATGAAAAAAAAATCAGTTTGCACGATATATTGAGAGAACACGTTTTTTTAAGGTATTACATAGTTTCTGATACTCATCCAATCAGTAGAAAATCCAATCCTTCACATTTGCATCCAGCAAAAGGAGTGGGATAGAAATGTTTCCCAGTACACAACATTGTGCAACTCCTCTGCTATATCTTGAGTTTGAACCATAGGTGATGCTGTCAAAAGCAATACACTTGGCTCCACAGCTGTGATCCAGCACACTATGGCAAATCCTATGCTCCTGCTATAGCTTTGCCTTTGTTTCACTCTCTGCTGTAAACAATCAGTCCATGTAAGCTCATCATTCACTTAGTTGTAGAGCCTGAAAATTGCAGCAATAGACCATTATTATAATAATTTCGAAGAGCATTTTGGAAATTGTCTTCCTTTTCATACAGACCCTCTCCCGCTGTGCTTCAAAGAACGCACAATTGCTGAACCTAGAAGGGTAAATCATCTTAAGGAAGAAATGACAGCTAGTTCTTTGAAAGAAAAGACAGCTAGTTTCAGCACACTGCTAATCTTTGTGATTTCATGCTACAGCTTTCATTTAAATCACAGTACGAAATAGACACCTGAAGAATTATGAAAGAAATTATTCTTTTTGTAACCATAGAATTTTTAAAAATTTGCAGTGATTCAGTAACGCATTTGTTCTACAGTATTTCAGAGAAGAGAAGCCAAACCAACCTCCTTATGCACAAAACTATTCAAGTGAGGCACTGAAATCTTTATTTAGGACTCCAGATAAAAGTGTATGATGGTGACCTCTGAATAACCCCTGACAAATGCAAACCTTAGTCTCAGCTGCTTTAATAGTTCTGTAACTCCAGCATAGCTGAGTTTTCCTCCTGGAGTTTCATGATGATGTTCATTTATTCTGGGGAAATAAGCAAGACATCGACAATGACATCATAATTTTCCCAGTGCAGTGTGCTTTGGAGAGTGTCCTAGCAGCTCTAGCTAGGTGTAAAAAAACTAAATGAAATGCTGTCACTGCTTATTACAGAGAAGCAGATCTGGTGATTTTAGTTTAAATGTTGTTTGTTATGCTTCCCTAAGAATAATCAACAAACGTAAAACTATCACAGCAAAGAATAATGGGAAGAGGAAAAATGTGTGGGTTAAGTGCTCCTCTGAGAAGTCACAAAGCTCAGGCTGGCAGTGGAGATAGACCACTGTCCATACAGCAGATAATTTGTCTTGCAGAACGCTTAATCTACATTTGCTGGGTAAACTGAAAACCAAGTAGATGAGTCTTTCTCTTGAATGAGTTAGCTGCCTGAATGCACTTTTATGAGTGCATTACCTACCATTTGATGCTTAATGCTGAGTTTGATTATAATCTGAATTCTCCCCTCATTCCTTGTCAATTTGTTTTAAAATGTGTCTGACCGATGAACCTGATTATCCCCTTCCAATATCCAAACACCAGATTTTCCCACACCCTCCACATCAAGGGAAGAAGAAGATGACACAGGTTAGCAAGCTGCTGGTGAAGAGATACTGGAGGCAGCAAGGCAAGGAGAGGAGAAGTTTGAAAGCAGCAGCAGTGGCACAGCTGTGACCATCATCAGGGAACGTTGAACAGGGTATGACAGCTGCAGTACAAAAACGACCTCCTAACCCTGTATCCAAAGCTGGAAACTGCATGTGCTGCACCAAAGAGCATATTTTTTGCAGGATTTGGGTAGTTTTTGAGGTTGCCTATATTTTTTTCAGGCTCTGCACCTCCTAGCAGTGAGTACTATAGTGCATGGGTGCAGAGCAACCTTCTCTACTTTAGACAACCTCCAAATGGTCCACAGAAAAATGAGATTCCCCTTGCCCCCTGCTTCTCCTCCATGAATTCAATGAGTTCATATGCCTCTCTGATTTCTTACTTCAAACACCCAGCCAGAAAAGTCCTCTTCAGATTATGTTACCACTGTCTGCCTATACTGGACTGCCCTTAGAAATTAGGTCAAGAAACTTAGGGTTCACTGTAGGCTTTTTTTTCACTGTTATAATAATTGGATATTAACTTCTTTTTAGGAAGGGAAAAACTGTTTGACTGCTTAAAGACAATTGCAAAAGTAGTCGCCCACTGCATAGAACTCAAAATACAAGTATAAAGGCAGAGGCCAGACAGCACTGTGCCTACATGGTGCTCTCCCAGTGGGGCAGAGAGAGAGAGAGAAAATGGGGAGTCTGAGGCCAGCAAAAGAGCCACTGGAACACAAAATAAATGTTTGTGTGTAGCCTTGAAAGGAATAGCTAAAAAGAGCTAAAAATGAGCTATCCAGAACTAAAAAACACAGATTTGGATCTCTGAGCAAAGAAACTACTTATTTCTACTTTGTGAGGGAGTCAGGATCTGGAGATAAACAGGATTACCTGGCTGCTGGCTTTCTTAACTGAAACAACCTGCAAGTTCCCAAATATCAGCTAACCATTCAATTTAAAAAATGCAACTATATTGTACCTTATGTCTGAAAAAGTAGGATCCAAGTGTGCCTCCTTGTCAGGGTGCTGCTGTAAATAAAAAAGCAAACCAGATTTGAGGGATATTATTTGCATCTTCATTAGGAACAAGTAGGAAGTCAACGCCCTTGCCTAGAAGCCTGGCAAACAAAATGAAACCCATTCCATAAGCACCAATTATTAATGCCACTTCCCCATTCCCAAAAACTGAATTTGAAAAAATTTTATTGAGTGAGAAAAGCAGGCAGATGAACATGTTGTGGAAGCCAACAACTATTAAATCAGCAACATCTATTAAGCAAGACTCCCATGGCCGAGAGCATCCTAGTAATTGTCCTAGCCCTTGTCCTTTTCCTGCTCCTGTGGAGACTAATAAGATAATGCCTTCTGGCACTTATTCAGTGTTCGGTTTCATAGTTCCTCCAGACAGTTTCATTCTGCATGTAACCTCCAAGCCACCAGCACATTTCCCCATCCTTGGCAGTGGAGGATGGCAGCAGGCAGAGCCCCAGCAGGGGTCCCTTGCCCCTGGAGTGATTCTTTGGCAGGATCCATTCCTCTCTCATCTCAGCTCACGCACCCAAGCTTGGTTTGGTCAAAGTGACCACTCACCCTGAAAGCACCAGTACCATGTCCCTGCTGTTACATACCTAACTCAAAACAGCCCTGTGTTTTAACTCATTTTCTTCAAGCTTTTGCATAGCTAAAATCCAACCTAAAGATACAAGACAAGAGTGTACCTCTCCACCCCACAAGGTTGCTCTTTCCCTTTATTCCAACAACAACAAAAAAAAATACTGAGTCCCCTTTTCTCTTGGGCATCAAGTTGCCAGAGCTACATAAGAAGATAATCGTGACAACAAACATAATAGCAAACAGATTCTGGAAATGGTTTTTATTCTGTGTTGGGCAGAACCTGGAACTTTTCAAAACATCCACAACAAGCAAAAGATATTTGCCCTGGAAGAGCAAATGCAAAGCCCAGGAGCGGGCACCTACACCACCGTTTTCTTCTCTGTCCCTGCCTAAGGGCTCACATGTGTAGAGACATCTGTGGCAGTCTGTGGTCATGCAGCTTACAGCAGAGGTGGACAACCCTCCTGGAGCTAAAAGCTAAAAGGAAACAAGAAAAGCAGGCAGAGACATTATTTTTTCATTTCAATGTCTCCCTTTCTGTCCTTCTCACTGTCTTCTTCAACCTCCCTCTCTCCAGCCCAGGCCTCCCCTCACAGTCTCTCATCCCTAAGCAGCATCAAGTTTCTTTGAAAATTATTCTGCATGAGATGCAGGGAGTAGTTTCGGTGCTGCTCAAGAGACAAGCTTAAGATGAACAGATACCACCTGATTTGAACTCCATGTCTAATCCCATAAAATCTGATTTCCATCTTTGGCCAAGCCAGGCCAAAATAACTTGGTGGCATTACAAATCACTGCTTTCCTGCCCAGCTTTCTTCAGCTTATTTTCTCTATAACATATTTTGAGCACCCTTCTTAACAGAATAGGTGTTTTGTCTCCTTCCCACTCTTTGGGAAACTATTAATATATTTAACTTTTTGTCTTCAGAGTTCTGATGGTTTCTTTCATTGCTTTGTGTAAATATTTAATCTTAGCTCCATGAGAGACTGTTCTCTTTAAGCAATCTGTGCTAACATTTCCTGTAGGTCATCGATTTTTTTTCCATTTACAATTTATATTCTACATTTACATTCTAGCTTCTCTTTTTTCTCTTTATCTTTTATTTTTTTTTTTTCCTGACTCTTATATGAAAGGAATCTCTCTTTATTTTATAACTTTGTTTTGTTTACTTCTTTAAAGAAAGAGTAAGCATTTATTCACAGGGAATAAAGGTGGTTTTCCAGCTACCTCCCGAAACAAAATTTTATGTAAAATCACTTGTGAAACTAGAAAGATCAGCAGATTAGACAGTAGTTCAAGGTTCAGATCAGAAAGCTTATAAACAGCTCCTCTTGACACCCAAATGAACCTGTTACTCAACTTTTCTTGTGACAAAACAGGATTTTATCTTATTTAAGCCAGGGGAAAGTGCAATAGGGCAGAGTAATTATGTTGACTATTCTTTCCAAGCAATATTACAATGAAGTTATCTCCTCTTGTTCTTGTGACTCATTCTGGGGACATTTGAACCAAAAAAGTGCTGACCTACATCAAGAGGATCAACAATTACAAACAATAACAAACAATTGCAATTCAGGCAATTACTTATGAAGGCATATTTTTACTTAGAAGCAAAAATTCCACCCATTTATAGTCTCTTTTAACAAAATAAAAGCAAACAAACACAGGAAGCAACAGTCCAAGTGACAGAAAACATGTTCAAATGCTAAGCTGGAATTTTCCAAGCAGCCAACACGAGTTAGATACTGAATTCATTTCCTGAAAATACCTGCCTAGGAAGAAAACTATGTAAATCCAGGTAAATCATTTGCAAACATTTATTACCAAAACATTCCTTCCATGGTATTTCTTAGGCCAACTAAGTACCTGCTGTTGCATTTAACACAGAGTTACAGTGTTACTAGAAAGTATAGCTAACAAAAGAGTTTGAGAAGATAGCGATAAATTTGAAGGAGAGGCTGGACTTAGAGAGCATTGTGCATACCACAGCACCATGGATTAGGCAGAAGTTAAACCTGTCAATGTCTGTTAATGCCTGGCACAGGATATTGTATTCCGTGCTCCCTATTATTGCACCAGCCATCCAACCACTTGTGAATATGAAGTCTAATTTTCATTAAAAAAACAATGTACTGATACTCTGATCAGTACGATCTGAAGCTCTTGGAGCAGACTGAACACCTGCCACAGAGAGACAGTGTTAGGTGCTCAGGCCAGGGATGTGGTTCACACTGCCTTTGCTAGCCTCCACAATACTCTGGAGACATACCTTCTTTTTGACCCTTCAGGCCTGTCAGTGAGTTATCTGTGCCTGGTTTCCCTCTCCTTTCTGCTATTTGGGTTAGTGTGTAAGTGAGGCTGAGGGAAAGGCAACCAAATCAAGTCTCCAACAGTGCCATCCCAGTTGCAGACAGCTGCAGGTAGCCGAGGCAAGGAGATGGCTCAGAAGCAGGGTTCACTAGCCTTGAGTTTAGCCATACTGGTCTATCTGAATGGCTGCCACAAAATATTAATGATCGGATCATTGCCTGATATTAAAATGTAATGGGGAGAGCAGTAGAAGTAGGATAAGGAAAAAGAGCCCTTCTGCTACCCTACAGAGGCCAGAAGAAAAGCATTTGCAAGACAAACTTGCATCAGTTTTCTGCAGCCAGCAGTACACAGCACCTTGGAATCAAGTTCTATCTCATCCAGTTATTGCCAAAGTTTTGAATGAGTCTTTGACAATGACAACCCATTATTGATATCTCTCTCCTAAGTCATATGCAAATAGATTTTAAGTACCTGTTTTCCGTGAACTCACAAATGTTGTGCCTGGAAGGTTGCTATCTCTGTTTATCAATGATTTGGGGTTGAAAGCATAGACCTGCTTAGAATTTTGTTTTTCACAAGCTATTGGCAAATCACGGAAATCAGTATTGCTTATATTGCTGCTTAGGGGGCAGTGGTTATATAGGAGGAAAATACTAAAGTAGTATCAAAATAATGGTGGCAGTAGAATGCCCATGTTTCAGGCAATAAAGAGCTCACAAATCCAGGTTATAACACTCTGGTATCCTTTCACAAACCTCTTTCTGACTCAGATCCCTCATGCACATTGCAAGCCTATCATTCCATCAGAGAACACCCCTGTTATAAATAACTTCCTACTTCAAAGACTAACAAATTACTTTGATGCACTTTTAAAGTCAGTGTTTTCAATTCTCCAGCATTTTTGCCTGATAGGAAATCATTAAATAGCTGAGAACACCTTGTTTGCATTTACAACTGTTACCTCCATGAGGAGGCATTGGCCTCTTTGCCCTCTAAGATACCAGTATCAGTAGCATCCACATCAAACAAGCTCAAAGTAAACCAGCAGTCCAAACTGCATCCACGCCTGTTTTTTTCCAGGAAGAGCTCTCATTCAGAATGGTCCTTCCTTTCTTCTCATCTATCCTATAGTTCACCAAATCAATGAAAAATCATGGCCGTGAGTACTATGTAATCAGCAGAACAAAAGTGTCAAAAAGCAAAGTAACCGACTATTAATCACATCTCTTTGATAACCCTGACCCTACTAAAGCGTAACATCTGTCTTGTGTTTTTTGTGGCTGAAAGCCAAAGCTGGGATCAGGAAACAACTATTTCACTGGTCCGATGTTAACATAGCACAGCATGTTGACTTTATAACCACCCTATGAGCTCAGAGAATTTAATGGAACTGTCTTTTATTTGGCTTGTTCCCATTTATTAATATTACCGGAGTGAGTAACTCACATGATCAGACATGCACTTAATAGAACCATGTCTAGACAGACCCTGAAGTGCCCACTCTCTTTTCCACAATTAGGCAACACCTGAAGCTTAGGACTAGTAAAGCTGGAACAATTGTTTGAATTCACACTGAAGACATTCATTAGTTACTGTCAATGTAGACACATGAAACAGCAATTACTGAACAGCAGCAGACAAGAACTTCAGCCTATGGTTCAGAAGGTAAAAATCGGTGGCATTTATGCCAGCATAATGATTAGACAACAGAGATAAGTGATTATCCAAGAAGTCATATCACCAGAGAAAAGTGGAATTGAAAGTGGAATTAGCCAGTAACTGGTAAATCCAGCTAGTCTCACTAAGTCAGCTACCAGTTCTTGGTACCACTGTGGTTGATGGTCAGCTGTGATTTGCATCCATTATCATGCAACCAAAGATTTGGTTGTCAGGGAGATTCAAAAGATATATAAACCCCAAAACCTTCAAGGAAAAAAAAAATGTTATTATAAAAATACAAACTTTAAATCCTAATCCTGGCACATATTTTGAACTACTGATGGTCCGATCACAGAATAATAGAATCATAGAATGGCTTGTGTTGGAAAAGACCTTAAAGATCATCCAGTTCCAATCCCCTCTGCCATGGGCAGGGACACCTTCCACTAGACCAGGTTGCCCAAAGCCCCATCCAACCTGGCCTTGAACACCTCCAGGGATGGGGCATCCACAGCTTCTCCGGGCAGCCTGTTCCAGTGCCTCACCACCCTTACAATGAAAAAATTCTTCCTTATGTCCAATCTAAATCTACCCTCTTTCAGTTTAAAACCATCATCTTTTGACTTGTGGGATGAGTCCACATGGTAGCACACATACCCCCGAAGTGTCTGTGGCTGTGGATAAGTCCACTCCAGAGCAGGTACATCTCAAAGCGCGTGTTGGCCATGGAGAAGTCTGTGCCACAGTAGGTACACCTTGGATAAGGCCATTCCAGAATACCTCAAAGTGTCTGCGGCCATGGATAAGACCACAAAACATCAGGTGTCTGAAGGACATCTGAAAGGACTGTGTCTCATGGATAAGGCCATGCTAGAGCTGGTACACCTGTAAGGCACTGTGGCCAATCAGCAAGTCCAGGCTGGAGCACAGGCGAGGGGAGGAGCAGTACAAGTGCAGCAGTGACACGGCCTGACCTGGCTTTGGCATCCAACAACTCCATGCAACACTCCACCTCTCTTGTCCTGAGCAACCACCATTACAGACAGAAGCTAACTCATGGAGTAAAAGATCTCAGTTGGCATTTTATGGCTATTTTATGGACATTTCACGGTGGTGGTCTATAGACTAAGGGGATGAAATCTTTGTATTAATCAAAGGTCAGTTGTTAGTAAGGATGTATTGGAAAGTGTGGGACCTGAGCGTGATGTATGGAATAAGAGGTGGATACTGTCATAGTTAGTTTTCTTCGTAGTATCTGGTATGTTGCCATGTTCTGGATTTAGGATGAGAATAATGCTGATAACACACTGACGATTTAGTTGTCTCTGAGCAGCACTCACACAGAGCCAAGGACTTTCCAGCTCCTCACACTGCCCTGCCAGCGAGGAGGCTGGGGGTGCACAAGGAGCCGGGAGGGGACACAGCCAGGACAGCTGGCCCAGGCTGGCCAAAGGGATGTCCCATACCATATGACATCATGCTCAGCAATAAAAGCTAGCGTAAAGAAGGAGGAGTGGGGGGATGTTTGGAGTAATAACATTTGTCTTCCCAAGAAACCATTACATGTGATAGACCGCTTTCCTGGAAATGGCTGAACTCCTGCCTGCCAGCAGGAAGTAATGAATGAATTCCTTGCTGTGTTTTGCTTGCATGAGCAACTTTTGGTTTAACCTGTAAACTGTCTTTATCTCAACCCATGAGTTCTTGCACTTTTACCTTACCAACCCCATTCTACTTGAGGGGAGTGAGCAAGCAGATCTGTGGTGCTTAGTTGCCTAGCAGGGTTGAACCACAACATCTTGCCATTGCAGACTGGTAAAAAGTCTGTCTTTCTTATAAGCCCTCTCAATATACTGAAAGGCCATTATAAGGTCTTCCTGAAGCCTTTTCTTCTATAGGCTAAACAACCTCAACTCTCTCAGCCTCTCTTCATAGGAGAGGTGCTCCAGCCCCCTGATCATCCTCATGGCCCTCCTCTGGACCCACTCTAATGGGTCCATGTCCTTCTTGTGCTGGGGGCCCCAGAGCTGAACACAGTGCTCCAGGTGGGGTTTCAGGAGAGCAGAGCAGAAGGGGAGAATCACCTTCCTTGACCTGCTGGCCAAGCTTCTTTTGATGAAGAACAGGATATGGTTTGCTTTCTGAGCTGCAGGTGCACGTTGCTGGCTTCTGTCTAATTTTTCATCTACCACTATCCCCAACTCCTTCTTTGCAGGGCTGCTCTAAATCACCTCCTCATCACCCAGTCTGTGCTGATACTAGGGTATTGTCCCAAGCCAGGTGCAGGATGTTGCACTTGGCCTCGTTGAACTTCATGAGGTTCACATGGGCCCACCTCTCAAGCTTGTCAAGGTCCCTCTGGATGGCATCCCTTCCCCTCTAGTGCATTAACTGCACCACTCAGCTTGGTATCATCCACAAACTTGCTGAGAGTACACTCAATTCCATTATCTATCTAATTAATAAAGATATGAAATAGTATTGGTCTCAATACAGACTGTTGAGGGATCCCACTCACTACTGGTTTCTATTTGGACATCGAGCTGTTGACTGTAAGTCTTTGGATGCTGCCATCCAGCCAATTCCTTAACCACCAAATAGTCCATCTATCATATACATATCTCTCAAATTTAGAGGCAAGAATGTTGTGGGGGACTATATCAAAGGCCTTGCAAGAATCCAGGTAGGCGATATCAGTTGCTCTTTCCTTGTCCATTGAAGCAGTCATTCTATCATAGAAGGCTAATCATAGAATCATAGAATATCCCAAGTTGGAAGGGACCCATAAGGATCATCGAGTCCAACTCCTGGCACTACACAGGTCTGCCCCAAAATTCAGACCATATGACTAAGAGCACAGTCCAAACGCTTCTTAAGCTCCGATAGGTTTGGTGCTGTGACTACGTCCCTGGGGAGCCTGTTCCACTGCGCGACAACCCTCGCAGTGAAGAACCTCTTCCTGATATCCAGCCTGAACCTCCCCTGTCGCAGCTTGACACCATTCCCTCGGGTCCTATCGCTGGTCACTAAAGAGAATAGGTCGGCGCCTGCCCCTCCACACCCCCTTGTGAGGAAGCTGCAGGCCGCCATGAGGCCTCCCCTCAGCCTCCTCTTTTCCAGGCTGAACAAACCAAGTGACCTCAGCCGCTCCTCGTACATCTTCCCCTCTAGGCCCTTCACCATCTTGGTAGCCCTTCTCTGGACACTGTCCATTAGTTTCACGTCTTTTTTGTACTGTGGTGCGCAGAGCTGCACACAGTGCTAATAAATTAGCCCAGCATGAATTGATTTGGAGTAGCCATGTTGGCTGTCTCTATTGACCTCCCTGTCTTCAATATGCTTCCAGAAGGATATTCTGCTGATCCTCTGGGAGGGTCTGTTCCCTGATCTTACCAAGTCCTGAGGTGAGGCTGACTAGTCAGTAGTTCCCAGGGCCCTTCTTACTGCCCTTGCTAAAAATCGGTGTGATATTCCCTTTTCTCCAGTCACTGGAGACTTCACCTGACTGCCACAACTTTTCAAACATGATGGAGACAGACTTAGCGACTACATCATCCAGTTTCCTCAGGGCTCTGGGATGCACCTCATCAGGTCCTGTGGACTTGTATATGTTCAGGTTCCCCAGGTGGTCTCAAGCTTGATCTTCTCTTACAATGGGAGGGACTTCATTCCCTCAGTTCCTGCCTTGAGATTCAGAGACTTGAGAGATGTGGTAAGAGTGACTACCAATGAAAACTGAAGAAAAAAAATGTAGAGTACCTCAGCCTTCTTCAATTCCTTTGTCACTAGTTCTCCTGTCTTATATACTGGCGGGGTGGGGTGGCGAGACACGTCTTCAGTCTTCTTTTTCTAACAAATGTACCTGTAGAAGCCCTTCTTATTATTCTTCACATTCCCTGCCAAATTCAGTTTCAAGTTGAACTGTGCCTTACCTTTCTTAATCCCTTCCCTCCACACACGGGCAACATCCCTACATTATTCCCAGGATGTAAGTCCTTTGTTCCCCTGCCAATGCATTTCTTTCTTATACTTCAGTTTGACCAACAGGTCCNTTGTCACTAGTTCTCCTGTCTTATATACTGGCGGGGTGGGGTGGCGAGACACGTCTTCAGTCTTCTTTTTCTAACAAATGTACCTGTAGAAGCCCTTCTTATTATTCTTCACATTCCCTGCCAAATTCAGTTTCAAGTTGAACTGTGCCTTACCTTTCTTAATCCCTTCCCTCCACACACGGGCAACATCCCTACATTATTCCCAGGATGTAAGTCCTTTGTTCCCCTGCCAATGCATTTCTTTCTTATACTTCAGTTTGACCAACAGGTCCTACTCAGCCATGCTGGTTTCCTGCCTTGCCTGCTTGATTTCTTAAACATGGGAGTCAAGGGCTCTTGTGCTCTAAGAACAATGTCTTAAATATTTGCCAGCTCTGCTCTGCTCCTTTATTCCTGAGAGCAGTTTTCCTGGGAGTCCCATCCGCTGATTCCTTAAACAACTGGAAGTTCACTCCTAAAATTCGGGGTCTTGACTTTACTCTTTGCCTGGCCCATATCACTGAAGATCATGAATTCCACTGGGATATGATCACTGCAGCCCAGGCTGCCACCAATCTTGGCCTGTCTAACTAGTTTATCTGTGTTGGTAAGCAACAGGTCCAGTAACACTTCTGCTCTATTTGGGCTACCACCTGAATTAAGAAATTGTCCTCAGTGCAGTCCAGGAGAATCCTACAGCTTGCTGTGCTGATTTTCCAGCAGATGTCATGGTAAGTGAAGTCCCCCAACAAGATCAGATATTGCAAGTGTGATGCTTTCTGTAGTTAAAGAAAGAACACTTGATCAACATCTCTTCATGGAAGATAGCAACATATTGTCAGACATACTCTATCCTTGTAACCTCACAAATATCAACACTAGACTTAAATGACAGCATACAGGAACTCTGTCTGGCACTTCCAGTCCTCGTGCTCCTGAAATCCTCCATGAGAACTATGCCCAGGAATTAGCATTTTCTCTGTGAATCTCTTTACACTTGCATCAGGAAACCAATTAAGAAACACACTGTTAAAAATTGGCTAACAATAACACCAAGTTTGAAGATAAAGTAGCGGTGTGTCTGGGCTCCTCTTCTTTTACTCACTTTTTCAATGTTTATTTTCCCATCACTGTTCAGTGAAGCCATCCCAGAAGCAACAATCAGAATTCAACACCACTTCTAAGAGTTCCCAGACCTCAGAGTCAAGGTCCACCTTTCTTTTATTCTGTGGACATAGCTTTCATTATGTGCAACTGAGTGTGCAACTAGGGGTCATAGTTGAAATTATATTTGCTATAAAGCTTTCTTTATTTTTTTGTTTTTACAAAAATCGAGAGCAAATGTAATGATAGAATGACCTGGAATGATGCACCAGCATCTATAGCACTTAGCTTGGTAATTCTGCTGTCTGTAATCTTCCTTCTTTCCCCTACATGAAGTCAGTCCTTGCACCACTGTTATTAGTGGCATTGCTTGAACAGGCAACTATGCTTTGAGCACCTAACAAAAACAAGATGGTAGCAGCCATAATGAACTTAATTTAAACGGTCAACACAGACAAAGACAAGTGAAGAAAGGGGGAAAAAAGGTAAATGAAAGCCAAAACTGATGCCCCAAGCAGATTTTACCTCATACTATTTAAACTGTACAGAAACCAGTGCATCTGCTAAATTGAACCACCTCAATAGTCAATGCAAAAAGGTGGGCAATTGCCTCAATGGCAATTCCTCCTGCCTAGCTACCAAGGGTTCAGTTACCACCTGTATCCATTGGCTATCAAGAAGTCTAGATGAGTAAGAACCTTGCTTTTAAGATGGCTAAACTTCAGCCATTAGACAGCTGTGTTTAAAATAAGAAAACTTTCTCCATGTGAACCTTGGCTTTACTACAAGCTTAAATAGACAGAAACCAGGTCTTCATATGCTTAAATGTATACAAGCTCACTGTACCATGTGTTTTGAGCATTTCCATTCATTTCATGAGATTTAGTTGTTCATGCCTGAACATAATATGCCTATTAGAGTAAACTGGAGATTTGAGAAAACAAACACATCTTGCAAACACTTGAAACACTGCCAGCTCCTTCATCCATGATGCCTAATACATGCTGCTTAAATTTTGCTGAGTACACCTTTTTTGTTTGTCAGAGGTATTTTTCTGCTTGTCATGTCTTTGTTTTCCATTCAATAATATTTACAAAATCATTTAAATAATGCAGATGTAATCCTGAAATAAGTATTATTTTGAAGAGAAACAGCAGTACACACCTGGGAAGTTTGTATTGTTATCACTTCCCCATATAAACACAGTTGCTCACATACAAGTGGCAATGTTCTTCCATATGGTGTTAACTCCCAGATCAGAATTACTCTCTCCTGAATCACAGTTATCCTGTTTTAAATATACAAAACATTTCAGCAGGTGATTAATTTGAAGCATTTATGTCTCGTGAATGTTAAGCATTCTCCTGGGCCTTTGCTGGATCTACAGCTTTACTCATTCCAGTGAGAAAAAAAATCTATCAGCTCAGCTGTTTAATGTTTTGGAGTCTGATTCTTCTCTTTCACTACAGGATAAANTTATATATATATATCTCCAAAGAACCTGCATATAACATTTGAGTCAACATTTCAACGCATGAATCTCTGAAGCTCCAGTAAAGTGAATTGCAAACCAGTCACAGGCTGATACCCCATACGTACTGCAGAAAAAAAAAAAAACATTTACCAAATAATTCAGAGTCTATTGTCTCAAGAGGTATATGAGTATCTCAAAAGACAGTATTGATTTCTGTAAAAGCTTACCAGATGATATCTTTTCATGGTGTTTTCCAAACATTTAAGATCCTAGAGGACCCAACAGAAGAAGGAAGTTGCAAGGTAACTATTATTTTTATGTAAAACAATAGGGTTAAAAGCTCTTTTTTCCTTCCTGCTTCAGCTATACTCAATTCACCGCACAGTATCCACAGTGGGACGTCTTAGTGCAGAACAGCATGGAAAGCAAATGCTTGTCAGAAGCGTGTTTAGATTAAATCTGAAGTATGTACAACGGCGGTTCATGCAGTCTGTCAGCATCCAGTCTGACAACACTCACGCACAATGCTCAGGTGTGCACCTCAGCCTTCACCACTCCCACCGCTAACCAACCCTGTCAGCAAAAGCTGTCTGGCATGAGGGTAGAAATAAGGCAGCAGCTGGGCTTTAGGTTTTTTTTTTTTTTTTTTTTTTAAGATCAAGACAGGGGTATAATTATCCCAAAACACATTACAGGAATTCATCATGGGCTTTTGTTCTCCCAGCACAAGCAGTATTTTTGAGGGAACCTCAGCAGAACCGGGCTCTGAGTTCCTCATAAAACCAGTGGTGTCTTAGGTAGAAGAACACACAAAAAAATCTCTAGCCATACTAAAGCATTCCACTTTGAAATTATCAGAGTGCAATTAGCAAGAAACCTTCAAATCTGAAAGAAAATCAGCTGCGAAAAGTGAATTGCTTTAAACAGTCCAAGATATTTTTTCTAACTTTGACCTGTGCAGAAAATCTTCAGTGTTTTTGTCTGACTCACAGTAGAAGGAAATAGTGAAACACTGAAGCTTTTTGTGATGTGGAATGACATATCTGTAATAGGCACAGTGATTTTAGGACAGTAGGGAAAGAGGCAGAATGTAAGTTCCTACTTTACAAGGAACAAAAAGGCATTGGAGGGCAATGCAAAATCAGAATGCATGGCCCATGTAATCAACACACAGAGTATGTTTTAATGAGAACAGATCTTTAAATGAAACCATCCTTATGATGAACCTGCGAATTTTCCTCTTACTTCTTCCCATGCCCTCCCTTTGAGAAAGCATAAGCAGGAGCTCATGGACTACAGCCACGAATACTATGCTTCCATCCCATATTTTGAGCTAAAACCTCCTAAATAACAGAGGATAGAGGAAAGTTGTTTCTACACACAGTCCTGCAGGGCCTGCAGGGGGGGCTGCCTGGGGACACCCCATGCCTTACCCTGATGCGTCACTCTGAGCTGGAGCATAAGCAGGAGCAAGCACTGCTGGTGGGGTCTGCAGACCTCTCCCTTTGCAGCCAGAAAAGCTGCAGGAACACCAGCAGCTTGGGTCTCCCCTCCCATGCCATTTTTTTCCAGCATGGCTCCATTAATTTCAGGCAACAGGATCCTGATTTTTACCAGTGTAAGCAAAGAGGCAACCCCTGGGATGGTCCTTGTGAAGAGAAGTGCATTTCTGTAACACACTGAGTCCTCAAAGCTTTGCAAGAAAAGAGTTTTCTTGCAAGAAAACCTGCTTGGAATCATTCTGCCTCAAAGTAGGTGCCTTAAAAGACTGCTTTAAAAAATGAATTTGTGGCTTTCTGCAGTATACAGTTTTGTGTGCCTGATGGATCCCTTCAGTACACATTTTTAAATGCTAATGGACAAGCAAAATGAATAGAAAGGCTTCAAACTCTGCAATCCTTAACTCACATCCATTTCCCCAGAGTCTAGCCTCTTGACAGCTGCCTCAGCTGGCAACAAAACATATATAAATACAGACACAGTTGAGTTTGGGGTATCTTTGTTAATATTTATATAGCTTGCCACCGGGTGTTCAGCAGCACAGCTGTTTCCAGCTGATAACTCTCTGCCTCCAATCACAATTGTACAGTTTTATTTCATGGGGGAATATGTATAATCATAAGCATGATATGACTGTCCTGCCTGGTTTATTAGCCTGCATATCTCCAAGGACCATTTTGACATTCCAGATGCACTATGTGTTCAAGAAATGCTTCAGGAACTACTAGATTTCACAGCTGTCATAAAATGTTTTTTAATAAAATTGCCAGTACCCATATTACTCGGATGCAAAGGTCATAATGCCCAATCATTAGGCAGTGATGAGGGAGTGTCAGTGTCAAAGTGTATACAGGCACTCAGATAAGTAGGTAAATGAATAGACACATAGATAAATGCACAAATATACAGATATATATATGCAGAAGACATTTCAAGAAAGTACAAATTTATAAGTGATCAGAAGCATCTAACAACAGTATTGACATAGAAAAGAGATTTCTTTTTCTTCCCTCCAGCCCCACCTCCCACTGTAGGAGTCAACACCTGTTGAACAACCATTCACCATGACTGAAACAGAGGCCAAGTCCCTTTTCCCATCCTGGTACATTCACAGAAGGTGGGGGAACCACCATGGGTGTGAAAAACTGCGATGAGAATTTTGCCCCAGATCTGGATCTGTTTCAGAGGTTTTCATCCCATGTTATCAGTCAGGTAGAGTTATCTGCCTCATCACCCTCAGGTGAGATGTCATGGAAAGACTCTCTGCCTGAATGCTTCTTGGGGGCAAACAGAAGCAAACCTAACGTCACACAGCAAGACTGGTCCACAGCACGTCATGACAAACCTTTGCTTTTGTGCATAGTCCCACCAATTCCGCTTTAGATGCCAAAGGTTTCATGAAGAAAAATTTCCAGAAATGGCCTCAGAACCTTTCTGTCTTCTCCTTATTTCTGAAAAGGCAGGGAGTGGGGGCTGGAGGGGGCAACTGCCTCTCTGTGAAGCCCACTGAAGTATTGCTTTGATGTGGAGCTCAGCTGAAGACATACCCTGGTGATAATTCATTTATGCAAGAGCAGTGACCCTGGTGTGTTACTTACACATATTGGCTTCTCAGACACTGACATTTCAGATTTTTTACACAATAAATCTTCATCTTCTGAGTCAAACTGAGGATTTGCTTCTAAATAACAGAACCGACAATGACACTTTTCAACACAACTGGATTATAAAACTGTCAGCCCCAGCTCTGTTCCCCAATCTCTATCCCTGTCAACAGTGGCTGGCTGTGGAAATTTCAATTTGCAAACCAGTCTACAACTGAGCAGGATTTTGCAAGTCTGCAAAGAGAAAGAGAAGGTCCGAGAGGAGAATGAACCCCTCTGTGTCTCCAGTGCTAATTCATTCATCCCCTTATACAGCCCTTTGTCACTGCTAAAAGTATTGCTGCTTCACTGTGGCCAAACTAGAGGAACAGACCAGGTTAATCAGAGCTTGAAACAAGTAATTAGCTTCCATGACATAAACCACATTTTTGTGTGCCATGAAGGGCTGCATGTTGGGTGAAAGCTGATATATCGTTAATCATCACTAGATAGGCTTTGACTTAATCACATATCACCACCCTGTCCAATAAGCAATGGCTTTTCACTGTCAAGACAACTGTACTACAGCTGTTTGGTTTTTTTTTTTTTAATTGCAAATGAAGCAAGAAAACCTGCTATATAAAAGTGTCTGTATAACTTCACACACCCACATATAGCTCTTGTGCTATAGTCAAACCAAAGTTACCAACAGGTTATGGAACTCAGCCTACACTTCAGTGAGTCAATAACACCACTTAAAATTTAAAGGGGGAAAAAACAGGAAAGTGGAGACATAAAGATAACCCATCATCTGTCACAACAAGTAAACTCATCCCAGTACAAATCAGCAAATGCACATGCACAACAGATACAACTGCAGTATAAACACATCTGCTTAGTGAATATAATCCATAAAAGACTCCAAAACAAAAGCAGGAGATGATATTCAAGCTGTTGCATTTTGAAATCATTATTAAATGAACTAGAATCCAATTAATCCATTTTTCTTTTGAAGTAAAATTCCTGCTGATTTCCCAAAGAGTACTGTGAAGCCAGAGGCACACAATAATAAAGGCCCAGACATCTTCTTGCTATAAGGGATCTGACAAGTGCCAAATGCTTATAAAGAAGATTCACAATCTGCTACACAGGGCCAGGATTGGTGATTTGCTGAGTAGAAGTCTCTTCTTAATTATCATAGAATCATAGAATCATAGAATGGCCTGGGTTGAAAAGGACCCTAAAAATCATCTAGTTTCAACCCCCCTGCTCTGCGCAGGGTTGCCAACCACTAGAGCAGGCTGCCCAGCGCCACATCCAGCCTGGCCTTGAATGCCTCCAGGGATGGGGCATCCACAACCTCTCTGGGCAACCTGTTCCAGTGCCTCACCACCCTCTGAGTGAAAAACTTCCTCCTAATATCCAACCTAAATCTCCCCTGTCTTAGTTTAAAACCACTCCCCCTTGTCCTATCACTATCAACACGTGTAAACAGGCGTTCCCCCTCCTGTTTATAGGCTCCCTTCAAGTACTGGAAGGCCGCAATGAGGTCTCCCCGGAGCCTTCTCTTCTCCAAGCTAAACAAGCCCAGTTCCCTCAACCTTTCCTCACAGGAGAGGTGTTCCAGCCCTCTGATCATCTTAGTGGCCCTCCTCTGGACCCGTTCCAAGAGCTCCACATCCTTCTTGTGCTGGGGGCCCCAGGCCTGCACGCAGTATTCCAGGTGGGGTCTCACCAGAGCAGAGTAGAGGGGGACAATCACCTCCCTCTCCCTGCTGGCCACCCCTTTTTTAATGCAGCCCAGGACATAGTTGGCCTTCCGGGCCGCAAGCGCGCACTGCCGGCTCATGTCCAGCTTCTCGTCCAGCAGGACCCCCAAGTCCTTCTCCGCAGGGCTGCTCTCGAGTTCTTCTTCTCCCAGTCTGTATAAGTACCTGGGATTGCCCCAGCCCAAGTGCAACACCTTGCACTTGGCCTTGTTGAACCTCATTAGGTTCTCTTGGGCCCACTTCTCCAGCCTGTCCATGTCCCTCTGGATGGCATCCCTTCCCTTTATTGTATCAACTGCACCACTCAGCTTGGTGTCGTCTGCAAACTTGCTGAGGGTGCACTCAATTCCGTCGTCTATGTCGTTGATAAAGATGTTGAAGAGCACCGGTCCCAAGACCGACCCCTGAGGGACAGCACTTGTGACTGGCCTCCACCCAGACATAGAACTGTTGACCACAACCCTTTGGCTGCGACCAGCCAACCAATTCTTAATCCACCTAACAGTCCATCCTTCAAATCCATACCTCTCCAATTTAGAGAGAAGAATGTGATGAGGGACCATATCAAAGGCTTTGCTCAATTCCAGGTAGATGATGTCTGTCACCCTTTCTTTGTCCACCGATGCCGTCACTCCATCATAGAAGGCCACCAGATTGGTTAGGCAAGATCTGCCTTTGGTGAAGCCATGCTGGCTGTCTCGGATCACCTCTTTATCTCGTACATGAGATTATGAGATGTTTAATTTAAAACCTGAAGAGATTTTATCATCTTGCAGGAAGCACCTGTTTACAAATGCTCTTTTTACAGAAGTGAACTTTGAGTTTTTCTGATTTCTAGACTTAACAGGAGTCAGTGTGAGTGACTCCACAACCAGGACATGCTACAGTAAAAAAGCATTTCTTTTTTGTGTGTAAAATTAAAATCTGGCAGTTTCAAAATTGAATGCCTCCCCTTTTCTGTGTCATGCCAGTCAGAGAATGGTGGCTGTCATCTCTTCTGAATATCTTTATCCAAACTGTTGGCCCTATGATGCCCTTTCAACATTTCCTTCTTTAACCATCTCCTTCATAACACAAACTAGCTCAGCCTCTTCAGTTTTCCCTCAGAGAGACATTTTTCCATGTTCCCGAACATTTTTGTCACTTTCTCCTCAACCACTTGTAACCCACACAATGTAGTCACTCTTGTCCCAGAACTGCAACCAGACCCTGAGACACGGGAAAAAAGTTGACAGAAATTGTGAATTACTATTCAGCCCAGTCTTGCTTATAAATTCATTTGTACTCTACAGAAAATTTCAGTTGTTGTCTTTGTCAGCGTAAGTTTTTCCATTGCAATAAATTGTAGGAATGTGGAGCTCCAGTATTTCTTACTGTTAGACTTGGGCATCTGATCCCATGGAAAGAGCTCTATTTATCTTTTTCCACCAGTATAGTTGCTTAACTATGTAAGATTAACATTCATTTGAGGGGAAAAAAATAAAATAAAATAAAATAAAAAAGAAAGAAAGAAATGGGGGTACTCATATCAAATATTCATGTGGGGTTAAAAATATATCAGGCTTTTTTTAAAAAAAAAAAAAAAAGAAATCCACTTTCGCAGCTTGTTTGGCAGGTGAAGTATAGCTGGAAAAACTAAGCACGTGTTACTTATCCACATGAGAAGGGTATCTCTTATAGCCTCCTTTTCTTCATTGATGTAAGCTCTGGGTTTACCTCTGCAGATTGCCCAATACCCTTTCTCCTGAATCGCAAATGTATGACCAAAAAGCCAAAGTGTCTACAGACAGAAGAAAAGGTATTTCATTTACCTCAGATGGGTAACACTGTTTTGAAGTTCCTCTGGTCAATGATGACCATACAGTCACAGAAGTATTGGTTGGAATGGACCTCTGGAGACTCTAGGCCAACCTCCTACTCTAAAAGCGACCATCATCATTATTAGACCAGGGCAACACTCAGCTTTTGACAGTCTTCACAGACAGAGATTTCACAGCTTCTCTGGGTAACCCAGTGCAATGCTGCAATACCCTCCTGGAGAAGAAAGCTTTCCTGAAGTCCAGCCTGCATCTCCCAAGCTGCAAGGCCTGTGATCTTCTCTTCCAGGGACTAGAGGTAAGAACAGCTGCACCTTTGGGGGCACTCTTAGACAACACCTCTAATCACCAAAAGGACCTTCCCAATGCCTCAGGAGCAATTGCCCTCCCACATGCTCTCCAGTTCCTCTCCTCACACCAATTTCTGGGCTGCAGCAGTTAGCAGAAAAGGGAGTTAGAGCTGGGTCACTGCAAAAATGCTATTTTCATATCACCTCTCCCATCAGGCTCTGGATGCCTTATGCCAACTGATAGAGGAGCAATCAGCTCTCTGCTGGGGCTGACACAAAGCCTGGGGGGTCACAGCTGCTTCGATAACCCCAGTCTTCACTGTGGCTATTAGTGATGAGAGAAGCTAGGTCCTTAATTGCAATGTCTCCAAATGTTACCTCACTGTAATTTCCAATACCATTTCTTTCTCCATCAACAAACAGCATAACAGTTTCTAAGCTAAAAGATTCAGTGCAGCTACAAAAACAAAATACTGACAAGTAAAAACACTAAAAGAGATGTATAACCACATAGAGGGATTTTCCCACGAAAACTGAAGCAGAAAAATAAATCTGGAAAAGGGTTTGGAAGAAAACTCATGTGATTCTTTTTTACTTCTTCTTCCCCACCCCCTACCCTCACTCTTTTTTCTGATGACAATAATTTTTCCACAGGATTCAACCATGTGAAAAGTCTCAAGACAAGCTCCTCAAATAGAATAGTCCCTGAAGCCTTAGGGAGAAAAAAAAAAAAA
>VXAA01005562.1:101774-165051 GCA_013399115.1 Anseranas semipalmata | reverse complement strand
TAAGCCAGCATAATGCAAAGGGTACTTTGATTTATTTTTCTTTCTGTTTTTCCTTTTTTTTTTTTTTTTGTTAAAAATATTCCAGGGCACACCCTCTGTCAGTCTTGATAATTCATAACTGAGACCAATTTTTTTCTTAAGGTGGGAGGTCAGAATAAACAAAAAGAATATCCATAGTTCAAAAACAAGGCATTATCCTTCTTCTGGGAGGAGAGCAGCTTCAGCAGAGCTAAAGATGTGGGCCTCATACAGCTTATCCTTTCCTACTGTATTCCAGAGTCTTATCACCTTCCCATTATTGCTTTGGAGCTCAAGTGCAGGAGACAGATTTATTTCCCCAAAAGTTTAGGAGGAATCCATATCCTCCAATTTTCTTCTTTGTGACTGGTTACATTAAAAAAATGAAAGGGCATCATGCAAATATGCCCCTGCATGGAATTGCTGTGGGCCAGCAGAGCAATGGGTGTAGCAGAGGGCCCAAGCAAGTGAAAGTGCCATCAGTGACGATTTCTCTTCCACCTGTGGGCTGCTGCACACTCATGTTGAGAGCTGTTCCTGTGTGTTGCTGGAGAAAGAGGAAACATAAGTCTCCTGGACTTTGGTGCAGAGCACCCTTCAGAAGCACTGCAACAAAATACCTTGATGCCTGAATTCCTCCACTGGACCCTGCAGTCATATGCACCTGGATATTGTGAGATGTGATTTTGCTTTACTTCCATTTTTACTACCATGGCCAAAAACTGTCTTCTTCTGGCCAGTACCTTAATGTACATGCAAGAAACAAGTTCCACTGCTATAAAAACATACCTACAAGCTAGCAAGAATTATATATGGGAAGTCTCTTTTGAAGAGCTCCACTTGGGAAAACCTGTTAAGACAGTCTTCAAAGATAATGTCTTTTGGAGAAGATAATGGCAAAAGGAAGGAAGAAGGCTCAGCTGCAATAAAAGGAGCTGGAGAATTCCTCCAACAGTTATTACTGATCATTGCTTCCAGGAAAAAAAAAAAAAAAAATCCCCTCTGAATAAATTCAGCTTTCTGGAAAAGTGTTTAAACTTAGCACATCCATTTTACTGGTGCTTTGCTTTCCAGCATAGATAAAAGGTAATGACTGACATGAACTGCATGAAATCTTTTCACTTATCCACACCTCTGGAAAATATGCTCAGCTCTACTTCCTTCCCGGCTTCGGTGAGGCCCACGTTTTCACCCTGACATAATCTTTCCCATGTGTTCAAAAAACTGAAGGACTCTTTGTATCTGGAGAGTAATCAAGTATGCACATGCCCTGAAGATGTAAAGTTACTTTGTGTCTAAGGAAGATCTACTGGAATTTAGGAGCAAATCTTGGCATGTTTCTTCAGCCGTTGACTATACATCCTGCCTTCACTTCTTCCTGATGAAACACCCCAGAAATCATGTGCGTTATCGGACTGCCAATGCACCAGCCCTTGTGTGCGTGAAGCATCTCAGAGCTTCTTTTCATGGCTGTGGCTTGAGGCTGAGTCAAGCAGCCAAAGAGCAGGAGCAGGTCACAGCAGCCCAAAACTTGTAGGAGAAGCTCATTCAAGCAGAGACAACGCTGATGGTCAGCTAATGGCCTGGAAGAGAGCTTTTATACCAGCCAGGTGGAAGCCCTGGTGCAAGGTAGGTGTCAGGAGTATGACAATAAGCTTCACTTGGCATAAGAGGTCTCTGGGGAGTGGAGCCATGTAGCCTGGACTGAATGATGTGCTTGGCACGACCCCGAGCTGTCAGAGCTCGCGCTCCCTGGGGAGGCCTGCCCTCCGCCTGGGTGAAAACAAAGCTGGCGACAAGAGAGATCCAGGGGCAGGAAATGTGAGGGCATGCCATGTGTCCGTGCAAGCTCCTTTGAACCATGAAGATACTTAGCCAGCATTTCAGGCACCATTTATTTCACCTGCCTCTCTGATTCTGCCTTCGTTTGCTTTTCCTCACTGAGCATCATCTTTGCAGTTAAGCTATCAGTTTCTGGGGGATTTATGATCAGAGGAAGTATAGGCACCCTTAAAAAGAAATGAGCTAGGGCCTGTCTTCTTACACCAGGCTCAATATTCTAGCAAACCTCCTCTTTCTGCATTCGCAGAAATGCAAGGAAAAGAAAGGCAGAGAAGTAACCGCCTTCCATCCTTAAGAGCACGGTAAATCTACTGCAACGAAGGGCCAAGGTCAGCACTTCCAAGCAGAATGTCGCTGCCTTTCACATCAGTGCGAGGTTCTTCATCTCTGCCGTGATGACAAAACCTGCCCTCGGGCTGCCGGAGTGCTGCAGTTTGTACAGGGGGGATATGGGACTCTGAAATGGTCAGACTTTATCTTAATTTAGGGGATATGAAATGCAAGAAAAAGCATTGGCGGCACAGGGATGAACCAGTCCTCTTTGTTTCTGTTTTTCCCAGATTCCCTACTGAGAGAAAGATATGTGGGGTGGACTTCTAAATGTCTCAGGCTGCAGCCATTTTAGAGCCCTCCATTTCTGACAAAATCCTTTAAAGGAAACAGTAAAGGCCACAGTATGAGGAAAGATTGGCACAATCCAGTGTTGCTCCATCCACTAGTCCAAGACGCTTCCCAAAAATCTGAATTCAATTTCCAGGATGCTGAATGGTTGCTCGCCTAGTGACAATGTACCAGCAGCTTCATAAGCTTTTTATTTTCCGTTAAGAAACCAATTGCCTTGAATTCTGGATGAAAATTAAAACAACCCAGCTCCCTCTTACTGTTTGTTCATTGTTCGTAAGCTGTTCTGCATTTGTCCTGTTCAGTGAGCTATTGTTCCATAGGGGCACTGCAAACCTCTGCGAGCACAAACTCAAACCGCATTGTAAATAGCACATGGCTTTGTTTAATCCAGCATGTACCCCTCGGCTTCAGCTGGAGAGGCAGCCTGGTGGAGCAGCAAAGTGACCTGCCTGGTTTATCACCGACATTAGAGATTGCCCTCTGTATTCCGGTGCCAGGCCATTGTTTGCCTTATTTATATTTTATTTTTGAAAATGCAGCAACATAAAATGCTTCACCATGCTGACTTGTCATGGTTGCAGAGATGCTTTAAGGGTTTCCATCCACTAGTTAAAACATCATTGTTCTGTTAAACTCTGCTAGCAAATCCTGCTGCTGCTACGGTCCTCAAATGCAGGCTGCTGATGCCCTCTGCTGCTTCACTACCGTCTGTTTGAGGGCTTTTTGTTGTTTCTGTAGAGAGGGAGATTAAGCTACTAGGTATCATTTTCGCTCCTAATGAACATGTGTGTCTTGTCAACAAGCTATTGCAAATACTTTCCAACTCAGAAATCTACTCCAGGCGAAACAGCTAACTGTTCATCACAGTGCTTTCCCCTTCAGTTTAAATTGTAAGAATTGTAAGTTTTCCTTTCCTTCTTCTTTTTTTTTTTTTTTTTTGATAACATGCTTCATCAATATTTCAGTAACTCATACAGCATCATGGAACCAGATAGGAGGACATTATAATAAAATTACCAGTCATCAAACCCTTTAATTCCACTATGGAAACCAGACTAGCTGTCACACTGCCCCGTCTATATGTTGTACGTGTGAACAAAGGCAGTACTTGAAAGTTTGCCATGACAGGTATACCACAACCATTCATACCCACTCGCACACTCCTATGTGCTGCGGGCACACGTGTGCACATGCCAGTGCATGGCACCAGGGTCCCTGCGTGGGCAACCAGATCTGTCCTTGTGCAGAGCATGGCTCTGGCAGCGGGGAGCAGACCACAGCCGCCAGTGGGACAGGACGGGCTATGGCTGGTTCCTCGCTCAGAGGAGCCAACTTGTCTGATCCCCAGAGAAGGACAGTAATAGGAGACAGAAAATAATAATAATAAAAAAATAAATAAAAGAGGTTTCTTTCTTCTGTATGGATAAGCAAACCTTGCCAGCACAGAACTTGAAGCTAGCTTCTCTCTGCAGCAATGGGGTGAAGTTAGCTCTGTGGGATGACACAGCAGCACTGTCACCCATTTTGATCTGAGCAGTTAGCCAAAATTTGGGGACAAACATACTGTTTCCATTAGGAGAAGTAATTGATGAAGAAATCAGATATTTTTCTGATGCGCTCCTATTTTTCTGCAGAGAATGTACAAAACCCTGTTTCCCTTCCCCCATTGTGTTCAACCAGCAGGAGACAAGACTCTTCTGTTCAAAACTCCAAAATGTTTTCCAGTTAGGACTCTTCCTAAAGACTGTTTCTTACCCTTTTCCTCATGGACACATTGCAAATGTGGCCTTGGCTGCCAGCAGCCTTTCTCACTGGCTCTTTCGTCCGTGTATCTGCCTTGCTGTCAGTGCTTCTTGCTGGCCACAGAAGGGATCCTCACTGCCCCTCAGCAGTGGTCCATTCCCAGCTGCTCAGCACACTGCTTTCATTAGACATTACCCCCCATGTTTCCCATGTTTTCAGGGGAAAACAAGCAGCGATGAGGAGCGCTGGCTCGCTGCAGGCAGGGCTGAACCAAGGATGTCTCTGCACAGCCTCCCCCCACTGTTGCTCTCACGTGCACACCCGGTTTGGTGGGACCATGTCTCAACCCACGCATTCGTGTTTTGCCCTCTGTGCAGGCAGCCTGGCTGCAGAGAGCAGGCTGCTGACTAGCCCCATGCACGGCTTGCTTGTTTCCAGCTGCTGCTATGGAATGGAGCTTTCTCAAGGGCTTTCCTCCTCTTTCCCCTGAACAAAGGATGGCTCTTGCCTCGGTGATGTGAGACCTCGCTCCAGCCCCAGCACCCTGCTCTAGCAGCACTCCAAACAGGGCACATGCAGAAGTGATTTCTGTCAGTGCTCAGTCCCTGAAATACAGATTTCCCCTATTAGCAGATACTAAATTAAAAGTTGATAGCCAGGTGGAGAAAGCAACTCGGAGAGATGAGTTCTCCCTCAGGGCACAAAGAAATCTGCCCCCACAGAGGAAAACAAAATCTTAAAACAAAGCAGAATAAATAAACCTTCCCTCACTTCTGCAAACTGCACACAGCTGTAAATTCAATGCTTTCTGGAGAAGGTCATGGAGTCCATCTGCTAATGGGTTTCCTGCCTGAGGGTATTTACAGGGAGAGTATGTTTGATGGACAAGGGCCATCACGGGTGAAAACAATCTGACAGCAGAAAAGATGAAAGTAGAGAGTGACCAGAGCAGCATCCTTTGAGGACATGACATGGCAACAGCTCCGACCAAAGGAGTAGATCCTATGCAGGGTCTGAACAAAGAAAGATGCTTGAAGACATGCAGCTGATGAGGACTGACACAAAAACTGCAGCAGGAGCGGGAGGGAGGAGCAGGCAGGCATGGTGCCATTCTGGTGCTGAGAGGAAGTGTGCAGCGAAGGAAATACCTTGCTGGAAGCCTTTCAGGTAAATAAAAAGCAGATTGACAGGGGACCCCGCAAAGTCTGTTAAGATTATGGAGAGCAGTAAAAAATTGATCAAACCTGTCCCTTTCATTCCTTTTTGACTACTTGTATCAGAAGATGGACATATTAAGAGCTGATGAAAAGGGCCATACAGAAAAAGCAGACAATGGCTTTTTTGCCCTTCAGAGCACAGGAACTACATACTCTGAAGGTCACCTACTGGCTCTTGATCTGCACATCTCACACAGATAACGTCTGTTTATCTGTCCGTAGTTTGACACCGCGTTGATTGTCCTCCCTTCTCCTGCATCTCTGCGCTTCTCTCCTCTGTCATGATCAGCTCCGTCAGCAGGACTACGCGTTGCAGCCAGCACTGTGGCTCCACCTGTCAGTGATGAATCCTGTTTCCCTCACCTTAACCATTTGCTGGAGGTGGAGGCAATAGCTTCTTTTTGGACACAGTTTTGAAATCCATCTGCAGAGCCTACTTTGCTTGGCTATACCACATCCATAAAAAGCCCATGCAGTGACAAACACAGGAGATGTCCTCCTGCAGCATGGAGGACTTATCCAGCATAATTCTGCAGTGATTTTTAAATCCCATTAAGCTGGCAGTCAGGCCACTGCCAGGTGTGACATTTGAGTCCATGCTTTGATGTAACCCGAAGGTTTAGCAGGACAAACAAGCTTTTGCTTCACTCCTCATGGCTCCAGCACAGTGGGAAGCAGTGAAAACAATATTCTCCAAGGGGACCTCACTGTCGCTCTCCTTTTGGCAAATACTTTCAGACTGCTTCTGTCACTGTTTGCAAAATGTGGTTTGGTTTTTTTTGTTTGTTTTTTTTGTTGTTGTTGTTGTTGTTGTTGTTGGTTTTTTCTGCTTGCAATAAACTCATGCAGCTGGCAACTTATTTGCCTTTCTCATGTTTCCCCCCATAGTACAAGCATTGTTTTACCCATCCTCTGTTTCTCATTAGTCTGCATTTGTCTCTCTTTTTACACAGGGTAACTAAGCTCCATCTCTATTATGCTTTCAGTTTTTGTGTTCACCTCCCTTCTGGTTTGCTACCACAGAAGGTGCCGCTCCATGACCGGTCCACAGCACACGTGCTTCAGGTGCGTCGCCTCTCAGTCTGCAGCAGCAAGGGGGACCAGACACCCACGTCAAGGTGCTGCCCTTCCTCGGCAAATCTGGGGCCTGGGTGCGTGCGCCGGCTCCCTTCCCACAGGCAGGGAGGCAGCGAGGTAGGCCGCCTGCCCCGCCCGCGCCTGGAGCAGGAGGCCTGGGGTGAGTGAACCGCCTTCACGACCCACAGAGCTGTTGGGAAAGTTGGTTTCTTCTGACCCTTTCAAGCCAGCCTGAGACCAGAGCAACCAACAGCCCCTTTCCATGCCACTGGTACAGCACGGCCCTGAGGCACCTCGCGGATGGCAGGCCATCTTCTCCACCGTGCTCCCAGAGCTGCGTTCCAGGCGCGGTCTGACAGGCGCTGAGGTCCAGCACCCAGTTCTCGTCGCTGAGTGACTCTAAGGAATGAGGCTTCAAGCTGGTGTTGACACTTGCTCCGTCTTACGAGTTTCTCAGGCTAACCAATATTGACAGAAAGTCTTTTGAGCACTTCCCATTAGCTTAAACTGCTACCAGGCAACATCTTTTTTTTTCATATGTAAGCACTAAAAGCCTGTGTGCAATTTATTAACATTATACATTTATTTATGCACTTAAAAAAAAAAAAAAAAAGGTAAGAAGCATTCATTCCCATCATGTTAGAAGCAGTCAGTTAACGTAGCACCTACCGTTTTACTCCAAGGTCTAGACTGCAATTTTCAAGATGACCCTTGAAAAATGGTCACCAAAGCTACTTGTTAAAGGTATTTGGACATCAGAAATATGTGGATATTAATACCCATTACTTTTGAAAGGGTACGTGATGTCTTAAGTGGTGTTTATAGAGTTAGGGTGTCTCCTGTGGTATTCTTTGTTCATTTCTTCATGACTTGGTGATCTGACTTGCAAATTGGTAAGCAAGACAGAGACTGTCATCAGAAAACAGCCTTAGGAAGCCAGAATTGCTGTCTGGCCATCTCCCTGCCCAGACACTGCTTGTACAGACAGCCAGGCTGACCATCCCAGGCATTTTAATTACCCCAACAGTGGTCACTGCCTAGTCCATGGTGGGGTGGACATCAGACATGGCCTCCTGTACAGGGAGATGTGAGCACAACCCTTGGTCAGCCTTTGTCTCCTGTTTTGGGGGGGACAACTACAGCAGGTTGGCTGGCTGCAACCTCCCATCAGCTGAACTGGAGCCGTCCTAACCCAGTCCTCTGAAACTGGGCAGAAATCGAATTGCTGCCCTCTGACTGAAAAGCCAGTGTGAAGCAGAGTGGTGATGAAGGCATTCTACATGGGCAATCTCACTCAGGTAATGAACAATTAAATGCCTTTTTTTAATTCCTTCTTTTCTTCCTTCCAATAGAAAGCTACTGCTGTCATGCTTGCTTGATTAGAAAATGTAATCCCTTAAATTTGCTGATGTTTCTGAGATGCTGATGTTTCTGAGATGTTGGTCAATTAATTAAATTAAAAACAGTCGTTGAATGGCTGTTCCCGCTGGGGTTTGTTTTGTCTTGTTTTGCTTTCTTTATAACTATGTACTCCCACATTCACCTGGTTGTAGGGAATGTCCCCTGGGGAATGCTGCAGCCCTGCACCTGTAGGATGTCATCTCCTGAGCAGGTCTACAGAGGACTTGCAATCTGCAAATCTGGATGGGTGCAATGAACTTCAGATTAAGTCTCCCTGTAAACAGTATCCAAGGGATGGGATAATCCTCTCCATGGACTTTTTCCAAATTTGAAGAAGAGCTATCTCAGTCCTCCAGAACACCCTGGGATGTGAACCCACTGAAAACGTTGGCTCCTGCAAGAGCTGGACAAACTTCAGTTTAGGTATCTCAGCTCTGTGGTAGGCCTGTGTGTCGGGACCAACCAGGAATATATTTTGGGGGGAAGGAGCAGAGGAGGTGGCTGTAATGCTGTCATAAAGAGGCCAAAGCACATCCCTGAGGATGGCTACGGACACCATGCACAGTCAGCATTCACCCGAAACAGCGCTGGGCTCAAGCTGTTGGAGAGAAAAGCTTCATATGATAAGGCTAGGTAGCTGTACTTATGTCTGTTTGAAGGCAGGTACTTAATTAAATGCTCAGTAAAGAAACTGCTACATTAACTGTGCTGCCCTCTGCATAGCACAGTCTTAGAAAGCATTTGCATCTTGAAATCTAAAAATAAGAGTTTCACATGAATGATTCCTTTGTAACTTGTGAAATTAATAACCGCGCATTAATAATGTGTAACTCAATTCTCCCTTGAACAAGAAGGTCAGGTCTGGTTTTAATCACTAGTTAGGTCTAGGCCGAGCATATTGCCTCGCTGCCACCCAGCTGCAGGCAGGGCTGGGGTCGCGGTGGGAGAGGAGTGCAGGTGGGCGCGGAGTCACAGTCACTGCACCTCTCCCTCCCCCAGTTCTCAGCTGTAAATTCTTGAGCCATCCTTTGCCAAAATTAAGCCAGCAAGCATAGTTTACAGCTTTCAGATAACAATCTTTTTCATTTGCCTTTACAGACAGGGACTACATGAGTTACTTTTTTACATTCTCAATGTAATTGATGGTGAGCCAATGACCTGGACCTGTCTTCTCTGGATTTCACATCAAAGGCTGAAACTGATTTTGAAGAAGGTCAAAACTACTCAGATTGGAGAGAAGGCTGATATGGATCCAACAGTTCTGCATAACCATTTGTTATGATTATTTGCCTCCACCAGCTTGAGGCACCATTTCAGTATAGCACTGAATACACAGACCTATCTTTAACTTCAGTGGGTCTTAACTGTATGCGAATCTAAACGCAAAAGTCATAACTGTTTTTTCCCCTATCATTTATACTTCATATAATTCCCAGCAAAAGCAGGGAGAGTCTGCAACTGCCCAGAATGGGCCCGGATCAGGCCCGGATCAGGCCCATTCACATACAATAAGTAATTTGCTTATCTTTTTTTTTTTTTTAATTTAAGCCAAACTTTTGGATTAGAGGTCTGCAATTACATATGCCAAAAAATGTGTGTGCATTTACTGTTATTATGGAAAAGTCAAGGGGCCTGTTAGCCATACTCTGCTTTTTTTTTTTCAAAGTAAAAGTAGTTTTCCACCAGTTACCAGACATTTCTAATTAAAAAATTAAGCACTGAGCTTTAAATAGAGCTAGTATTAAATTAAGAGCATGACTCAGAAGAACTCTGAAGAGACAATGCATGCTGCTTGATTCAGTTCACTTGTCAGACCTTATCCCTCATGAAAAGTGGTTGTCATAAAGAGTCAGAAGGCTTTGCCTAGAATCATTTATTTTTCATGAATATAGTCCGGAGATCTTAGCTTGAGAAAAAAAAAAATATCAATTTCAATAAAATCAAACCACTATTTCAAAGTTAGGTAATGGTTATTAGAAAATAACAAGTGTATCGAAATGTAAGTGTGATTGACATTGCCTATGATCCTGGTGTGTGGCTAGTGGCACTGCATCTGCTCAGCAGTGTAATTGCAATTTCCAAGGCTCTAAAAGCAGCAAATAGCAAACCTTCATTCAAGAAGCGCAGTCTCTTAACTCAGAGACATTCACCTCCAGCAAGGTGCTGAGTTGTTTTAACTGTTATGAATCTGCTGTGTGAAAAAACTCAGCAGGAAGACAATATATGTATTTAAGTCTCTGCAGGTCTCAAGTGCAACTGCAAGAGGGGCATGTACCAGTGTAAAGTGTGTTCGTACCAGAGACTACCATGAATTCTCCTCTAGACTGCCTGAAAAGATGCATGTAGAGTATTTCAGCAAATTGTTGCTTGGATATCAAATTCAGACCAGCGTTTGTAAAACCTTGTTATACGATAAACATGATTTGTCATTATCCAGTCTGTTGTACAGAGCAGCTCACGTGTTCGTTATATTGCAGATACAGATAGACTATGACAAAGAGAATAAGTCCTAACAAAATTTTACATCTTGACACTTCCAATTGTGCAGTTTCATGAAGAGCCAAAAAAATCAGAATCTGAAGAGAGTGGTTTTCTCTTTCTTTTAGTTTTTCAGTTGCTGTCATCCCAAACAAAGCCTTAGATACAGACATGTTGTCTTTTCTTCATCACAAAATCTGCCCAGTACCAGAACTCAAAGCCACCCTACTCATCCATGATCACCCAGTTTTCCGGTGTAGCCTGCTAGCTCGAAAAAAACACCCTTTTTTTTTTTTTTTCAGAAAAATGTTGCATACAGCACAGAGCTGATCTACATATTTCAGTTTTCATTAGGCAATCATTTCATTTTCAGAGAAATTGTTCTATTTTTTTTGCTTGCTGTAATATCACAATAGCCTTCTTCTTGCCTAACAGAACTCACAATAAAGCCAATACATGTGCCAACACTGTAGTGCTAGAACCCAGAGTTGAGAAATATTTATATGCACTGCCAACATTGAAATAAAAATAAAAATAAAATAAAAATAAAATAAAAATAAAATAAAAATAAAAATAATAAAGTAAAAGATGAATCTACCTGGCATTTTTCTCTTATCGGTTGCACAAATAATGAAAACAGAAACAAACAAGCAAACCACACCTATAATTTAAAGCAGCTAAAGTAGCCAGGATATTCAGAAGTAAGCTGAAAAATCTGTTGCTGAGTTTACATGTTGAACTATGCATATTTCTGCCAAATATTCTCTGTTAATGTAGAGCTCTCAGGCTTTGACATTAGTGGTGCAACCAATTGGTGCAATAGTGGTTTTTCAAAAGCTTTTCAAATCGGTGGTGCAATTGTTGGTCGTTTAGAAAGATTTAAGCTCCGAGTTTATGCCTGTAAAAATGACAGCCTTTTGAAGTATCTGACTTTGGGCACATAAATAAGCTACCACTGAGTAAATTAGGGCCCCACTGCAGCTGCACAGTGTGCTGGGAGAAGAGATGACCGGTCAACCATCCACTGGCCTGAAGGAAGGAAAGATGCAGGAGTGTAGAGGACACAGCCTTTAATGGAGTACTTGCTTGAGGACCTTGACACAGTGGTTCATTGTCCTGATGAAGATGTACCAAAGCCCACTGGCCCCATTTGTCTTGCTAGAAGTCCATGAGTGGAATGGACTCAGTTGGGATGATCTAAGGTGTGTCCCCACGTGGTAATGTAATGTTATGTTGAGATCCCCTACTTGCTCTGAGCTACCTGACCCATGTTTAACAGCCCTGAATGAAGAGGCATGCTAGCACACAGGCTTTCCACAGTATTTTGCTTTCTACCACACTGCATGCTCTTCAGGTACATGCTTACTGCTAACCTCCCAGCTGTGCTCACCTTGTGACATCAATTGCAGGGCAAATAAGGATGTGGTTGACCTTACACCAGTAGTCTGTGGGTACAACACTGGAGTCACACAAGCAGGAATCTGGTGCAAACCATGAAGTACATTCATATTCTGAGATATTACTGGGAGGTTGTAGAATTGCTGTTTCATGAGATCATAACGCATCATTATTTTTGATGACCACAGTTATGTTAAAGAAAGGAGGAAAAAACACATTCTACAGCAATGCAGTGATAGAACTTAGACTAGTTTCAGTGAGAGTGAGTAAAACAAGGAACAGTATTTTGAAGCTAAGTAAAGGCATGTACCATGGTATGAAATTTTGTATTAACCAACATAATAGTAAGACCTTTTTCTGGCTAACTACATAGATTTTCTCACAAACTCAGAGATAAATGCTACAAATATAATCATGATAGCAGAGTAATAAATGCCTGTCCAAAAGACTATGAAGTGTATAAATGTGGTAGCAATCTCTTCTCCTATGGAGTCTCCCTTCATGTTCAGCAAAGAACCTTCGAATGATATCTTCCTGTTTACTCACTTCTGGGGTGGGACTTTTCAAATTGCTTAGCACTGAGCTGATTTTGCTACCTTTGAAATCTACAGGCATTTCATCGTAAACGTCAGAGGGATAAAACTAGAATAACTATAAGACCTTCTGAAAACCCCACCCATATTGTATTGAATTGATGAAGCATGATTTCTCTCTCACTCCAGAAAGGAAAATGTAAAGTTTGTATTTCCTTTATTAGGAAAAAAAAAAAAAAGTGCAACAGTCTTTCAAGCATTAATCTGTGTCCCTCTTGGTTGTCAGATTTCAGGACAAACTGTGTGCCATTCAGAAGTGGTAATCTCCATCCTCACATTCCCATTCTCATCTGCCTCCTCTTGCCTTTTACAGTGTGTTGTTCTTTACCATCTTCCTTGTGCTCTGAGATAAAATCATTTCACCTGGGGCTGTAGCTAGTTAATCCTTAAACTCATCACATAAAATTCCACCCTTAGACTGGTGCTATCTGTTTTTTTCTCTCTCTTGCTTTCTATAGTTAAACTGAAGTTGCCTTTTCACTGCCAAATCTAACACAGCTCTGCTTCAATCAAGATTGGCATGATCCATTTATTTTAATTTCAAATTATTGCTGATCCTTTTCAATTCCTTATTAACCTCTGCTTCCCCTTTATTTCTTTTTGAAGGGGTGATTCATCCAAGCAGATCTAATGCTTTCTTTGCAAGCTCTCACCCTTTGCTAGGGATGGGAGCTCTGTAATGTCTAGTACCTTTGGTTTGAAACTCCAAGGATTTTCTCTGTTCACATTCTCAACCTTATCAGACCACTCCCCACGACTTGTTTTTCTCGGAAGGACAATCACAGCCAGTCTCAGGACTCTGAAAAATTTCTCTATTTCCCATAAGACCTGAGCTACAGCTCCAGACAACTGCTTGAGCCACCTCGTTTGTACTCATTGGCATCTGCAGCAGTTGTTTCTTCATGTGGTCTGCTTACCCCGCTTAGATACAAGTATTCCTCCTCTAACATGGCACTGTTGTGTTACACTTCTCCAGCAGTCATTTTCAGCTCACAACTCTCTCTAGTGCTTATGCATCATTCCAGATGACACCAGTGAGGCTGATGGTATGGCTTCCACCACATTCCTGTCATCAGCAACCAGCAGAGATGAAAGTCCACATACATAACGTGTCATGGTTAGGAGAGACTAAATAACTCTGTCTGGGAATACCAGAAGAATTGCCACATGAAGTAGCAAATTCCACACCAAGGATTTGAATAAAAATGTAAAATCTGAGTGCTGCTGTGTGGCTGGGACAAAGCAAACACAGGATCAGAGCCACTTGCTCAAATGTGTATGTCTTTGCACTGAGTATACCAATATATCATAAGAAAAAGGTAAATGCTGTCCTCTGACACATCAGACGAGGTATGCAGAAGGCAGGTAAGCCACTAATGCTATTTTATTAAACAAGGATGAAGCCTCATCTGGAAAAGTCTACGCAATTCTCCCATCTGTAGTCAAAGATGAGCCAAAAGTGGAACAGATACAGAGCTGGACTGCTGCGCCAACCAGGGGAATAGACGGCCGATGTCATGAGGGATATATGGAAGGCTTGCTTAGCATACCTACAGGATATGAGGCATCTTTCATGGGAAGTAGTGATTTAAAAGGATTCAAAAATGGATAATCTCTGTATCACAATCTGCTCTTGTTAAATGTAGGCAGAGTACTAATGGAAATTTTGGGTACATAGGGAATATTGAATAGGGATAGGGATGATAAATGCTTCTGGGCACTGGAGCAACCACTACTGTAATATTACATCTGTTTCCAGTATCAGCAGATAAATAAGGATGCTGATAGTTTAGAGAGGATTGGCATAACTGTAAAGAGTCTTAACACTGAGCAAAGAACAGGAAACTTTTGATCAAGTGAGAGAGAATGGCTTGGGAAGATTAATTTTTTAGCCTACTCATCTCCACAGAGAACAGACATTCACAACAGGATTTTACAGCTGAGCAGGCATAGGTGCAACAAGCAAGCAGGATCTGGAAGCTGAGGCAAAACAGTTCAACATAAAAAAGGATTGAACCAATTTACCATGTATTATAAAACACTTTCCATCACTGGCAATTTGGAAATCAAGAAATGGAGGCTGTTGTTAGAGTCAGGACAGAGTTATTTGTGGGAAGTCCTTGTGACCACACCAGAAGTCCCACCTGCTGATCCCAGTGGCCTTTCATTGCAACAATAAACAAGAGAGGTAAGAAGGGTGAAGGGCAGAGGAGGGTACAGCTCCATAAAACTGTTCTCTCTGTTTTCCAGTCCCCATTGACGCTTTCTTAGCACGAGTCCTGCTGCAACTCAGTTGCACATTCCTAGAGCACCCTTCCTGGTTTGGAAACCATCCTGCAATGCTCCTGCCCTGCCACTGGAGGCTAGCACGACTGCCATACAGCAAAGGGTCAGCTCATCTCTTATTCTGGGATGAGCTCACAGATTTCAAATGGATCTTTAGATCTTCTGGACAGCAAGCCAGCATGTGGTGGCACCTGTGGCACTTCCTTGCAGGAAGATCTAATGTATGTTATCCTCAAGCATTTCACTGGCCCTGGTGGGTTACCAATCTGGCACATCTACTGTAAGAGAGAATCTATTAAACCTGAGGATCTAGGCTTGTCATAGTGATATTTAAGAAGATATTTGCTTTTGAGCATTGTGTAGTCTACTCAGACTGCATATTGTCCTGACTCTCCAGCTCATACGAAGTTTTCCTGGATCTGGCGAGCACACTGTTTCTTCCCTCAGCCATGTTGACCCTCAGGCTCAGCAGCCCCTGGAGTCTTCTGGGACTCTGGTATTGGCAAAGAAGACATCACAGAGTTATAACCATTTTGCTATCTTCCCCCAGGCTAGTAGTCCATTGCTAAAGGCAGTTGTTTATTTGCCTATTCCTAGAGCTGGCCCTAATGGCAAAAAAAGTCTTCATGACAGTCCCTGGAAAACTTTAGCAACAATTCATAGTTACAGTAAGGAATTCATAGAGGTACACTTACTTTAATGAGTTTCTTATTTGCTTTTTTTCAAACCAAGCAGACAATGCTGTCCATAAACTACTCCATTCTTTCATCCCTACCCTTTGTCTTCCCTTGCACAAATGTCTCTGTCTTGTCTTCCAACAGTACCTCCAGACTCAAAGACTAGCCTTTAGCTTCAGAAATCCGAAATGATTTTTCCCCACCAACTGCACCATTTGTAGATGAGAACATGCAAGGCAATACTGGTTCCTTCCTTCCATTAACAGCTACTTCCACCCCTCAAACTAATCTACAATGATGAGTAAGTGTCTGTACAGGAGGGGGAGGATAATACCAGGCGACTAACGAGTTCTCTATGGATTTCTGATAGATGATTCACTAGTGCACCGCTAGATATCTGGATGTGGTATAGAGACCACTGACCTAGCTTTTCAGCATGGACCATGTGAAAAATCTGTGTTCCAAAAAGGAAACATGTTTCTGCAAGGAGAAAGTAACATGAATATCCTGGGGAGGGCTCCCACTGCTTTTTTGCATAAACGTGGGGTTTTAAGTGCAAGGCAACTTTCCTGGTGATCATTTTAAGTATATCACATGTCCTGCTGGCACTCTACTAATAACTGCACTTGGAAACGTGGAAGTAAAGGACAATCTTACAAACAGGGGTTTAATCACATAACAGCTGGAATATATTTTAAACAAGTTCCTTAGTTTACTGAAGTTGCATGTCCTATAGTTTCTAATTAAAAATCCCCTAAATCCAGGTGCTACACGTCCTTGCTTGATCAGACTGCAGTGCGTGGGACTCAAGGGAAGTCCTGTCATGCAGAAAAGAGCATCTGCTTCCCATCAGTCAATATCTGATGGAAATAAGCTTGCAGCCTTCATTATTTCTAACTGATAAATGCTTTATATATGTAGTCTTGCAAAAGCACTGTAATACATGTTATCTGAGTATTTGTAGTTTAATATGGCCTGATTGTGGAGCCACTGGGATTTTTCTCTAATCAGAGAACATTCAGCTTCTTACACCTTCAAATTGGTAGAAGCAAAAGTCCTTCTGTGTGGCCAGGTCCACACACACAGGCTGTCTCAAAGGGCACAGGTCTACCTGAATCTGGCTGGCCCATTATGTTCCCACAGTAACAATATAAAAGTCACCACAGTTTGTGGTTTAACACAACTGTGATGTGGTTCCATCAGATTAACTGGAAGTGGTTTTGTGCAAGGTCTAAGGTCACATCACTCCATCTACAGCTGAGTCTGTTCACCTTCCTGCTGTCATATTCAGACAAAGGCTGCTACACAACCCTTGGATATTCTCATTTAAACCAGATTTATTTAGATGTAGGTTAAGTTAGTTAGTTACAAGTTCGAGTAATTGAAAAGCAAACATATTCCTGAAATAAAACAGCGTTCATTCAGAGCACTGCAGCAATATAATTACTTTGGCTTTACCAAGCCCATGCAAACATGCATACCAGAGATCTAACAGAGGTTAATTTAGATTAAGGAAAAATATATGAAGTAACCAGAAAATCTGCTAGTTCAGTTTTCTGATCTCTAAATTTACCCCAAGATTAGTAAGCACTAAACTCAATCGAAAGTAAGCCAGGAGTAAAAGGGGAATGAGAGATGATACAGGGCATCAGACTGCCCCTTTCCAGGAGCAGAGAGCTATTAATTAACCATCAAAATATGTCAGGAGGTCAGCTTCTTTCAGATCAACTTTCTAAATAAATCTTTTTCACTGCTTGCACATTTCTGGCTTCATGCTCGTGGTCCTTTACATGTTTGACAAATGGCGGTAATGGATGTCTACTAGAAATGGCAGAATGACAGGACTCTTTGCAACTAAGCTGAAGTACGGTTCTGGCAAACTGTCCCCACAATAAAGCGATGCTCTAGACTTGTTGCCTCTTTTCACCTCAGTGTCTTAAGAACTAAAGCACTCATAAGTGTGACTGGAACATGCCTTTGTTCCTTTCAGGCAGGGTGCTGACGTGCTGGTACAAGAGCTGGGGCCATAATCTCAAAAGGAGACAGCAACATTCCCAGTCTGCAGCATTCAGCTAGACACCAGATCTGATTTCAGCAGAGGTGAATTAAATAGTGTCAGAGCACTCCCTGAACCGACAGCTTCCCTTAAAATAAGGCTGATGGATAACACAGCTGAAGGAAAAGGCTGTACAGCAAGCACATGGTGAGATCTTACATTGTACAAACAACCCTGACTAGAAGAAATAATCCTCAAAGTGAGCAGAACAGTGCTGGGTGAAGTGCAGCAAAGAACTAAAGAGTTCTGGAAGACTGGGGGAAAAATCTCTTAGCAGCATCCAGGAGTCATAGAATAACTTAGTTTGGAAGGGACCTCTGGAGGTCATCTATTCCAACCTTCTGCTCAAAACAGGGCCTTCTGCAAGGTGAGGTCTAGTTCCTGAGGGTCTTGTCCTGTTGAGTTTCAATATCTCTGGTGATGTAGAGTTCACAGACTTTCTTGTCAATCTGTCCCAATGCTTAATGACCCCCAAGATTAAAAAAAAAAAAAAAACAACTCTTATATCCTGCTGGAATTTCCATTGCTGGAACTTGTGTCCATCACCACTCATCCTTTCACTGTGCACTTCCAAAAAGAGTCCCTACAACCACTGAGTAGGTAGTTGAAGACAGCACCTAGATTCTGCCCTTCAGCCTTCAATTCTGTAGGCTGAACAAACCCAGTTCCCTCAGCCTCCCATTGTCCCATTGTAAGCTTTGTGCTCTAGCCCCTAGACCATCTTCATGGCCCTGCACTGGAGTTCAGACTATCGCTGCCTTTCATGTAGTGGGGTCACTAAATCCAGACACAGATGCAGCCTCATGAATGCCAAGTAGAAAGGAATAATTGCTTCATTTGATTTGCAGACCATATGCTTGCCCATGGAGCCCAGCTTGTGGTTGGCCTTCATTGACAGAAGGGTGTTCCCCTGACTCATGTTCAGCTTGCTGTTCACCATGACTCCCAGATCCATTTTTTGCACAGATGCATCCTACTCTGTCTACACTGAGCCCTATAGTGTGGCATGGAGCTGCTCCATGCCACTTGCAGGGTGTCTCACACTGCCAGCTAGGTTTCAGATTACTAGCTGTTGCTTGATCAGGTTGCACTAACCTTGTAGTCCATCCACCCAACCCGTACCTCCACAACTTGTCACAAGGATACTACAGAGGATGGTATTGAGAGCTTTGTTAAATGAAGGACACATGACATCCACTGCTTTCCCCTCATCCCCAGGACCAGTCATCATAGAAGGCAATTAGGGTGACCAGGCAGGAATTTTCCTTGAGAAACACGTTGGCTTTTCCCAAGCATATTTTTTTTCCTTCTTGCTCCTTGTCATGGCTTCCAAGAGGATTTGCTCTACAATCTTACAAGGGACTCAGGGGAGACCAATCACCCTGGTGCTTTCTGCATGATTCCTCTCACCATTTTCAAAGATGGCTGAGACAACTTCCTTTCTCCAGTCATCAGAAGCCTCCCCTAATCACCAAGACCTCTCAAAAATGACACAGGTTTTCAGTGATGACCATGAGCCACCTCAGCCTTGCTTCTTTCCCAACAAAAACCAAGACCATATTCTTCTAGCCCTAATTTCTCTATTGTTTAAAACAGTGATCACGAATACATCTGGCCATCACTAAATCCCAGTAAATACTTTCTGGGATACTTTAAAAAAGAGGTCTTCTTTGTTGTGAGGTTTACAGCTATCTGGAGTAAGCCAGGCTACACCAAGGATCAAGGGCTGTATTTTTCAGTAAAATGCTCAGAGGACTGCAACAGACAGACTTCACAGAGAGACAGTTCATCTCAGACCTCACTATCAAACCAGTCTGCACCTCATCTGTATACCGCCCAAAACCTTGTTCACCAGCAAAGACTAACAGAAAAGACATGCCTTACAGCAGTTCATTTCCAAGGGTCTGAATCCTCCTTTGACTTTGTTTCATGAGGTATTTTGATTAAGAAGATGAATGAGTGAATTCACTGATCTTTTGCACTGCTGACACCACTCAGACAGAGGGAGATTTTGTTGGGAACCCTTTGTTAAACTCATGGAGACACTGGTTTTTCTCCATAAGCTTGATGCTAAGCCCATCAAAGTCAGTGGAAAGATTTTATTGCTCTTTAGTGTTTCCGTTCTTCCAGTACTGCAGCTGCAATGTTTTAATTATGAGTAGGCTGCTTCCAAAAGGAACTCCAGTTTGTCAAAAGCTTATATACTTTTTTAAGTTCAGTTCCTTTGATCTAGAAATGTCATGTGACTTCTTAGCTGTTCAAAGAGTTCAAAATAATAACACTTTAATCAGTTAGATTTTATTATCTTGTGTTTCACATTCTCTTTGGGCCAAATGAAAGTTAAAAAGTTATTTACCAAATGCCAGCTTTATAAAGTTCACAGTTTCCTGACATTGTGGACAATATTAACAATGTATAGGACAGTGCACCCATCTTCTCAATACAGCTTCTGTGAACACTGATTTTTCCATAGTCATGTGAAGAATTTCTATAGACTATGGTGTTTCATCTGATGTCTTGCTGAGATGCTGGAGTCACAACATCTGAAGAACATTGATCTTTCACCACAGCCTTCAGTGTGATGCAGCACTGCCCAACTCTTCTAGTCTATTAATTGCTTTCTTGGCTCCCATCTGTCTTTGTTCCACCACAGATATTAACAGAGCACAAATATAACAGTGCTCCAACAGCGACAACACCAGGACTCCTTGCTGTCCCTCTGAAATTGATTTTCTTTCAGCTAAATCAATATTCTTGTAATACTCCTACCAAGAGATTCAATCAGTAGGGGACTTCAGGCACTGGTGACACACAATCAGAGATGTATGCATTTAAGCATGCCTTCATCTTTACAGAACTTGCCAATCCACAAAGCATGTGAGATGGAGCACAGCTTCTGAGCAGAGGCAAGTTGCTTGGGAAATTCATCCTAACACGAAAATAGTAATCATCCTCAAGTTCAAAAAAAAAAAAAAAAAAAAGTATCACAAGGGACGTTGTCATTAATGTTCACAAAGGCTATGTGCAGCTGTGTAAATTCCCTGAGGGGAGATACCTGCTAAATTCAGTGATCAGCTTTGCTCTGCAAAGCTGGAAGAACAAATGGTGGGGCAGTGGGGGGAGGTAGCCAGTGAGGGGAACTTTGAGCAACCCTTTTCTCCTCAATCTTCTGTGGAGCCTTGGAAAAAAACACAGGAGAAGATACTAAAAATTTATGAAAGGTGTGGCAGATCACCCTGATGCAGTACATCTTAATTTTTACCTTCCTGTGACAGCAAGAGCAAAGATGGCCCACTGCTGTGAAATAAAATGATACTAATGAGGCCAGGGGTAATACATCTCTTGCTAAAAACACTGCATATTTCCCGTAGTCAGCCCTAGGGGATCTGCCAACTGAGCTGTCCCTGTCCAGTCAAAACATTTACATATTGTAGAAGGGGATGAAGTCCCTGTAGTGCACATAATGAACATGCTGGAGAAGACAGTCTGGGTTTTTCATGCCTCAGGCAAAGGCAAACCCATCCATGGGATTGCTTCTCCTCAAGGATCTGGGTGCACTTGGTGGGTAATGTGGAAGGACAGGGAAGGCCGATGTGTATTATGTGGATTTGATGCTGGGTGGGAACAGCCCGTGATTTGAATTGTATGATGTTAATTGCTACATAATGCTGTATGTCATCACTACTGTTGTTGCTATATGTCACATCAATGGTATTACAGTGAGAGTCACCCAGATTAATGAAGAATGCTTTTTGATGGAACTGAGCAAAGTGCAGCGGTGATGGAACCAGAGCTGGCCTCAGCATGCAACAAGCCAACAGCACACACTATCTTTCCTGCCCCAAAGGACTGTGATGACAGATGGAGCCCAAAGTCATGGACTAAAACTCAACGGACATCTTAGAGGGATGGTCCATAGACTAAGGGAATAATCTCTGTGTGTATATATCAAAAGACAGGAAAGGTGGTGGTGATTAACTAGGATGTATTGAAAAGTGTGGGACCTCAGCATGACGTAAATGGAATGGAATAAGGGGTGGATATTGTCCTGTTTTCAGCTGGGACAGAGCTAATTTTCTTCATAGTAGCTGGTATGTTGCCATGTTTTGGATTTAGGAGAAAAGTAATGCTGATAACACACTGATGTTTAGTTGTTGCAGAGCAGTGCTTACACAGAGCCAAGGAGCTTTCTGCTTCTGGTGCTGCCCTGCCAGCGAGGAGGCTGGGGGTGCACCAGGAGACACAAGGGGACACAGCCAGGACAGCTGACCCAAACTGGCCGAAGGGATGTCCCATACTACATGGTGTCGTGTGGAACAATAAAACTGGGGGGGGTGCAGCCACTGCATGGGGTCTGGCTGGGCGTCGGTCATCAGGTGGTAATCAATTGCATTGTGCATCACTTGTTTTGTATATATATACATATATTTTTTATTATTATTATTATTATTATTATTACTATTATTTTCCCTTCCTTTTCTGTCCTATTAAACTGTCTTCATCTCAATCAACAAGTTTTACCTTTTTTCTGATTCTCTTCCCCATTCCACTGCAGGGGAGAGAGCAAATGTCTGTGTGGTGCTGAGCTGCCGGCTGGGTTAAACCACAGCACCCACTGACTTCAGTAGGAGGGAAATCAGGCCCAGAATTCACACGTATATTCAGAAACCATTATACACTGCAACACAGTCTTAACGGGTAGTGTTAGTTATGTGAAGGAAGGGAGCTGTTTTCAAATTGCTCTAAGATGGAAAATGCAGCAATGTCTCCTGGGATCTTGCTAATCTCTCTGGAAATATTTGGATGCTTGTTAGGATCTCTCTTGCTATAATCTCACCTGCTTCCCATAACAGTGGAAAACAGTTGACTCTCTATGCCTTCCACTATGCAGCACTGTGTAATTTACACAATATTATCCAGCTTGACTCCATATTTCAGAACTGAAGACTTCCAAACTATTTAACAGCTTTTGGAACTTAAAGATGGGTGTCATACAGCGGTAAGTCATTTTCTGGGTGTACAGATGCTTCCTTTGATATATCATAAAACTGCTGGTAATTGAATCCCATAGGGACAGTTTTCCAAGCAATCTGAGAGTCAGACCCTGTTAACAAATAATGACTTTCTCATGTTTCCCTCTGTAGGAACACAGTCCTGCAGCTCCTTAAGGATTCTCAGCTCCCGCTGAAGCTGCAGATGTCAGAGGATATGATCCTTCAGATGGACTGAGCATTTAGGTAGCATGTGTTTTCAAGACAATGCACGGAAGTTAACACAAGGGAAAAGGTGCAGGACTCCAGGGCTGCAAACATAACTCAGCAGTCTGTAAGACACAAGGAAAACGCTTACGGACATAACATGGTGGCTGTTGTCAAACACACATTGTGTATATCAGGGTGCAAGAGGCTAAGCAGCGCCCTCACATGGTCCTGTTTGTCCAGAGAGTTAAGGGCAGCACCCCAAAGCTAAGTGACCAGTACAATGGAAACCCCCCTAGAGCCCCTGCCTGCTGCCTTGCCCAGCTGCTCAAGACATTGCATTGTCCTGCCAAGCCTTGCAATCCTGGCCGGAAAGCATTAATCAGCCCTATGATGTTATCAGGTCTGTGCTCCCTTTGCCTTCTCACCAGCACACTTGTCCTCTGCCGTTTCACTCTGGTTGTGGCTCACCTCTGCAGCCTGGTCAGTCCCTGTGGTTAGCCCAAATCCCACACCCCAGACATGCCAGCAAACCCTCCTTGCACCAAGTACTTACACCCCAGCCAGGGACAATACTAAGCTTTTCTGACTCTGGTCTTTGCTTTCTGGCTCCCTCCCAGGTCCTCTGAAAGCCTCACCAGGCAGCTGTAGCCCTCCAGGAAGAGACAGTGCTCATCCACCACTCAGTCAGTCACATTCATCAAGGCAGACATGGGACACAACTTACCCAGGGCCTTGGACATGGAAGGGAGTAGCACGGACTTTCCCTGGCAGGGCCAACATTTCACAGCCTGGCCATGAAGTCAGAGGCAATTTGGTGAAGGGGAACCATGCTCTGGCATCTGCTTTGTGCCAGGGGAGACATAAACCCATGCCAAACGGAGCCTGCACAGCTGCAGAGCACACCCTCCCATTGACCCTCTGACCTTGATTTGAGCTCTTCTGGGTATCCAGGCTGCTACTAGAAGAAGCCAATATGGCCAGATCTACCCAAAGGAAACTGTTTAAAGCCCAAAGACAGCAAACAGGAACTTTTCAACTGTGCTTGGTTTTGACAGCCCAATCCTCAAACTGACTTCGATATTATCCACCCCAGCTCCAAAATCTTGGTGGCCAGTTACTTCCCAGACATCTGTCTGAATGGATCATAATCTGGGTAGCTGCCATCTGCCAGAGAGAGCTTCCACATGGAAAGCTCCATGTTTTCCAGGCACTGGAAAACCTCTCAAATTTTGACATGGGACCTAATTCAGATTTTTGAGGTTGTGGAAAAACACTGGTAAGTGGAATGAGAGCCACAGTGGCAAATGGAAGGAAACCAAGTCCTGTGTCATCAGCCCTGCCCCTCTTCCATGACACTTCCCTGAGAAAAGGCTTTGGATGAGCTCTAACACAAGTGATGAAGTGATGCATGCAACTTTCACCGCAAGGCACATGCATTGGTTCACTACAGTGGAGAAAACTATCAAAACCTTCAGGGAGAATTAACATCTTGCAACTGTAGTCACAGCGTTAACATTAGGAATGAAGTAAGACATCTGCATTAGACGCTTTCCTGGGAAGGATCCCCAGTTCTTACCTTTCAGCAAACTGTCTTTGTCTCCAGATCTTTTCAACAACATCTCTTCAAATAGTAGCAATAGCAGAGCGGTACCCCACACCTATATGCAGCCTGAAAAAATCAAGCAGCTTCTTTCAGCCATTACATTTCCCTCTTTGACATTGCTGCTTTTAAACTCAACAGCAGTCTACAATTCAAGGGAGCTCTCACATCTCCCAGCATAAAGGAAATCGTAAAACACTATGGTGCATCTGAAAGAGAATTATAAGAGATGACATACTTTTCTATAGACACACACACGTGCACACACACACACGTAATGCTATGGAGTATCAACAGGGAGAACTGCTGTCCTTTCTCCTCCAGCCTCCTGCAGGTAGATGGTACGCTCCAGCCCTCAAGCCCTACTCCCCCAGCATCAAGAGGAGGAGGATGCATGACAGGGGAGGAGATGCAGGCATAGGCAGGGGAGCAACAGGACCCTTCCAGATGGTGCATTTCCATCCGCAGAGCAGCAGAGCCCCTCTCCTGCTCCATGATCCCATGTGCCAGACATAGGCAGCTCACATCTGGGGAAGGGGAGGAGAAGACTGCAGCCCAGTGCTGCACATGTGCTCAGCACAGATCCGTCTGTGAGGACATGCAAAGCCAGAGACAGCTGTGTGAATCTCACTGTCTGCACGCAAGGCCTGGCAGGGCAGTGATATTCATTTACACTCCTGGGCTTCCTTGTGTCACCATGAACCACACATATGCATGACATGACTAAATTCAGTTGATTTGTTGGAAAGATGTTGCTCTTATATGCTGCAAAGTGACCCCATGCCCTGAGATCAAGGGGGTTGTTTGAGAAAATATCCCTTGCTTGGCTGTCTTTATATCCTCCAATAAAATATGTTGCACTATCATATTTCCACCTTCTGTTTGCCTTTCCATACTAAATAGTTCTGGTCTTTTTAAAGTTCTCCTCATGTGGTTTCTCCTCCCCAGGCATTGGGTAATTTTCATTGCCATACTCTGGACCCCTTCTCTCATACAATAGCCTCCTTTAATCTCTTCTCCGGTGAGAGCCAGTCATCTGCCACAAGGTTTTCGGGATATGAGGAGGAAAAAAGGTTTTCCACATCTCTAATTGTATCAAGTTGGGACTGTAGCAGAGCTGTGTTCTCCCAAAGCATCTGCATCCCCTTATTAAATGGTTTGCCTCCATCAGACTGGCAGCTCTCATCACAGCCAGCCTTGACCTGACCCTCTTCTGAAAGAGGAAGAGTGCCGGAGGCTTGCAATCACTCTTCTGCTTTGCTACATCTCTTTCAGGGACCCTGAGAAATCAGATCTGACAGCCACGAGGAACGAACAGAGGAAGTGCAGAATGAGTCTACAGGAGGGCAGACAGCAGCAGCATTCAAGCTTGTTAAGTCTAAAATCTCTCAGAGCTCAAAAAAAGGCCGGGAGGAAAAGGAGGAGGGGGAAGAGAGCAGGAGACAAAGGAGGAAATTCTTTGCTGACCTGTAAGGTTGTCCACCACAAGGTGGGCTGGCCCATTGGGATACTCAAGCAGGACTGGTGAGCAGCTAAAAAAGAGGTCAAGTAGGAATCGTATGACAAGGGCACAAGGAAAAATCAACAAAAGAAGGCTCTCGCTGGCAGTCTGAGTGGCAGAATGCAGAAAAAGGAGAAAGACCACAAGCAGGATGCTCCTGGGGCTAATTAAGGGAACAATTCTGCACAAGGCAGGTGTCTATCTTCTTGACAGACAGCAAGGAAGGGAAGATCATATTGTGAGAAACCAAGCTGAACGAGTAGCGAGGGGAGTGAGACAGGTGGAGAGAAAAATGCATTCCCCAGCAAACAGCAAACAAGAGGCTCCCCTTCCTGCTGTGGGGCGTGGGCTGTGCGTCCGCGGGGTCAGGCAGGTTCCCCCCGAGGTACTGCACAGCGCAGGCTGCGGGGTCCTCTCCAGGCTGCACCTGGTACCCAGGTCCCTTGGCATCCACCGCTGCTGGAGGCAGGAGAAGAGACCCAGGTCTGACCCATGACTGCTGACTCCAAAGTCCACTAACATCCCTGCAGAGATTTTTTTTTTTTTTTGCTGGCGTTTCAATTAGTTCCCTGTATTTTAAATGAGCATGTGGACAGAAGTAGTTAGAATAAAGAAAGGGAAGCAGTACATCTTGTCTGAAACTGACCACCATTCAGCTGGGAATCTGCTGCACAGCCAAGCAGAACCAGCCACCCTATTCTTCACAGGCCATGTATGCTGTGTTTGGGTTTATCCTAAAATCAAGGCAGTCAAGCAATTGCTGTGACAGAGGAAAGGTCTAGGAATGGGGCAGCAGCAGATTTGGCCCGGGCAGGGAATGAAGGGGTCTTCGGAATCACAATCATCTTTGCTTCTGTCCTCTGAGCTCACTTCTCCTCGTCTCCTAGCTGGTGACTAAAGGGACCCACAAAGTGCTGGTACGATGCCAGGTGGGGTCTCACCCCACTGGTACAGCGCAGGAACTCACCACCTTTCAGCAAGCATCCCCAAATCACAGTGATGTTTTCTTGCCGTAACTCACACTGTCTGTCTGACTGTCTGATAAAAGGAAAGGTACATAAGCCCCATAAGCCCAGTATCCTATGCAATTCTTTCAGACTAAATCTGACATTCCCATCTACAGTGCCTCTGGGCAGGTTAAAAGTGACTGTGGCGTTAGGTAAACATGGACACATCAGATAGAATTAAACAGGGCTGATACATGAAATCATTTTTTTTTTTAAAAAAAAAAAAGTCTTTTTAGCTATAAGAAACTACAGCAAGGGTCTAAGAACACTGTAGCTACAAGCTAGGCTAAAAATACCTTATCACTCAGATTTCTTGATGAATTTCTTTTTCAGTGTGCTGGATTGAAAAGCTTTAGACTAGAAGCAACACCACCTCCTGTTGAAATATTCAGAGACTGCCTACTTTTCTCCAGAGGTCTTGTTTCAGCACACAAGCAGAGGCTGATGGGGGACTTTTTCATGTGTTGTGTTTACAACAGGCAGCTGAAACTCCTCTGTGTATGCAGACGGATGTATTTCAGCCCTCTTGGGCTAGGGGAGGCGTTCAACCACTACTTGGTGGTTCTACCAGGGGAGGGCAGCTTTCAGATCAGCTGCTGGTGGTTAACCATAAGACAGCTCGAAGCTTTGCAGCTTTTGGTTGCTTTGTCCACATCTCCTCCCTAGTCTGTCCCACAAGCCTTGCCAGCTGGTTCCAATCCTGCCCCGAAGGAGAGCAGGCTGCAGTCAGTTTTAGCACTCTAGGTTGGTTTCCTTGTCTGAAACGTGGGACAAAGCAAGGCAATGGGTAAGAATTGCCTGAAGACAGTCTTTGGATCCAAAAGAGGGAGACAAATCAGTCAAAACAAACACTTCAGGACAGGGACAAAGATTCTTAAACTATGTAAAGCTACTGAAATTTAAACAACATGGTCTTTCTTTTATTTGGTGTTGCTGCAGTGTACAGCACAAAGGGGACTTGTTCATGGCACCTCTGAATGCCACTGGAATGCAGATACAGAAATATTCATAATTAATCTCAGTTCCCACACACAGCAAAGCCAGGGTCAGTTCCTGCCACTATCTCTGATTTGATTAGTCAGAAGATAGAAGTTACTCCATTTCTGTGGCAAAGAAGTCCTTGTTATTTCTAAATTCAGAGTTAGGGGAAAAAAAAAAAAAAAAGGAAAAATGTCCTAAAAATAATAAATAAATGGCAGTCTTCAGAAAAAAAAATTATGATGTTTCTGAATTTCTAATGCTGATATCAGCAGCAGTTTCATCAGCTTATAAAAAGTCTAGAGCAATGTTACAAAGAAAATGCTATAGTGGGCAGAGAATGTAGTATCTACCAGCTGCATTTTCTACTCAAGGAATGGGCATTTTCTGGAAATTTTTAAGAACACCCCAAAAAATCTACTATTATATACCATCCTATCACAAGCTTCTCTGCTTTCTTTCAGGATTTAATTATTAAGGCATTTCTGATTGTTCACATACATGTGGGATCTTTGCACCATGTGCTTACTTCCCTATGTGTCGTCCTGCTCTTATGAAAGACAATAGGAAATTGTTCATGACAGTAAGGCTGAGTCCATAGTTAATGATGTTCATGTAATTTCCTTGTCAACAAGTCCTAGTGGAGTATTGAATATGAAATATAGACCCAAAGAAAGACACTGTGTCCACTCTAAAGACCTTGATGATAAAAATCAAGGTGGTAAGAAGAAACAAAGACACTATGTTCACACTAAAGGCTTTGGTGATAAGGACACTCTGCCAGACATTTGTTGTTGTTTTACAGAACTTAAAATTTTACTGTTTAAGCAGTTCAAGTGGTTTTCTCCAATGTGAAGGGAGTTACCTCACCACACACTTCCAATCCAGACAGAAGAAAACCTGCGGTTTGAGACATCCTGATGCCTTCTGCTGAAAAAAATGAATCTTGTATTTTTGTGCAGTAGAAGAACAATCCATAGCCTAACATAAATGATATAAAAACAGTCATTAATGAAAATAAATATACACAAGTTTACCGTTATTTATTTTTTTCATAGTCTGAAAGTAGAAAACAGGCTTTGCAGGGAAATCACCTGGTTTTAAAGAAACCATTAAAGCTTACAGTTTGGTTCTACAATCCTTTGAAGAGCAGCTCATACTAAAAAAAACAACTGCATGTATGTGAACAAGACTTTATACTCTCAGACTTAATCATTCTTGTTATCTTGGGATGATAGGAGAACAGCTGAGCAGGTTTCTACGAGACTGAAGACTCAACAACAACAACAACAACAAAACAACCTGACAAGGGATCCCAGTCTCTCTATAACTGCTAAAAAGATGAAAAGATTAAAAAAAAGAAAAAAGAAAAAAAAAGAAAAAAAAAAAGATAAGGCTTGAGAAAAAGTATAGGAGATAATTCAGCAAGGTCTTCATTTGGTTCAAATAAAAGGTTGTAAGCATCAGAATGTGTAGACGAAAACTGCTGGTACTATCTTTCTGCCTGATGGTTTTACCTTTCCATTATCAGGTTGCAGCTAAGAGTGGCTTCAGGCAGAGGCTGTGGAAAAGGTGTTGAGATCACATACCTTTTGGAGGAAAGAATTGCCTCCTGCCACTTCTAGAGATAACAGGTCCACCAGTGACAGGCCTGCTGGTTTATTGTCTTTTTTTCACAGATGCAGTCAATTCAATTGCAAAGTCTCCAAGGTCTTACAAGAAAGTCTAAATGGCAAACTAACATTTTCGGTCTTGACCCAGGCAAGTCTGCAGCGATGTTTATTGTATTTAAATCCACCTGTGAAGAGTTATCAGAGGTAGATCTGTCTTCTAGGGAAAGACAGCTGCCTACCTGCAAGCCCTGCCTTCACCCAAGTGATGTGAAAACTCATGTATTGCTGACAAATAGCCATTGGTATGAGGGAAATTTCCTGAAAGAAATAAAACATTATTTTTGATAGTTTAGGATCCTTTTCAAATTACATAATGCTTTACTGAATTCAGAAATAGCAAATTTGTAAATAATGATCTCTCTCTAGAATAGGGAAGTGAAAACGTCTCTGTTCATTTTAAATAACATTTGTCATTGTTTTGGCATGATAGTACACTGGCACCAGTCAAGCTATCTTTCTGCTAAAGTAGACTTATTAATGGATATTAAGCAGAAAATTTACCAGAATACTTGACTTGGAAGACAAAATTAGCATCTAATAAAACACTTTGGGGACTGTTCAGTGAAATACATGGAAAACTTTTGTATTGCTGGAGGTATCACTGGAGGGGTCATGATTTTAAGGATGTGATAGAAAATAAGCTTTGACTGGATTGTATTCAGACATTCAAAAAGAACATAGCACTGTTGAGAGCAGCCCCATAAATATTTGACTGGGCAACATCTGTTTGAAAACATAAATTCATTCCCTCAGTAACCAAACCAATTATAAGATGAGTAGAAGGAGACACTGGCACTCTGGAGTCTCCAGATTTCTACAAAGTGAAACTGGATGGTTTTACAGACTTCTCCCAGATTTTGCCGTGGAAGAGCATAGCACTCTATCCTTATGTAAATAATATATTTTTTATTCTTTCCCTAAGCATCTGCTACCTCACACTACTGGCAACAGATAAATAGTCCTGGTGGAATTTGTTCTTGTCTAGTGTATCTATTTTTGTATAGTCCTGCATATGACCACAAACAGATGAGAGTGTATTAACACCACAGCTTCAGCAATACTGCTCTTTGTTTCTCTAGTACTTGAGCTTCAGCTTTTCTGAAGAGGAAAAAACTTGTGTCAGGTGCTAAGAGTTTGCTGGTGATCACATACCTTCCTTTTTCTCCACCTACTGCTCAAGGAGACAACATAACAGGCTTAATCAACATTACACCCTCCCTGCTAGGCATCAGACAGCAGCTGTGGGGTTGTGTAGTTGTTGACTCCATAAATGAGTGGTTCCACAACAAACATTTTCTCAGATTATTGAGAAGAAATGTTAAGTCCAGAAAGTCACTGTGGTTTTAGTGGTAACGGTGATACTATGACTGTTCTTCATAGTTGTGGTTGTTTAACACTGGTAGGTAGCTCAGCACCACCACGCCACTCTCTCACTCCACTTCCTCAAAAGGCCAGGGGGAGAAAATACAATGAAAAAAAAGCTCTCGGGCTGAGATAAGGGCAGGGAGATCACTCACCAATTACCACCATGGGCAAAACAGACTCAGCATAGGGAGATTAATATAGTTTATTACCTACCACTAGCAGACTAGAGCAGTGAGAAACTACAAGCAAACTACAAACACCCTCCTGCCCTCCTGCTGCCCTGCCCTGGGTGCCTGCAGGGCTGCTGCTCTCTCATTCCTCACCCCTCTCTCCCAGCTGCTGTTGTGCAGCAGCTTTTTCCCTTTCTTCAGTGCCTCTCCCAGAGGCACAGCCAGCGTCGCTCACGGCCCAGCTCTGGCCAGCGGCGGGTCCCTTTTGGAGCCGGCTGGAGCTGGCTCCTCTCTGACATGGGGCAGCTGCTGGGCTCTGCTCACAGAGGCCGCCCCTGCATCCACCCCACTACCAAAACCTGGCCACATAAACCCAATACAATAGCGCACTGTACAAATATGGCACTATCATAAAAATGCCTCGACCTTTTGCACAGCCACAGAGCACCAGGGTGGGCTTTGCCACTTGGAGTCACCATAGTAGGCCTGCCTGTAGTGGAGTTTTGCTGATTTTCAGAGCTCTTAACCCTGCGTACATTAAAGCCTTTGGAATTACTTTGTTAATTTGTAATCTAAGATTTTTTTATAACTCTCAAACATATGAGTTCATGTAAACTCTGCTGGTACTACATACCGTATTGTAAGCTGGTTAGGAAGAACAAATAGTGCCCCTAGCTAAGAACAGAAAAATAAATCTAGATGAAGTTTAGATAAACTGATGTCAGAGAAGCAGTCCATAAATTAACAGTCTTGAATTTGGGACTGATATTTCAGCTGATTTTTTCCTCCCCTACAGTGAAGTCTTTTTGTTAACATATATATGCAAACTAACTGATCTTAATGAAGCTATTTTGTTTGCAGATTTAAACAAGAAATTGAAGCCACCTTTCCAGGTCATTAGATGTGGAAGGTCAATAGCAACATAATTTGTGTGCATCACCCACTAGAATTAATTTCAGATTTTTCTATAATTGTTCTTACAAAACAGATCCTACAGAGCCAAGCAACTCAGTGATGTCTCATGAGTTTTTATTTAAGTTATTGGAAATTCAAAGATGTCAGATAAAATGTGTGACCTGAAGAAAAATTCTAAATCCATAATATTTATCTCAAGCAATAAAGTTCCCCTGCACCATGAGACTATTAGGGAGATTAAAAGGGGCTAATCAGGCTTAGGTATCGATTAGTCCTAATGTTTCTGTGCATTTAATAAGAACAGGGAATTGAAGATATTTCTCCCTCCAGAGTTAAGAGTAGGAACTCTTCATAAAACAGCATGGCTGAGCAAAAGAGAGATGTCAGGGCCCCCAAGGACACTAAAAGGCCTTCACAAGCCAGACCAGCCTGTCCCACCCCTGCCCATTCCCTATTTCAGCCCAGCCCAGCGCCCTCACACCCTTCTGGCCTTGCTCAGGGGTGGTGGGACATCAACCCAACCCTTAGCAAGCAGCCCTGGCTTGCACCCTAGCAATGGCACTTTGGTTGTCCCCACCCACACCATGCTAAAAAAAAACTCAGCCAAAGCTCCTCATGGAGATCATAACATCTGCAAGCCCATTAGTGGAGGTTCCACCTGGTCCCACATAGCAGGAACCTTCCCCAGGTCTCATGTCTCCTGCTGGGAGAACTGGGGGCCCACGGCAGGCTAGGCAACCAGATTGGTACCACTAGGTTGGAGCAAAGGTCAAACCCTCCCTTTAGAGGGGCCCTTTGGAGAGAGGTATGCCTTGCTGGTTTATAGGTGTCTGTTCCCCAGAGCTGCAGATGCTCTCCTGCCCCAGGACACTATGCACCAGGCACGGCTGGTCAGCACACCTCAGCCGCGGCTGGCCAGTAGCAGCACAGGCACACACACACTGTCAGGAAGGACAGGAGAGGAGTCATCTGTGTGAGACCCACCACAAGTGCATGAGCCTGGATGCAGGGCTGTGTGCTGGAGATGTCTGGGTGCAGATAGTGCTGTGGATGTGAATGGGCTTTTGCTCTCCATAACCCAACTCAGAAACATTACCCAACCTTCCTTCATAATTCCCAGTTCCCTCTTTGTAGTGTGTCCTGGAAGCAATGAGACTTCATTAGTTCAAAATAATTTGAGCATTAGGCCTCCTTAATGGACCACAAAACATTCATTAATAACTGCAGTCATTATTCAGTTTGGAAGTAGACAAGAAAAATGAGCCCAGCTCCAAGACAGGATCCTGCACACATAGCACATGAAGTGAGGTTTCAGTGATGCCATTAAAACCAACATCATAGCAGTAGTCTCTGGCCTGGTGTCCTCTGTTTGCAGAAATGGTTTGCAATGGCCTGGACATGTAACCTTCTGATTGCAGTGAGGCTTGAAGAGACGATGGACTCCTGCTGCCTGGGAGGGCATGCACAACCCAGGCTGGTATCACCAGCTGACTCCTGTGCTTGCCTTTATTTCTTTCTCACAGCTTGCTCAGGTGTGGTCCTGTGCCCTCTCACATCTGGACAGGCTTAGCTGGAAAACTACATCCCTTAGTGGCAGGCTATAATTTTTCTGTAATGTGTCGACAAATGAAATGACCAATATGTTCTGAAAAGCTGGCAGTGGTCAGAAACATAGGGTAAATATTGCTGGCTTTATGCTATTTAAATTTCTTCACATGCACCGAAACCCTTCTAACCATGGGCTTGCAATGGTTAGACGTGCTCACCAGGGGGCTGTCGTGCTCCGGATGAACAAAAAGTATCAGGCTGCAGATGCAGACATAATTCCATTGTCATTAGATAGCCCCACTTCTAGCGTTTGTGCTTACGCCTTTGTAAATCAAAAAAAAAAAGAAAAAAAAAAAAGTATATTATACCATTGCTTAAAAATGTCCTCCTAGCAGTTGGCCAAAGAACATATTCAGATAACTATTTGTTCAGACACAGCTTTAGTATGCTCCTCTGGCTACTGCCACGCAAATTCCTATCAGGGTATTGTGTAATTCACTAAGCAGATTTTCAGGAGAACTGAAGTTTTTCCATTCACTTTAAATACACGAAAAATCTGCCTTCGGAGAAGTTTACACTACCACCACTTTCCCTACGGTGGTGATCCCCTAATCTTCCCAGTGCCAAGGTAAGACGATATGTGTAATTCTCTGCCTTTTTGACTTTCACTGCAGTGTTCTTGCAAAATTTAAGAAGCTGCATGGCATATGCTGAGAACAGAGGTCTCACCATGGGTCTCGAGCGATTTTGGCAGAGCAACGGTTTTAGTGTAAGTGTTTATATAAACCACTTCAACTCCTAAACATTCCCAGCCGGTACTACAGGCAACAACCACGCTGACACATGAGCTGAACAGCTGGATTGAAAATTCCTTCTCATGTAGTGCACGGAGCCAAGCCATTTCAACTCAACGAAATGGAAGCGCATTTGAAACAGAAGAACATTAGCACCAAGGGTATGCCTCCTCGGAAATAGGTTTGGGGATTTCCACCAATACCACAAAGGACAGCAGGGGGCTGACCTGGAAGGATTCGTCCAGTGACACACCAGGACAGACCTAACCATTTTAGAGAGACCTGCAGAGCAACCCATGTCTGGGCTGGAGGACTTATGCATTGTGTTTTCAATTATGGGTTCCCCACCATCTTCACTTACTCTTCTTTTCTGTCTTCTCTCTCTTGGGCCTGAAATTTTGTCGTCTTTGCATATAACAGTTTCTTTGCTCTGAAAAGTGGCTGCACTGTTGGATTGATATTTCTGTCTAAGGTAAAATACAACAACGACCCATATGTCACAAAGACATCACTTTGCCAACAGGAATTTGGGCACTGGCCCGCAGCTACTTGTGTTTGGTGCTGGGACTTTGCACAGTGAATCTTTGCCTCGCAGCCCGCTGGTCAGAGGCAGTGTTTGCAAGGACAGGACCTCATTTCACAGCTGTGGATCCAGACTGGTTGAATGCCGGATTTTCACAGAGGGAAGCTAAAACTGTCCCTTTCTCTTAGGCTTTGCATTTTTGAAGGTACAGTTATAACTGGAACAAAGCTTTTCCATCCCTTCAAAAGCCTTGGTTAATACTTTGTGATGGAAGTCTGCAGCTGAGAGCAAAAAAACTGCTCATTATTGATATGGAAAAGTGCTGCAGCTTCAAGGATAAGAGCTTGGTGAGATTCAGGCTGTGGGAAGCTGCTCTTCAAAGCCAGAAAGCGTTCTGCTCCCCCCTACAGGCATTTGTGGAGCGGCAGAAATGGCCAATGTGCTCACCGATCCTCCCCACGATCCCTCGTCTCATCCCAGGTCCCAGCCATGCCACCCCATCCCACCCATGGGTTTCTCAGCGCCTTTCTGTGCCCCTTCCTGGGGACTAGGTCTGCCCCAAAACACATTGCTGACACCAAGAGCATCCCTTCGGAGCCTGATAACAGCTCAGCCGCCTGTGCTGCTTCAATGTAAGGCATCAGCAACCCCTGCCTTGTATGTTCGGGACTGAATGTTTCTGAATAGCAGCACTCCTCAAGTTGCTTTTTTAAATATAAGCATTTCTGGTGGTGCTAGTCCTGCTAAGGTGGAGCTGGGCCCTTATCTGGGCCCTTCCCATTGGGAAGACCACTGTAGATGGAACAAAACAATGAGAAGTCTTGTCCAGGGATGAAAATCTTGCTTTTGGTGTTTTTGTTTTGGTTTCTGTTAGAGAAGACATAATTAAAGCCTTCCATTGCACATAGGAATGGCAGAAGACCTGTTTTTCTCAGAAGGATGCTTGATCACGTGGTGGTGCTGGCAGGGATGCGGATGAGAGGAAAGCATCCAGCAGGCACCACTGGCAGCTTCGGGCTGCCTGCAGAGACCTGCAGCCAGACCCGCCGCTCCTCCGGGCAGCCAGATGGACTCCAGCCACGCGAGAGGCCGCTCAGCAGCCTAAGCGGCAGCGTGGAGCCAACCAAAAGGTGCTCCTGCTCCTCCTGTGGCACTGGCCAGTTCTCTTACCCGTCAGGCTAACGGCAGGAGAGCACGCTTTGTGGAGAGTGGAAGGAGAAAGGCTGCAGCGATCAAGTCAGTGGTGTTAGCAAAATGCTCCTTACATGCAAAAGCTTACTAGGATGCATAAAAAAAAAAAAATCCAGATGATTTCAGTAGCTCTGCCTTCCCTCCTTGAAGCCCTCTCTCTGGGAAGACTTATTTTTACCAAAGAACAGATTATTATTATAATAATCTACTTATTTTACCCACTCACTGCCCAGAGAGGGACCGTGGGGCCGGAGAGGGCAGCAGCACCCTCTTTCCCAGCGGGGCTTCCTCTCGGGGCTGGAGGAACCTCGGGCTCATGGCCCCAAAGGCGCTTTTTGGGAGCAAGCTGGAGTCTCTGCCACATACAGCAGGATTATTGAAATAACCGAAATAATTGCTCTGATTGTGGACACCGGCAAATTAGTTCAGAAAGATGGCTCGTCTGATTATGGCATTCAGATGAAGAAAGTTCTGTGGTATGTAAACAGAGAGGGTTACAGAGCAGGTGAATAAGTACAGAAAAGAGCTACAGACAGAAAGCAATGCAAATTTCCATCCTAAATCGTTACACCCTTATGTTCCCAAGCAGCAGTACTCACCTGCAAACAGGCTCAGAAGTTACTTGCAACTAACAATTCAAGTCTTTAGGTAGCTATCACAGGGTATGTTGGTCTACCGAAATTATAAAATTTGTCAAAAAAAAAAAATCAGAATTAGGCAGATGCAAAATGTTCAGGAAGGCTGTTCCTACATTTTCAGGAGTTGAATCTCTTTGTTAGATATCAAAAAACAACATGAACCTCTAGGAAATTTACACCACTGACTCACAAGAAACAGATTACATTTTCAGACAAAAGAGAAGCTATCAGGTTGAAGTAACAAAAGTGTAAAGATGCATATACAAGGTTTAGCACTTTCTTCTGGTTTCTTATCTCCTGAGGGGCTTGATGTTAAGAGGTTGTTCCTCTGAGGTTAAGCCTGTATCTAAAATTCTACCACACAAACACCATTTCTTAGCTTTCATTGTAAGTTCCCACAGAAGCCAACGACTGTCACAAAAAATAGAGTTTTCAGCAGAGCTTTAACCTGTGTTGACAGCCATCTTCCCGGAAAAGATGATTACCAGCATAGCTGTTCTCCTGTCTCTCTCTACTGCTGCTTTCCTCTTCAGAAGCAGCTGTAAATGCATCAACTATTGCCTGTGGAAATGCTACACACAGAAAACTGTATTTATCAGAAATCACATGCGGCATATACTGTTACTGTAAAGTTTGAGAAGTTGGCCAGGTTAATTTGTTCATTCTTCCTCTAGCGATGCAAATTCTTCTCTAATAAAAGACTTTGTGTTGATTTTAATTTTAGAGCTGTTCCGTGATGAGGATTTACCTGTGTTTAATGGTGCTCCAGGCATGTACAGACGGGAGGGCAGGGAGCAGCAGTGGTCCAGGACAGGAACAGAGGGTGTTGTTGGATGGTGCACCAGCTGACCTGATGATGAATCCCAGACTGGCTGTTCAGTGTGTGTTCATCTCTCTGGACTCTACCACTGCAAGCAAACCAAGCTTAGGAGACCACGCAGCATGGCATCCCAACCAGATGGGCAACACGCAAGTCATAGCCCTTGACATGCTCCTTCAGCTGGGGCAAATTCTGAATTTTAATGAAAAGTTTGTTACAATGAGCGTGGTTTGTATTAAACGACTGTCTGTCAACAGAGTTTGTGCAGCTCTGAAAGTGGTTTTGGATCTTTGCTCTGTAACGTCAAATATGGCTGGTAACGTTACAGCAAACAAATCAAGGTGCAAACCAGGAATCTTTGAACTGGATTTAAGATCTATCAGACAACAGTTAAAAGCCCTTTCTCTGGGTTTACTGAAAATGGAGGAAACTTTAAGTAGCATTCAAGCAATGGTGAAGAACAGACCTGTTTTGAAAAACGCAAACATCAGAGGATTGGCTGAACTATGGAAGTCACAGAGAGAACTCAAGACCAATTTTCTGCTACCTGGCTTACTGAGAGAAGATATCATGCTGACAGCAACCAGTGACGGTAACGTGAATGCTGGCCCAAAGTCCCAGGTTTGGGCACCGGATGATCTTCTTAGGCTGATTCTGAGTAAGGATCCCCCCATGTGAGACGACACACAAAGAGATGTTTTTCTTATTTTTGCCAGCCTGCCAATCAAGCAGCTCCTGCTTGGGAAGTGTTCTTTTGCCGGCTTTATCTTCTGCGCACATAAATATGAAGTGACCGCAGCTAAGAATATGGTCCTCATTATTCATGTTTAGGTACAACTTTTTAGGATTGCAGTTGTTTCCTCTGAGCCAGGCTACCATTCTCCCAGTTAAGCCTTCTTTCCGTGCTGCTGTTCCTGAAACTTTTTTAAAGTCCTCAGTTAAAAATGAACGGGTAGATAAAAATCCACCAGAAATACTGGCTCATGTGGTTTTCTTTTTAAAGGAAAATAATTGTATTCAGAGCAAATAAAAAGTTAAGATTTTCACCCTGAAGGTCATTTCCAAAAATGCTGTCAAATTTGAGATGCTGAGCACCAAAGTATGCTGCATACCTCAGAGCATCTGTCTGTAGAAGAGGTTTTGTCCTTTCTGTCCACCACCAAGTGAATACTGAGTTGTGATTTCTTCTCATTTCAGTACTGATACTCTTCCCGTCCTGCATTTTTTGTTATTATTTGAGCAAGGACACGTTTCCTGCAATCGACGGCAGGAATACCAGGACACAGAAGGACAATTTTTTTTTGTATTTGTTGCTTTAGTCAATCTCATAATGGGGAAATTCTTCACAGCTATGTCAAAGTAATGACTGAAATCCACAAGGCCCTAAATGATACCAGAAGCAAAAGAAGCAAAAAGCCTCACTGTGCTGCTACAGTAAGAATTAACATTTAAAGCAGTGGGAGGGAAATGCCACCATTTTAAAAACCAAAAGGAAAGAAAGAAGGCTATAATTTCTTCTGTTGTGCTGGAAGTCAGTGTTACTTACCAGCTAGTGGGCCCGTGTTTTTTCTCCATCTTCACCATGCCCTTGGTTTTGCTTAGTCCTGGAGCACCCTTAACCAATCCTATGCCAACAGTCCACTGCTGCAGGTCAAACACCACCACCTAATGTACTGCCAGAAATCTCAGTTTTCTGCAGATGTGAAGTTGCCTAACACTGAGGTGTGGAGGGATACTATAAAATTTCAACTACAGCAGCTGAAACATGTGATAAACGTATTTATTTCTTCAGTTCAGTGTTACCATTGCACAGTGAGAGCTGCAGAGTCCGTGAAATTTACCCGTCAGTTAAAGCAGATTGGGCTCTTCCTTTGGACTCGGAGTGAGAGTGGACGGGGCCCTTGGTTTGAAACAGTGAATCGGCTTTGAAAAGATGCGCAAGGCTTTTCTTTCAGTGAATGTATATAGGTTGAAAAGGCTGCTGTGTTCTGATGCAGCAGCCAAATTGTGCAGAAAGTGGACCGTGTAAAAAAGGTTATCTTTTGTTAATGAGTCTGTTAGTGCAAACATAGCTTACTTTTGTAGCAGGCAGCTAATTTTAACTTGAATTTTCTAATTTCAGAAACAGAGCAATGGAATGCCTCTGTTGTTCCAAAATGTGCATTTGATAAGGATTGTTTATCTGGCTCACAGAAAACAGCCTACTGGGAATGCAAAAATCCACATTTTGTCTTTTTCAGCCATGGGTGTTTGCTTTTATGCAGATGATGTTTTTTTTTTTTTTTTCCTTCTGGTGCTGTTTTTCCACTAAAACTCCATTAACTCTCTACAAATATATGGTTCATAATTCCAGTATGACTGAACATCGTATTTCCTGTCTGTCTAACTTGGTGTATTTATTATCATTTCTAACAGTTGCTGGCACCCAGGTGGAAATATGATGATACTGAGCATACCTGGCAGGGAAGAATCATCTTCCACTGCCAGGTTGGCCTGCAACATGAAAAGTCCCAGCAGAGAGAAGATAACCATTAACTGTACTCCTAGACATTTGGGGTATGATAACAATTGTGATGTGTTTTTGGAAAAGCCGAGAAAAGGAGAGAATTTTTTTTGCCTACTTTCATTTTTTCTCTGCATTCTCTTTTCCTCGTGAAGTTTGCCTTGCGAGTAGCGGGTATAAATTCATATCTCTTGTTCAGTGGCATTACGGCTGAAAGGACGCCCCTTGCCTTTTAACTCTTCACCAAAAATTCTGCACTGACAAGTGCTGGAGTTTCGCAGCACTGAGTCTCCAGAGCGTAAAGCTAACAGAAAATGTCCCACCCTCCAAACCAGGATAAGGCGAGAGGAACATCATGTGGGTAGGAAAATAGCCAGGGAAGGAGGTTTAGGAGATGAGGAGTGAAGGACATGATTAGAGGGAAGCTCCTTTATTCCTGATTTACCATGGTCATAAGAACCTCTTACAGCAACGGTACTAGCATTGCCCATTTAAAATATACAAGAAAATGACTGGTAATCATCTTCTTGGAGTAGGTTAGAATTATACCTACAGCATTATCAGATGCTAACCAGAAGGTTAAGTGAACTCTGCAGGATGAGCTAGCACACTTGTGCCTCAGAGAAGTTTAGAGAATGCTGCCATGCCCAAATGGGTATTTTACATCAGCAGGTGACAGTAATTTTGAAAGTCAGGCTACCACTGATTAGTGTCAGTTTTTTATTGCCTGACAGGCAAGCAAACCCCAGGAACAACAGCACTGCTCTTCAAACTCTGAGGAACATCACCTATTTAGCAATGGCATCCTGAACTCCTTTTAACTTTGGCATCAACCTACATCTGTCATCACTGTGTGTATGAGGAAGGGGGACCAAGTCAACGAGTGTTTCACCACTCCATGTAGTATGTCATGGTTTTTTATTTGCATCCCCATATCTTATTCTCATTCAGCTTCCCAGACATTCATGTTTTTGCTTGTTTCCTTTATGAAACACATAATGTTTGGCAGTAACTGCCCACAGGCAGCCCTGCCAAGTCCCCAGAAGCTTGTATCCTACATCTGGTTACAGTTCAAAGATGATTTTTTTCCTCTGAAGTGCTTTCCTAAATCAACAAGCTGCTTCAGACTCTATGTCTAGTCTGCGTGTCATCTGTGCTAGTAAATAGGAAATCTTTGGTACACCTCTCAAGGTGTTTAAAGAGCAGTGCAGTATAGTTTACAAAGACCATAAACAAATAGCTCTATTATTTAAAATTAAAAAAAAAAAAAAAGCATTTGTTTACTAAATCTGATTTTGCAAAAGGTTTTCTAACATGCTGGATTTTGTATCACTTGTGCCCTAAAAGCACTACTGTTAGTACATTACTGCATTCTTGCTTGCTAGAAGTCAGGGCTAAATGACAGGCTGATTTGGAGTTTCTGAACTCTAACAGACTAAAGGATTCGTGGGAAGACAGTACCTCCGGTGCTCAGGAGGAATCATCAAAATGATGTCACAGTATCCTTTTCACTGTTGGGGAGCTTCCACCCCCACCGTGCTTATATATTTTTTCAATTTTAGTACTAGATATCTCCTTTCAGGTAAAATTTTCAAGGAAGACCAAAGGGATTTGATAGAAAAGAAATTAACCTAGAATTACAGGGTATAATACTCATAATCCTTCTTTTGGCATAGTGTTGAGCCGGGAAGTTAAGGGTAAGCCTTTGACCAGATGTCTACTCTTCTCCCACCAGATCCTTATAGTAAGCCTCCAGCTTAGAGAAAAGTATCACAATGCTTCTGTACCAGAGCCATCACTGTTTCACCAGTGTAGTGGGTAATACACAGCTTATATGGCTCTGAAGACTTCAAAGAAGGAGAAGGAGTTCATGAGGACAAAGAAGAGGGATGTAATTTGAAATGACTGAATGAAATAAAAGGAAAATATATACTGAAAAAGGAATGGATGCTATTTTGTCAAGACACACAGTAGAGTGGATGAAGCAATTACAAAACCAAGAAAAATCTCACCTTCTGTAAAAATGAGCCAAGAGATTTTTATTTATTTACTTATATGTTTATTTAACTGCAAAAGCTCCATTACTGATTCTTCTCTTCAGGACTTGGTAAGCTGGCTGCAAAGGTATGCATTTTGGTTTTGTACTATAGGAATGAACTCCTATCACATGAAATCTCTTACTCATACTGGAATCTTTTTCTCTTGTCCTGTTTTCAAAGGAATCTTTGAGATGGCTACCAATAAATAACAGACAGATATTTGGATAAACAGTCTGTTACTTATTTTTCCTTTCATCAGGTGGTGAAAAATTTGCACAAACAACACAGAACAGGGCCAGAACAAAAAAATACCACTTTCACTGTTTCACTGAGACAGATGCATACTGCTAAATATAGATTTTACAGAACTGTTGGTTTCTAAGTTCATAGGATTCATTTCCACTGCTTCTCAGCGGCTCTTTCTCATCCCCAATGTCATTGTCTTTCATTTGTGCAAAATAGGCAGGAGAAGCTTTGCATTCGTAGTGCCTATCAAGAGATTTCAGGTGGATCAACATATGAAGAGCATAGGCAAGAACCAGCAGCAGAATCAGTGACATAACCAATCCCATAAGTATTGCTGGAGAGAAAAAGGATGCACAATCTTTTGCATAGGCAAAATGTCCTTCTTGAATGTTAAAACCTTGAATCTACAAAGAGAACAAAAGGGCTCATATTAAATAAAGTCTTTGTTGTGTTGGTTACAAACAATTTCATGAACTTGCTCTGGTGCCAGTAAGAAGTTTTTAATTTAATATCATCATATTACAAAATTATACCTAGCAGTGCTAGCTGGAGCTAATGCTCAGAGTTTATCCAGGTCAGTCTTCCAGAAACTGCCAGTTATTCTAATCCCCCTCGCTCTGCTGGCCCAAGGATTTGCAGTTGTATTTTAAACAAAACCTTCCATGATCTCTCTTGATAGCCCAGTCACATTTAATTGTAAGTGTGGTACCTTTCTGGTTTACATTGCATTTCCAGCATCATTTGTTAAGAATCTCAAGACTCTCTGTTTCAAACTGCACAAACTTCAATGCACCAAACACAGACATATTCTCAATTGCCTACCCTAATATTAGATTTCTATCATCAGATTCAAGCGTGTGATATATGCAGAACAATCAGCTAAATTACATGAAGTTGCATTCAACTATGGCCAATACCAGTAAGTTTACTTGTGGCTTCAGTTCTAACATGAAGTTTACCAGCTGGCATTCATGGAATTGACTGTCTGCTTTGCTAAAATGGGTCCATGGGCATTTATCACATGGGGAGAAACAGGGGGTCAACTTTCTGCCCCAAGTCACTTTTTTCAGCTATTCAGTAACACAAGTTCCATCGCTCTGCATCTATTTACTTACATACTTATTTTGCTTTTCCCTCACTAAAAAAAAAATAAAAAAATCTTTTTTTAATATCTTGCCCCTAAAGAAGATAAATAAGTTGAGGCCTGTGGATGTTACAAAAGATCATTCTTCACAGACCTCAGAGTCTGATGTGAAATAGTCAGCTCTGGGCAGTAAAACATTCCTTATACACTGTACTGATAGTGAGCTAGAGCAGAAGAACACAGTTCAGTCAGGGCTATCAGGCAGTTTGGGGTGGCATCCATCCACTAAAACTTAGGTATCTAAAAGCAAAGCATCCTAGCCCAGTTATCTTAGGTTCACTTAATGCCAAATGATGAAATATAGGCACTTTCAGATCATGATTAATCTCATCCTAAAATAAGGACTTAAGATGAATCAGAGGAATTATCCACTGGCTTTAGAGGCAGACTGGGGTGACTGTAACCAGGGCACAAGGTTAAAATTTCTAGTCTTCAAAAGTTGAGTGAGATGAATCCCATACTTGGTGATTGACGCTGTTGTTGATGCTGGGTTTTAAGAGCCCAGCTCAGAGAGATCTAAGATTGATAGTCAAATTCACATTCCTCACTAAAGGGAAACCCTAGCAAGAGACTACAGAAAATCTACATAGCCCTACATCTCCTTTGACAGGAGAACAACTACAATAATTTAAATCTCCATTTCTGTTCAATTTGTGTTTGATGTTCTATGGAGATCCCGTGCACTGTACATGGGAGGTTACAATACTTCCTTGGCACTGAAGTGCAAAATTTCCCATCGGTCTACCTATGGGATCCATTTGGCTTAATTCCATGATATTACCTGGAAACCAATAAAAGTGACTTCCCAAAGCTTTGAAACATCATTTGCAGAGCTGGGTATCAGGAGTGCATCATATCTCTGCAAGCTGCTCACATGTTCACAGTGGAAGGAGTAACTTGACGGCGCATATATTCTGGTTACATTAAATGTTGCTAGTACGGAGTGGTTGTAAAGAAGCTGCAGTCTGTGTAAGCTGAACCAGTTCTGAACAGAGAGCTGGTAATAGCTGGTTGTTAGTAAGAATCTGAAAATATTGTATGGGAAGAAAGATGAATAAGATAACAAGTCTAAGAGTTGGACCCATTAAATTCATATGCCAGACAATCTTAGAAGACTCGCTGATATTATCAGAGTTTCATCCAGTTATATGAATGTAAGCTCTCACTCTTTCCATTGTGTCTGCAAAATAATTTGGGGTTCTTCAATGCTGTAGCTGAGGGATTTTGTTGCTCTTCCCCACAGTGAGAGGAAAAGCAAGTGATTTTTGCTAAAGCGCTGAGAAATATCTATATGCAACATCAGTACTGCACCTCCATCAATCATACAGAAAGTTTTTTGAACCTCAGCCCGACAATATGTTTCATACACTCATAAGACACTTCTTCAAGACACCAATGATCACTTTGGAACACGACCCAAAGTCCATAAGTAAACAGAATAAATTTCATTGATGTTAATGAGAATTTGCTCCTGAACATTTAAGGTGTGAAACGTGTTGCTCGTGCCAAGTATACTAAATTGTTTTTATGGAAAAGGTAGACTTCACTTTCGTTAACTACATTACAGCACATTTATTGTCTTTGTATATTATTATTTCATACAGTCCCAGAGCAGACTACTGGCATCACAGAGAATGCTACCAGGTACATTACATACCTCAAGATGCCTATGTGGCCTAATAGGCATGTAAGTTAGAAAGACACAGTAAGTTAGAAAGAGTGGATGAGGTGTGGAAGAATGAAGGCTATAGCAATATGATCCAATACGCACTCAGTTTATGCTTGGAGTCTTGGTAAGATATAAACCACATAATCACGCATAACATTATTTATCAGGAAATACTCTTTTCTTCGATCACTGAGAAGTAAACGTAAAGTAGGTCACAGTCTGAAGCCTCTGCAGCCCACACTATCAGTTCTTTCAACAAACTTCCCAAACAAAAAATTAGCTAATTAGCAAGGTTTAGCAAAAATCTCAGCCATGGGAAGGTTCTACTCAAAAGAGATGATCTGAACTTTTCTCATGAGTAGAAAATTCAACAAAGAAGAAGAAATGCCTTAATAAAACAGAATAGGCAAGCAAATGGCAGCCCTATTAAATGCGTGCCTTGATTATATTGTAGAATCATAGAATGGTTTGGGTTGGAAAGGACCTTTAAAGATCGTCTAGTTCCAACCCCCCTGCCTTGGACAGGGACACCTTCCACTAGATCAACACATCATATAATCAACAGTTCTATCACATTATTTTTGCTTATATAAACTCTCCCCCCAAAAATTACACAAGCAACTGCATAACAATAGATAATAACATGTGATTACCTAGTATTTTTCTTTATCATATAACTTACCTAATAACAAGTCCCTTTAGATTGCCAATGTCACCAAACTTCAGAGAAAGCCTGGGTCAAAAAGCAAGTAATGTCAGGCTAGATAAAAACTTCAGAAGTCTTAAAAGAAAAAACAGTACAAAAGATTAAGCAGAGTTATACATAAAGCTTTTTACTCAGTGTACCTTTAAAGTCAGCGCAAAAAAACTTAAAATGATTAAAACTTCCGCCAATTAAATCCAGCAGTTCTGCTGTTAATTTGAATGAGGCCTTGACTATCCAGAAACAACAGAACTGAAAGATCAACTTCCAACACACTTAAATCCCAGTGTTTCCAACCTTGGTTGACAATTAAGTTTATTTGATCTGTGTTCTCCTTCTCAAGTCAATGAGGCTAGTCTATAACACAGTCTCTTAGCCATGTATCACCCAGATATGTCATTAAAGAGAGGTACATGTAAGCAGCCATGTAATCCTGCTCTTTTTAGATACTAGAGCATAACAAATACATATGGTATTTGAGTTCAAATTTCACTTGCGCATCATTAGAGCAATATAAATACACTGGCTGTGAGGTAGCTCTACAAAGCTTATGTGCAGTCAACAAGGGCATTTAGGTTTATTAAAGTGAAAGACCCTAGCAAGTTCATTGGACATTAAGCTCCATACATATTCTCCAACATCTCTTTACTGTCTCAGGAGTTAATGCATTTTAGCACGGTGTAGATCCAGCATCTGAAAGATTTTTTGATCCCTTGGACGAAGGAAAAAAAAAACAAAAAAAAACAAAAAAAACAGCTAAGACATATGATTTCATACAACATCTAAATTTCTTCTCACACCTTGACTAACATTGTTGCAATAAGTCAGCACACTGGATCTAGACCATCCCTTGTTTTATTACAAAGAGCAATCACAGACTGAGGATAGACACATCACAGATGAGCATTAGACAAAGGAAAATATAACATTAAACTTAGTTGCCTGATCCAGGACTTAGTATATAAAAACAAACAAACAAACGAACAAAAAAGGCTGGTTTATTATATTATATTTACATAGCAAATGCATATGCATTTGGGGCCATGTCCTGGCTCCAGCTACTTTGCATTGATCAGACAGTATAAAGCAGCTTGAAAGCTAATCTAAAGCCACAACAGAGGATTGTCTTAACAAAGAAGGCTGGAGATGAGAGAAGTTTAAGAGACTTTTCTGAGGTGAGAAAAACAGGGCAATTCATCATGTGAGCACTCATCCAGATAATCCACTATCTAAGTTGCTAAGCCACTATCCATCATATTTGAGAAGTCATGGCTGTCCAGTGAAGTTCTCACTGACTGGAAAAGGGGAAACATAACCCTCATTTTTAAAAAGGGAGAGACAGAAGACAGGGTAACTACAGGCCAGTCAGTCTCACCTCTGTATCCAGCAAGATCATGCAGCAGATCTTCCTGGAAACTATGCTAAGGTGCATGGAAAACAAAGAGGTGATAGGTGACAGCCAACACAGCTTCACTGAGGGCAAATCATGCCTGATAAATCTGCTGGCCTTCTACAATGGAGTTACAGCATTGTCAGATAGGGGAAGAGTAACCTGATTTGTACAAAGCATTTGTACTTGCAGCCCACTTGCAGCCCACAAGGCCAACAGAGGTGCGGCCAGCAGGTCAAGGGAGGTGATTGTCCCCCTCTGCTCTTCCCTTGTGAGACCCCACCTGGAGCACTGCATCCAGCTCTGGGGCCCCCAGCATAAAAAGGACATGGACCTGCTGGAGTGGGTCCAGAGGAGGGCCACAAGGATGATCAGAGGGCTGGAGCACCTCTCCTATGAAGAAAGGCTGAGAGAGCTGGGGATGTTCAGCCTGGAGAAGAGAAGGCTCCAGGGAGACCTCATTGCAGCCTTCCAGTACTTAAAGGGGTCTTATAAAAAGGATGGAGAGGGACTCCTTACTCGCGTAGATAATGATAGGACAAGGGGCAATGGTTTTAAACTAAAAGAGGATAGATTTAGATTAGATGTTAGGAAGAAATTCTTGACTGTGAGGGTGGTGAGGCACTGGAAGATGTTGCCCAGAGAAGCTGTGGATGCCCCATCCGTGGAGGTGTTCAAGGCCAGGCTGGATGGGGCCCTGGGCAACCTGATCTGGTGGGTGACATCCCTGCCCATGGCAGGAGGTTGGAACCAGATGATCTTTAAGGTCCCTTCCAACCCAAACCATTCTATGACTCTATGATTACCATTGTGAAGGTGTAGCATTTTCCTCTCTCTGCAGAACAGAGGAGAAAAGGCTCAGTAGTCACAGTATGTCTCTTGACATGACCATAAAAATTCCAGCCACAGCTTCAAAGCATCAAGGTCCTGCCTGCCCTTAGCACTTGTGTCCCTATTTTGAAGCTACTAAAAAAGATATGAGAGAAAGAAAGATAAGGATCAGAAGACATGGCAGATAAAATCGCTCTGGACTCACAGATTTTGAGATCAAATATCAGGTATATTTTTTACACTGACAAAAGGCATGCCAAGGGCATCCTGTAGAGTTTTGTTTCCTGACTCTTCCTGCACCTTTTTTAATGTATAGTGTGTTCTAAAAATTCCCAAATATCTTCCAACACAATGCATCAAGCAAGAATGCACAGCCCTGTGGCGGGTTGACCACAGCCAGCAGTTATGCCCCACACAGCCACTCGCTCACTCCCCATCCCTGCCTCAGTGGGACAGGGGACAGAACAGGAGGAGCAAAACAGAGAAAGCTTGTGGGTCAAGATGGAGTTTAATAACTTAAGGACAGAGGGGGAAAAAACAAGTTATGCCGAGGCAATCACCATTTCCTATGAGCTGACCAATGCCTAGCCAGACTCCTGCAATGGCCACCCCTGAAGACAAAATTCCTACCCACTTCTTCCTCTACCCTATTTTTTTTTGCTAAGCATGACATTGTATGGCAGGGGGTATCCCTTTGGTCTGCTTGGGTCAGCTGTCCAGGCTGTGTCCCTGCCCAGCCACTTGCCAAATCCCAACCTACTCACTTGTGGGGCGGAGTGGGAAAAAGAGAAAGCCTCAACATTGTGCAATGTTCAGCAATAGCCAAAACATAATTCAGCACTGTCCTAATCACAAATCCAAAACAGAGCACCATACACTGTGAAGAAAATATTCGTATTCAGTTGCACGTGGCCAGCCTTTAAGTTCCCACATTCCACACAGAATCCACTATCCACTTTCCCAAGCAGCTATGCAGAACAGCTGGAGGCAAAATAGATCAGCAGCTCCACCCTCACAGGCACTAACAGAAAATTGGCTGGCCACAAGGACTGACTACACCACTGAAAGAGGTGAAGACAGCCATATACATCCACGTGCCTTCTGAAACACTGGTCTGAAAGCATGTAACCCATGCTGCCTTGCTGCCTGCAATGTCAGGCCATTCTAGGAAGGAGCTTGCCCCTGAGGTACCAGGGCTCAATACCACATATTACAAGGCCTGTTTCTTCAGTGTTTATTTACTAGACTTGTTATCTGGTACTAGTTTCACTAGCATCTTACATTGCATTGTCTTCACTGCAGTTTGAATCTCCAACATCCACTGTTGCATGGACACCAAATGTCTTCTCTGTCAAATCCAGCTGCGTGTGGTTTTCAAACTTAATCATGATCCTCTTGGCCCAGAAGAGAATGCAGGGGATGCCATTAACTGTGACGTTGAGAGGGCTGTAATGGTTGTGGGTGAACGGCCTCCAGGATGCTCTTTCTAACTCTCCTTTCCTGCTCAAGTTGTAGCTGACAACCTGATTGACCACACAGAAGACCAGTATCAAAAGATGGGCATTTCAAGAGTTATTCTCCATCTTACCAGAATAAATAAGGTCAGCATTTGGAAAGCACCTTTAGAGCCAGTTCTCAGCTGCAGCAGAACTGAACTGAGGAAGCAGAGAAGTCTCTGCCTAACCCCTTCCTACCCTGGGACTGGCAGCATACCATACAGACTTCTAGCTCCAGCACAACTGCCCAGATAGTCAATATAAGTCAGAGACATTTTTCTAGTTGTTCTAGAGTAGTACCACTGGGGCAAATGACATTTTTGGCATGCTCCCATCTCACCCCAGCACACACAAAGCTGCCCAATATCAAAAGTTGAAGCAATACTAGAATCACAAGCTGCTCATCCCAACAGAAGACTCCATTGGGCAGCGGCACTTATGACTGCAACACAGTAAAGAGAACTCAGCTAGGGCTAAGGACACAGCCTACCATGCTGAAATCGCATTAGGCAGCTGTTCAGGTGAAAAAAATGCTTAAACCTACATCTACCAGCAGGCAGTTTGGCCCTTGGTAACAACAGGATGAATCAAGTGAGGATCCCTGCCTTTCCAGAATCAGTAGTTCATAAGATTAAATCCTGGAAACTACAGGTTCCATGTCCTTTGTGGACATTAGAAAAAATACTATCCCATCTGAGCCAAAGAAGGACAATTTGTCTGTGAATCAATATAATTTGAGACAGTTTGGGCTCAGAAAGGATTTCAAAAGTTAAGCTTAATTTTCATATTTCAAACTAAGATTTCCACCAGCTCTTTTAAAGCTATACATATGTCCTAACTGAATATAATAATGCATGTAACATCTGCATGGCTGTTTTGCATGGCATTGAGGAAATTCAAATCATGTATGAACAAGAGAGGTATTCTGTGTTTCAGTCATAAACAGCATCTTACCAGGCTCCAGAAGGGACACAGTTAAGCTCCAAAGCTTTGTCTTGGCTTAAAGAGAGATGGGTTTTTTTTGCTGTTAAGATTAGCAAATCACATCTCCCAGCTCAGATCCTGAAAGACCCTTTTGATACTTGACCTTGCATATGGCACAAGACTGCTTTAGGAATTAAAATTAGTAAGTACTCACAGCAACAAGCAGAAAGCAAGGTAAGATCATGACTGAAAGAAATTTTATCAACTAGTTATTCACTTCAGACTGCGTCACTTGCAGGGTTTGTGATAGGGAAGCCTTTTCCTCTCAGTTTTTGATAAAACCTACAAGCTGGACTCAGAAATAACTCCCACTGAATTTAAACAAACAGCAATTTTGTTTCAGCAGTTCTTTTGGTACCAAGCAATATAAGCAAAATACTGGCCAATGCAGTCAAATGGAATTCCACAGAATATGGACAGTACAATTTGGTTCTTTTAATATGACCCTGTGCCTGAACCCTGTGCCAATCAGCACCAGCACCAGCAATTGAAGTCTTACTTCACTTCTCAGAAAAGCAGAAGATATATTGTAATCCATGTTGTGAATCAGTACCACACCACAATGACTCAAAGAATTTTGTTGCCTATTTCTTGTAAATAATAGATTATTTAATTCAATATTAGAAATTTAAAAGATCTCAATGTGCTACGAAAAAAACTTTACAGGTACAGTTCCTTCATACATTACCTGTGTAATTGCTACTTCATTGACACTGAATGTTGGCTTCACACCACCATCATACCGTCGACCTGCAGATGAAAGGGTTTTATAAGCCTACAAAGAAAACATTAAATCATTCATACAAGCATAATTTGCATGTTCTAATGCAAACAGTAAGTAGCTCTGCACAAAATGTGTATTTCGGAATAACTGATTTTGTTTAGCAAAATATCTGGCTTGATGCAAATATTGCCTTCAACACATCCATTTTCTAGTTCAGTTTACCTCACTCATACAAAAAGGTTCCTCTTCTTTTCATTGAATGTCTTGCCATCCTTAAAAGGAAGAACTCCAGTGGCCAAAAATGAGAGGATTTAGCCTATACACGTATATATATATATACATCTCACACTTAACAAAAACTTCTTTTTTCTTCATAGAGCAAACAACTTCCAGAGGGAGTGTGTTGAATTACGTGGCAAAAGCCTGTGTCTCTGGGTGAGGATTTCCTTCCCTGCACTGGAGGGAGATGGGAACCTCTGACAAACAAACTGATGGATTGCCAAGTTGCCAGGAGAGTGAAGATTCACAGGTGAGAAATCACTTCACAGACACTCTCATAGCTCCATCCTTCAAGCATTTAACTCTTTTAATTTGGTTAAAAAAAAAAAAAGAGTGAATACTTCTTCCTTCCCTATTCTCACTACATCTCAGAGTCATTCAGTACACAATTATTTTAACCAGGCAAATCCCTTAAAGGGTATCTGTTAAAGATGGATATGCTATAACAAAACATTTGACAGAAGAGTCACCAATACCAATAGAAGCAACACCTGGGAATGAAAAAGCTGCAGTAACAGACCCAGTAACCAGGCACTCAGCCCACTGAAAGCCTTACCAGTTCTTTGCAGAGTATCTTGATCTGAAAACACAGGTGAACTAGAAGAGAAGAGAAAAATATTTACTGTACAACAGTACAAAAACAGTAAAAGTACAGTATAACAGTTCCAATATCTGGATTTGAAGTCTGCAGCAAGTTTACCAGGAAGATCTCCTGTTGCTTATGTTTCATTCAATAAAACATTCAAAATGTAACTTGGATCCTTGGCTGGTTAATGTCACAGGAACAGGGCAAGGTGATCCTAAAGACAGTATACCCAGGCTAAAAATACCTCATTTTCAGAGGTCCCTGAGGTGGATCTGCCCCCTCAGGCACTCCTATTGTCCTTATCATATCAACTAGAGGCTTCATTATCCCTCTTGCACTCTTCCACAGCCACCCGTGGGCTGTACCTGCTCACAGAGACCACAAGCAGCGGCACCTACCTTCCAGTACTGTCTGGTAGATGGCAGAGCAACCTTCTAGATGCTTTGGATTAGAGGGACTGAAACAGTTCCATCCCACAAGCAGGCAACACCAGGATGGTGCTGCACCTTCCCCAGCCCCTGGCGAGGATCAGGAGCAGCACATCCAACTGCTCCGGGACAGAGTAAATCTATCAGGCTAGCACACCTTAAGCCTGGATCATGTGAAAATAACTACTGAAGGGCTCCAAACAATCTCAAATCCCATGGAAGTCAACTGCAAGGTAGGGAGCAAGTGAAGCACATATCAAGTGACAATTATCAGGCTCATGAAATTTTCAGCCTTTGATTTTTTTTCTTTGCTATAATTCAGAAATAAGTCTTCAGCTGGTGTAAACAAGGTCTGCTTTCCTGAACTAGAGAATCAAGTCCAGCAGATCTACATCAGCAAGGCTCTCCGTTAGCACCAGGCTCTGCTTTTTGAGTCACAGGGAACACCTTCACAACCCCTGCTGTTCCCACTGCACCACGACAGCTTCCTCATGACCTGCAGCTCTTCGCAGCAGATCGATCTACCGATCTGACGAAACATGTCCATTCTCATGCCCACCGCCAGCACTCCTCTGCAGGTGATCACACTGGCCAGGAGCCCTGTCACAGTCACAGACAAGGACATTCCTGCAGAAACTTTGCGTGCGCCTGTCAGAGCACTGTAATGCCACCGAAGGAGAAACATCGAGCAGCCTTAAAGCCTGACCTGCTTGCTGTCATGCCTCAGCACCTCTGGCAGCAAGGGAATTTGATCCTACTCAACCTGGCTTGCCTGAAACCCATGGAAATTTTACCAACTTCAGCAAAGCCCAGATTTCACGCACAATATCTTGTTTATATTCATGGTTTGGAAAGGCAGGAGGCTCTTTCTTCTGACCAGTGCCTCTCCAGTGAGAGCGTCATTTCACACTCATATTCTGTGCTGCCAAGAATAGATCTGTTGTGTCCCCTTGCAAACTCCTCAAACCCACAAGGCAAAACAGACAGAAGTGAGTGGAGTCCATATTCCAGCTTGTCACTTTGTCACCAAACACCAGGTCTGATGAGCAGCTTTGCTCCAGATGATCAGGCAGGATGCTCAGCCCCTTCAGCAACCACGGCAATAAAACAGAAGACAGTCTCCAGAGAAAACGTGACACAGTACAAAAAGACAGCTAAGCTCCGCAGCCCCACAGCAGTGACTTTAATCTGAGCTGAAAGAACCTTAAAAAGATCTTATGTTCTAAAAGAAGTTCCATGTAGACAACACTGTTTGAAATCAATTTGGCAGTTTTAATTACATACAGTGGGCCCAGCTCGTTCCTCAGCCAATAGCTGTGAAACCCCAGGGACTTCAGGGAGGCTGTGCACTTTCAGAGCGGGTCCCACTCTCTCCACCACCCTCTCCGAGCCAGGGGTTAGTGCTGAGGCGAGGCCTCGAGGCAGCTCAGAGGTCCCACACCAACAGTGAGCAGCCTTCAGAGACGGGTGGGAACGATTCCCATTGTGATAGATACCTAACAAAGGACTGGTCAGATCCCTTACGGTTCCCTTATCATCCTACCCATGACCTAGTCATGAGCTCGTTTTTTTATCCTTCCCTTTTTTTTTTTTTTTAAACCCATTGCTTCATAACGAAGGAGCAGGAGTAGAGCCTTTTTGTTATACCCATCAAACCAGAGCAATGCAGAGCATAATTTCAGAGCAAACTGCAGCAGAATCCCACTCAGATGCATAAAGACTTGGCATTTCTCACCTTTTCTTACCTAAGCCTAATTATAGCCCAAGCTCCACCAGAATGCCACCATCAGATCACACAGCAGACTTCAACATTTCCAGGAGTCCGGTCCAAGGAAAGAAAACTTCTGCCGCGGAGAACTGGCTGTCACAAGAGATGACTACACAGACCAAATCTTGTTCTCTTGCCCAGGTAAAGCTCCCTCTTAGGTTCTTTAGTGATTACAAATATGTGCTTTGCTATTTGACCCCATAGTAATTTTTCTTTCCAGTCTTTCATGTCAGATTGTGCCTTCAGGATGGAGAAGGCAACAGTTCATCTGGGCATTTTTTCATAACAATGGCTATAAAAACAAGGCACATCAAGAAGGAATTCATGTAAATTATTTAGTTATAAAAACTTCGGTTATATTTAGTTATATCTATGTATATTTAATTACTCTTAGTTATACACTTATCTTCTCTACATATGCTTACTTAAAAGCTCAAGGCCCATTATTCCGTATTGGAAATCGCCATGCTGAAGCAAGCAGACTTAAAACACTGGGACGAGAGGAGACAGGTGAAATTGCATAATTCGGTTCATTTCGTTACTTGACTCAAAAAGTTTTTATGTTGCTCTGGAAAGAGGAAGGGTTCTTTTTGATTTTATGATTGTTGATCAAAAAAAAAATCATTACTTAGCTCCCATCTGGGATAATGCTAACACCATGGTCGTGCCAAGTAGTTCACCTTGAGGAACACTAATTGATAAGCAACATCGAGCCTTCAGGAGAGCACACAATGAATATATGAGGCACACTCATTACAAAAAACTCTGTGGGGTTATATCCTGAACAGAACAGTTGCAAACACCCTCCACACAGACCATGAGGCTCAGGTTAGGAGCCTGTGACAATACAATTTGACTCCTTTACATCACATGCAACACACCACAGCAATGCACAGCCATGCTGCTCCCAAACAAATGCCAAGTTTTTCTCTCAGCATGAAGATACTGAAATATAGATGAATATGCATAGCTTATGAAATATTCATGCTTTCATGAGGATTGCAGTGGAGAGAGTGACCCAGGAACCACTGTTAAGTACAACAGTATGACAGATACTATCAGCCACATGGCAGTCTTCTCACACATTTGGGAGGCAGGTAGAGGCATACAAGTGATGTGCCTCCACCTAGGTACTCTTGTTTATTACTCCATTTTTCAGCAACGCCAGCTGCCTCCTTACTCCTGCACCCTGTGTGAAACCCCCTTAGAGAAAGGAGTTGGAAAGCCCTCGTGTTAACATTTGCAGTGTTTGCTTTGTCTTGCTACAGCCCAGCCACTATGGCACAGACAGTGTATCAGTGGTGCAAGGGAAGAATCACCTGCTTGTCTCCGAGCGGGCACACGCTGATGTTGATTTTATCAGGTCCATCAACTGCCTTTGACACTTATAACCCTGAGGTGTCACAGAAGCATGTCGCCTGTGACAGAAATGGGCAGCCTTCAACAACCATCCTGCTGTCAAATCAGCAGCCTTTCCAACCAAAGGCAAGCTGGGGAACTGACGGGTGACCTCTGGCAGCGAGGCGCTTTTGCCCTCAGCGGAAGCACGCTTCATAGGACAAAAGAATTGTAAGAAAAAATGGGAAAATAACAAAACAGTAAAAATATATATTCCCTTCTATATATAAAAATGTTAACTACATTAATGGGAGACAGGAAATTAGCTCTAGCTAGCCCTAGAGCTTTCTTCTCCACTGCCTGCAAAACTATCAGCAAAGAGTGGATGCAAATCAGTAAGAGCAAATCATTTTTAGCAAACCCAGATATAGACTAGACTTAAATGTGAAATTTTTTTCAGCCATTCCACCCTATAACAACTCCAACTTCAGTAGCACACACAGTGTATGCTTTGATGACTAATATATTTCCTTACCAGTTCATAAATAGCTAGCCCAGATACACTCGGGCATGTATGCTGTATGTTGAATTTACCATTCTAAGTATGTCAGGAACCCATATGAAATTGGCTTAGCCTTAATACAAAGCACTGGGATGACTAATCACTATGTAAAACCCAATTAAATAAGATTATAAGTATAAAGAAGTGTAAATTCCCTCTTATCAGATACCATTATCCATCTGCATAAGATAACAAAGTCTAACTTGTTTATCTGAAAAAGTTCATATAGACTCCAGCCCTTGAAGACTAGTCTTTTGGCCACTGAAGTGAGCCAAGTGAACAAACCTGGCACTCAGGCCATAGATAGTTTTCACGCCATCTGTTAAATGGTTTAAGGGAAGCCATATTCATAGCTGTCTTTTGCTCTTCATATTGCTGCTCTCACAGACTGCAAAAATACACTATAGTGTAGTATTTACTCCAGAAGCATCACTTGGTTATTAATATTGTCCAGCTGCACACTACCTCACTGACTGCTGAACTAGTTTCTATAATTTATTAAGTACCTACCTGGAAAATAATGTGAGCCTTCAAAAGCACTGAAAATGAAATTATTACCAAAGGAGACAAATGCTTGCTGAGCATCTGGAAGTAAAGAATTGGTTGTAGTCCTAGGGACATTGGTATTAAGTAATTTCTCTGAGTTATTAAATTATAAATGCAAGCCCAAGAGATCAAATTCAGGGCAAAATCTAGTTCCTTCTAAGAAATGTTCCTAACAAAAAGATGTTATTAAGTTTAAAATGTGTCTTTTTAAGTTATATCATTAATAAACACCAACAAAGCCCGTGTCTTTTTATAGATTTTAAATTTTAATATTCAGTGTCATATTTTGGTAGCCACATCTCTGATGGGACACAGTGAAACAGATTTACATAATTATTTTATACTGTACTGAGTATTGTGGTTTGATCTATGTCTGAACAGAATCAGAACTCACAAGACATTCAAGCTTTTATTTTTAATGTAAGTAATGAAATTGGGCTCATAGAAATTCTAGTATATTACAGGTATGATCTCACCTCCACTGAATGCAAAGGCTAAATTCCCATTCAATTCAATGGCATCAAGGATCACAACTTCATTTCTTAATTTTTATTAGAATAAAGTTCATGTAATGTTTCGCTCACTTCTTTCTCTCAAATTTTCATCTGATCACAGAGAAGTGCAGTTACAATAAGAAGGCACTAACAAATCCAAGAACTGGCAGAGGAGAACAACAAGTAATCTATTTAAATGAAAACATATTGTAGCACTTATTGGTAACTGACTACCAGCTCTCTTAATACAAGCTTAAGCAAATCACCACATGTCCTTCTTGCCTTAAGTGCAAAGATTTTATTGCCAGCTGTGATCTTCATCAGCATTTTTGATCTATGTGTTATTAGTGACTTTGGAGCATGATTCAACTAATACAGTTTAGGCTATTTTCACTTTTATAGTGCTTTCCTTTAGAAAATCCTCTTTCTCTTGCTCTGATTTAGGCTTCCTATTTATATTTCACTAAAGAAAGAAACATTATTATAAACAATGATGAATGCAAATATCTAATAATTTCATAATTTTAAGACTTTTTGCAACGTTAAATTCACATTTTGAATATCCATTCTACACAAGCAGAATATTTTAGCACCTATGTTTCTGGGAGTACTTTCACACCTTCGCTGTTATTCTATTTATAACTCTGTTTTTACATAGACCAGGGAAAGTCAGAGGGAGAGAACCATTAAAATGCAATGTAAGACAGATGCTCAGAAAACATTTATTTTTAAACCATTTTTAATGTTACATATAAAATTGTTTTAAAGTTACATTTTTACGCAGTATGGGCTTCAAAATAAATTCTGTATTAGTCCCATGTGTTTTCAAACCTGAAAGGAAAATTAAAATCATGTCCTTCCAAACATTCTAAACTGCAAACAGATCTGCTTCCACACAACACAAAAGACTGAATTACAGCACTTAAAACACACACTCAACTTCACCAACACAGTTAATCGACAAGCACGCAGTCACTCACCTGCCATCCACTGTTGCAAGCATTTGCTCCACAGACACTGAGACCCCCCCACATAAAAACAGCAGTAACAACCCAGCCGCAGTGTTTCTTTCCATGGGGAAGAGAGCCGGTCCCTCCACACCAGGCACATCTGCTCCTCTGGGCTAGCGGGGAGCCGGGCAGCCCTGCACGCCCTGGCTGCCTGACGGACTGCAGGTCCAGCCAATGGCAGGCAGCATTTGCCACTCCATCACCGCACTGGTACCCACGGGAGAAAGTCTTCACATGCTCGGATTTACACTGGCTGCAGGCACAGACCGCGGGCACATTCCATGTCTCTGTGAATGGAAGATCACTAGTTTTGGGGGAAATGGTATCAGGATGCGACATGTCTGCTCAAGAAAAGCAAAAACAAAAACAGGTGGTCTCTCCAACCCCTGAAAATACACTGAAGCTGTACGGAAGAGCACTTGTTATCTATTACTCAACTCTGACCTTACAGAAAGGTGAGGGCTATGTTTCCAAACAGCTCTGAAATTTCCCAGCCTGTATGATAACCCAATAAAGGATTATATCTATATTAAATAAGTCTTATAATACTTTCAGAGTAGTAGCAGTCTCCTCATTTCACAGATGTGAAAGCAGACATAGAGAGCTCAGAAGTCAAACTTTCAGAGCCGGTTTCCTCTCTTCAGCATTGATTCAGTTTGTGCATGTCCAGCTTTCTGGCTCAATTGCTTTTATACTTACAGATAACTTGAAGCAGGACCACAGCTGTTAAGTGTCCACAGAATTACAGCACCTCAGTTTTCAGATTGTCAGACTGAGGCACCAGGGTCCATACACTACAAACACGGAGGTTGGTTCAGGTCATTCTGACAAGGATACGTGGGTCACAGGCACGGGTACTTCTTCCACAGACCCTCCATCACAGTCAGACTCCTCAAAATGGACTTCAGCTGTATCTGTGCTGGCAAAAAAAGAGGGTAAAGCACAACAAAATGATTCCTCAAAACCTACAGCCTATGTGCTTTCTCCATACGTTGCTCACTAACGGCAGCTTGAATTCAAAGTATCTACGCAGGCCTGGGAAAGCAGAAATCAGGGTAGTTACTGGTGGATCTGCTGCCACATTTGTGCTCTTCAGCCTGCTCACATGCAGTCCAGCCGCATTCATGAACACAGCTATGGATCTGTGACCAAATTTGGAAGGAATCTCTGGCAGAAATGGCTTCCTACTGCTGGCTGTCAGCGTGGACAGCCCACTGTTGAAAGACCAATCTTGAGAGGAAGCCCAGAGCAGCACTCAGCTGGCATCTGTAATCACGCTGCACCCTTCTCCACTTAAATATCCATGCAGGAGATAGTCACGACCTCCTCCTCCCAACTGCTACGTATATATGTGTATACACTTATCTATGTACGCACATACCCACCCCCATGCACCCTCGAGTCTTGTTTGGCAGCTAATGCCAGCTACCTGCCAATGTGATCACAGTGAGACCTACTTCACTGATTAAGAGCTCCTGGCTACTGCATTCCAGATACAAGATTAAGATAGGAGCTTTAGCATCATAACTATTCAAAAGGATTTACCATCTTAATTTCTCTTTCAGTGATACAGAGAGTATTCACTAACCTTAAAAATCTCTCAACAGCTTGTCCTCAGTAGTGCTGCTTCTATCCAATTTAAGGATGAATCCAGATACTTATGTGAGAGTCCCAGCCTGAAAAACGAGATGAGGGAGCATAGTGAAAAACAAGTACCAGCTGAAAATAAACTCTAAATTTTTTTGTGAAACACCAGAAATGTATGATGGTAAATGTAGAATAATTACACCAGTACAGAGACGTGGCTCAGCTGAGAAATTTAGGAAATCCTGGAAGGAGGCAGAAGTACCACACACCTTTCTAAAAACTTGTAAGCCACTAACATCACTGACATATTGAATTTTGTAGTACCCCTGATCCATAGTTCCTTCTAAATAAGAAAGAAAGAGAGAGAGAGAGAGAGAGAGAGAGAGAGAGAGAGAGAGAGAAAGAAAGAAAGAAAGAAAGAAAGAAAGAAAGAAAGAAAGAAAGAAAGAAAGAAAGAGGCACAGGGAGTCCTCCTCATTCTTCCTTGAGATTTCACACATGCTGCTATTTTGTACATATTCTTCAACAGCATGGAAGCAAAAACAAAAAAGTGAAATGCTGAAATACAGACCATTTATGGCATGAATGAACAAATCACGTGTCCTTTGAGGACAGAGAAAGGCAGAGAAAGTAGTATTAACATTTGGCAGACCATAGCTAAACTAAGTCAGTACAGGCTGAATCCAAGAAAATGTCCCGTGGTCCATTCAGTGTCAACAGAATGTAGATTTAATTGCACTTCCCGCCCATACGTTCCATGGTGCTACCAATTTTAGAGGTAAAGTGCTTTTTCAGTCCACTGTTCACAGAGTCAAAGAGGGGAAAAGTACATGTTTATTCGCTCTGAAATAAGTTTTTGTTGCAGACTACCAAGACAACATGTAATGTCAAACTGCTAACATAGATTAAACCTATTTAAATCAGCAAAAATACACTGACTTCCTCATTATATAGTACTAGCACATGCTGATAGTAATTCACTAACCAACAGTCATCACCTGCAATACTGCTAGAAGCAAAGAGCACAAAGAAAAGTCCTTCCTTAACTCTTGGCACTTGCTGATAACATTAACCATTTGATACAGTTCTTAAAAATGTTCCTTTTTTATGAGCTTCAAGAATAAATGGACTTACATGGTATCTAAAAAGAAATGAGATCCACTGAAAGCAAAGAAGTCATCATAAGCATTTACTTCATTCTGGTGAAGAATTATTACAAAACATCCAACTCTGCAATGAAATTTCTACAAAGCTTACAAAGAAAACTTTATGATTGGAGCCTCGTATGCAATAGGCTTAACAAGGACATGATCAGATGAGCTCTTGTGATTTGGTTGACAAATCACCATGTACATTCGCCTGTTTTACATTGAAATCAGACAGGCCAGCAAAGCCTGACCATCCACGCCTTAATCTTCAACTACATACACACACACTGGACAAAAGGCGAAAAGGATCACGGGCAAAGCCCAAATTCTGTTTTATGGAACACACAAGGTCACATTCGACTCCACAAATGCATCAGACGAACTTCCTGCAGGACAAAGCCAACAAGAAGTTAACAGTTCTGTTTACATCTTACAGGATGGGCTATGGTAGGCTGAAAGTGGCTAATATTTCAAGTAAGAAGATTAAACTGCTGTTTATCATCACGATTTCCCCATCTGGCAGTAAGTTTCTGCTGGGGATTACTCTTCATGCAAAACTTGTCCTGTGATGATAAAACAGCTATCACTTGGTTTATTCCTTATCATCATGGTAGTTCAAACATTTCTGCTGCAAAATGTATTGCAATCAAGGAGAAGACAAAGGAGATCTCAAGGTGTTTTTCTGGATCTGCTCTTTTTTTTTCGGGGGGGGGTCTATCTTGCAGAAAAAGCAGTTAAGAAAGCAGCTGGCAATTATATTCAGCATAAGGGTTCGCAGTTTTGCGAGGTTTGTGAAGGAGAAAATCACAGAGACTGACAGGTAAGCCAACCAGTATTCCTGCCTTTCCACGCACCCCTAAATGTGTCACCACAATTCAGCAAGCCCTCTGTCAAAGAGGATGATCACATAAACGTTGACGGAGGCCTAGAGATGACAGCTGTTCAGCCTGATGCTGCAATGATGATGTACACACTCAGTTTGCATGCAACGAATGAGACTGCAGACATAATTTTAGACATGGATAATTTCTCTTTGGAGAGCATCTCCTCAGGCAGACAATGGCACGATTTATTTTCAACACAGTTTACCTTCAGATGACATATCAGGTCACCGTGAACAGAGCAGCTTTTTACAGTAAGATGCCTCAAACAAAGTATGAGCTATAAGCCACTGTGCAAGATAAAAGCACTTACCACATCATCACTGCTTTTTTACTTTAAGACAACGCAATGTTCTTCTGACTCACGTATAGTCACAACGGACTGACCCCTGAAATGCAACACAAATATGGACAGAAAAATGCCCTTAATACATGGAAACAGCTTGTCTCAGATCCAGCAAAGTAACCTCTCTGGGCAACTAATTTGCCCACAGGCTTTTCAGCCTTCAACTACAACACGCAGGCTCAGGCTGCGATGCTGAAAAAATTAATCATGTAACAACACAGACTCCTCCTTGCCTCCCTTGTACTCCTAGCACCCTTCCCCATCACCCTAAAGGATCCCTCCGTGCCCAGAAACCACCACACATAGCCTCGCCCGTTTGTCCCACCAGCCGGCGGAGGACACCCTGAAGGCATCTCACACCCTGGCCGGGGGGGAACCCCCGGGCCCCTGACAGCGGCTGGCGGGGCACGCAGGCGGCGGCACCGGGCGCCGGCCGGGCAGAGGGGGGCGCCCTCCGGGCACAAAATGGCGGCGCCTGCGCGGGGGACGACGGGAGTTGTAGTCTGCCGCCCGCCCGCTGCGACCTCAGCAGCGCCGCGGGGAACGTGCAAAGGGCAGCGTGCCGTCCCGCTGCAACGCGCCCGGAATGGTGTCACAACGGGAGCTTTTTGCACGCCAGCGTGTACGGTGCACGTTATTAACCGCACCGGCAGGAACATCTCTGCTACAGATGACACCACCTAAACCCGAGCACTTAACCTTCGGCTTTGGATCAAACAAGCAGAATTCATTTGGGGGATACATGGCCAAATGAAGAAAAACTGTCGTAACTGCACCAAGAGTCCTACAGAAGTTTAAAAAGAAATGGGAAAACCTACAGTGTCACCATCTCAAATCACATTGTTTCTGTATCTTAACGTGTTAGCAACTATTTCTCTTAACACACCAAATGCCATGGTGTGTTTCAGCACGTTCGCTTTATTCATTCATCCATTTCCTTCCTAGTCGGTTTTTAAACATTCCTAATACTCTTAAAATTGTAAAGCGAGGTTGAAACATTTTTACAAGTTCAACCGTTCTTAAAATGACCAAATCTGGACTGCGTTTTCCAAGCCAGAATTGCGTTTTCTAAACATCGTTGCTTTCTATGACAGTCGCCTATTTGCTCCTGAAGCTATTGCGGGATTTTTCTGATGATTTGTAAAACCCTACCCGGGCCGAGCGCCGAGCAGCCTTGCCGGGGCACACAGGCCGCACGCCTCCCGGCCCGCCCCTACACACGGGCTGTGCTGACGGGCACG
>VXAA01005562.1:73608-93206 GCA_013399115.1 Anseranas semipalmata | reverse complement strand
CCCCCCCCCAAAGTAATCCTCAATTTTGTTTACAAATGATAAATTAATTTAGAAAGTAATGGGTGTTGAGAATTCCTCCATGTTCAAGAAAAGTATTCATTTATTTCTTATCTACATTCACATTCCATTTTTCTTGCAATTATTGAATAAAAAAGAAGACAAGATTAAGATGCAATGAAGGCTGATGGGGTGAAAAAGGGATATATTCTCCTAAACATTTCATATTTGTTTCTCTTTGTCTGTAATTGCTATCTGTTTAGTGTACTGGGTCTGGGATGACCTGAGGCTCTGCATCCCAGGATGTGGCCAAACATCACTCGTTGATGGGGAAGTAGAGAATAATTTTTTTTCTTTTTTTCCCTCTGTGCTTCCACACGGCCTTTGCTTGTTTTTTTTTTTTTCCCTTTTTTTTCCTTTAATTAAATTATCCTTATCTCAACCTGTGAGCCTTTATTTTCTTTCCATCATACTTTCTTCTCCTCCTCTTCTTTTGAGGAGGGGGAGTGAGAGAGCGGCTGTGGTGGAGTTCAGCTGCCCGGCAGGGTAAAACCACCACACTTAGTTACAACGTCCAGTGCACAGTGTCACACAGACGAGATGGTTATGTTCTGAGTAGAGGACTGATGTATAACAGACTTCCAATAAGCAGTCTTGCTGATGATAGCGAAGAAACACAACTGGTCAAAGCTTATTTCAAACAGTAGCATTGCACCATGGTTTCTGCTTTCAAGACAGAAACAGCAAGAGCTGGTCTCTAAGAAATGTCTATGAAACTATGCTTATAAACTCTGCATAGCAGCATCCTGGCAGCTGAATCTTCTCAACATCTAACAACTACTACTGAAAATGATACTTAAGGATGTCCAAGGCTCTTTTAATTTCTTTTATCAAGGAACAGCTGACTAGTGTATGAAAACATTAAAGCTAGCATTTCATCTATAAGTTGTTCCGAAACCACTCAGTATTCAGGATTGCATTCTATTTTTTATATTCTTTAAAAGTGGAATTTCTTCTGTGCATTTGACCCTCAGTGCTGTACCAGGTAACATCTCTGATGCTACAGGAAAATGAGCGTAAGTGATCCTCAGATACGCTGATGCGGCATTCAGTGCTGATGGTTTATATGACAAATTCCATCAATCCTTTCCAGTTCCATGATCCCAAGGACAGCAGGAGCTAATTCAGACCTTGGTTGAACTAACGCTACCTGAGTCCAGTTCGAAGTTATACTGGGAACAGAGGTCCGAAGGGCTAGCCTGTGCAGGGTGAGTGTGCCAATATGATGGACAGAGCTGGCTACGAGCTGGCACGGAGCTGGCTAGCAATGCTGGGCAGCTGAGAACAGCTGATTGCTTTCACTCCTTTGTTCCACTGCATCGCAAACGAAGACAACAGAGCAGGGATGAACATTTAATGGCTCTTACAAATGCTATCTGTTATCTGCTTTTTGTTTTTCCTCCTGTGCAAATCTTCCTTAAGTTTGAAAATGGACTATGGATGTAGTTATCAAGCATATGTTACCAGAAGTGTTAAGAAAGGCAATGTAGATGCTGTCACGGTACATGAATGGAAGTCCAGATTTTACAAATCTTACATGGAAAAATGGCTTTTCAGACTGTTATGATCCAGAATGGAATAAATGATGTGCTTTCATTATTAATTCCAAATTATTGGCAAAAGAATCACGCACCAATGGAATTTCAAAGGCTGTACTGTATTTCAATCCACCAATAACATATGACACAAGTTAAAAATATGCAACCAATCAAAATATCTGAAAACCCAGAATTTGAAATCTGATGTATCTTACATTTACAGCTCTGATGCGGCATACGTTGGGCTCTGTATGTAAGTGACATATTGCTGAACATATAAAGTAAAATCCGTAATTCCATCTCAACTGCTTAGGACTTGTGGTCTGTTTTATACCACACATAAAATGTGATTGGGAAGGAATCCAAGATGGCTTGTATGGAAGTTATGTCTAATCTGTTTCTCACTGATTGCACTACTATGCGATTCCTACTTGCTCAAAGTTCAACAGCTGTCAGGGGAGGCTTGCACAAAGACTGCAGGATAGGGTCTGAACGTGTAAACGATGACTAGTACAATGAGAAATACTAATTGACTACAACAGTTACTCCCTCAGGGTATGGCAAAGCTTCCTTCGGATGCAGTGAAGCAGGGACAAGCCAGATGTTCTCATATGATAGCATTAGGCACCTTGAACTCTAAAACCATACCTGCTTAGTCAGATGTAGACTATAAGTACTCTGTTCGTAGAATCCTGATCCTGTTTGCTCCCTGAAGCATGACATACACATCTTCTCAGCAAAGCCCTATTCAGCCCTGGGATTAGGATATTCTTTGTGTGTGGTGGGGAGTATGAGGAGGGTCCGTGTGTCAGGCTGTGGTGCAGAAGGTGGTCCCTAGGCAAAGGAGCCTTAGCCCATACAATGATTGCTACAAGCTTAAACCACATCCTGCAAGTATTTTGGTGTACATATCCTCATATATGGTGCAGATTTTCTAGAGATGTGATTGTTAGTAGGTAAGTTTAGTAGATTCAAATACAGCACTTCAACTCTGTATCAAGGAATGACAGATTTCTGCATTTGTGTGCAGACCTATTAAGGCCATAACCACAGTAAAGAAGAGGAAGGGAGTGACTTCAGAGGGTCAATGATATCTCAAGTCTTGGTGGTGCCTGGCAGTTGTCACAACCACAGCCAACTCCTGTGTCTTCAACTGTAACCAGGCAAGCTCTTGCCAGAGAAAGAGCTGTGGACAGTCATTTTTCCACATCGTATTGCTTACCAATCAGGTAGGATTCCTTTGGTCTGTGTTTGATTTCTTCTCTAGGGAAGTCTGCAGTAGCTTTACTACCACTAACCATCATCATCTCCTTCAACTCAGGGGTCTGAAGTGGAGACATCAAACAGAAAAAAAAGAGAAGGGATGAAATTAAAGTTACTGCAGCAGTTTTGCTAGATCACACCATCAATCATGTACTGGACGGACCACCACAAAATGCTCTACACAACTGAGAGAGATCTCCCTACCAGTCAGGAAGGGTGTCAGCAACACATCTCTCTCAGTGTAAAATTTCACTACAAAGCAGGAAAGGCAGTCATGTAAGCAAAATATCAAAAGGTGTGTCCTAAATGAACTGAACCAAGAGATCCAAAGGCAAAGACAACGTTTTTGTCGGTTACCCATCTGATCTTTTCTAATTCTGAGGGAGGATGAGAGAGAAAAATGATGATGTAATTTTCTCTTACCTTTCAATTAAATCAGCACTTATATTCTGCTCAGGTCCTAGTTTTGCATAACTCAAGGGTAGATTTAGACCCACAACTGGGCCTACAGTACTCAGCCACAATATAATGTAATTTGTGTGTCTAGAAAAAGACAGAAAAATCCATAAACATCTTACCCAACTTCTGGGGGGATTGCAAATACAGTTGACAGTCATAAAAAAAAAAAACTTCAAATGGGGCTATTCCTTCACTTTATCTACATCAAGTGTATTTTAACTTTCAGCGCTTTAGTGACAATACAGAATCCGTTTCTATTTGGGCCAAGGAAGTTGTTTTGACCATGTCCACCTCCTGGCTGATTGGCTGTACCTGCACCACATAAAGCCCTGCAAAGCACAGTTGTGTTTCTCACCTGTTCTGTTTTCGTGAACTGGCCAGTACAGAGGACATGAATTCATTAGTCCGGCAGGGGTGTAGAACAAAAAACGGCTGCCCAAGTAAGGGGTGCTCCTAAGAGGGAAAATCAGTTGTTTTATCATGCAGGAAGAAAACAAAATACATAATTGTCATTTGAAAAAGACAAAGCAGGGTCCACTTGATGCAATGTTTCTCAGTTCAGAACTTAACCCACATTGTTCTCCTACTAACAGTCACTGATAAATCAATACTTGACAGCATATTCTCTTATCTAAAAAGAGAAATAAAAGCACCAAGGAGGCTATGCCGCAGTTTTAGTTCAAATGTAAAGGATTTCAGAAGCAGCTCAAGTTACTGTATCAATATTACCCCAATGCAAGTAGGTATTGTATTTGATCAAATATAATCCATAAAACAAAGCTGCTCCATGGAAAAGCTCTTTAACAGCCTTGTGAAACAGGTGCTGGGAAGTAAATAGAGTTTAATTTGGAGCTTGTGAGGGGGAGCAAGAAGGAAGAAGGAAGAGCCCTCAGGGTGGCTTTCACTTCCACTAGATGGAATAGCCTCATTTTAGGCTATTCTACAGAAAGAAATGTCCTGAAACACAGTTGTTTGTCAAGAAGCCCGATCAAAGCTGTCCCGAGGAAAAAAACAAAATCATTTAGTGACAGTTAAGTCTGCAGTCAGACACACTCCCTACAACGTGCTAAGACTTTGTGTGTTCCTTCCCACCTTCACACCACACAGGGTGCTGTTGAAAACTCAATCCAGTGCTCCATAAAGCTTTCACTTTCTTCTCCAACAGGCACTCGAACTGAGTACGTGTTCGGACTTAATCAAGCCTGCACTCAACGCAAAGCCGTAACAGTGATCTCATCTGCTCTTACATCAGTGATACCAAGAGATCAGCACGGCCGTCTCACCCACCATGCCCTGGGGAAGTGATTTTCCTTTAATGCTGCTGAGGTCACTCTTACTGCTTCTGCACCAAAATAAACAAATCCTACTTCATCCCCACGCTCTGTAAGGGCAAAAGCACTTAATACAGCTCAGCGGGGGAAAGCGACTCCAGACAAGAAAGATGTCAGACGCGAAAGGCTAGCACAGCCTGTGTACAACCAAGCCCGGGCTCTGCCGGAGCGGAGAAGCACGCCGCACACAAGCGGAGGGGAGGAGAGCACCAGGATGGACTGCGACGAAGAAGACAGCAGGGTCACCACCTCCGCGTGGCGATGCCAGCCCGTCCTGCAGCGCTACGCTGCTCACCGGAGCCTCGGCAGAGACCGACCATGGGGATGGACGCGACGGGTGTTTTATCCTGGGTAAAGACCCTTCTCCTTAGCTGTGCTTCTGGCGGTGGCTCCGTTCTGGTTGGCTGAGAAGAAACCACATCACGCTTATGCTCCGAGATGTAATTCCTTTGTCCAGGCTGATATAGTTGCAGCCAGAGCCCCCTGGTTCTGTGACTGCGTTTGTCTTAGGATTTAGTAAACTGGCTGCACTGAAGAGAGGAGGCTCACTAAGTCTTCTTGCTATACAGTAAAAACTCTTTTTCCAACCCCTTGCTAACAAATGAAGACAAATCCCGGCCTGTCATCTTCAGCAAAAAGGACGTATCCTGTATTATAGGGTCTCTTACAATTAAAGGACAGCTGGTTCTCATGCTGAAAACATACTCATGAGGATCGACCCTTTTGTGTCTAAGAGAACTTTAAAAAACTTCCAGAAGCTTCAGAACATACAAAAATAATGTTCAGAAAGCTGTGTTTTTACACTGCAGTGCAAACAGATAACTTACGCATGAATGCTACCATCTGCTGTTGGTAACAGTGAACTGATGCTGTTTTCCATTGAGAAAAATTAACAGTTTGAATCAAAAATCCTTTCAAATTATCTGCTAGCTTAAATCAGCTTAGGTCTCTAAGCAGTTCTAGAAAATACATAGGTTGTGCCAATGGTATTCCTCAAAGACAGTAAAAACAGATAGTTGACAATATTTACAAAACCATTAAACAAAGAAAAAAAAAATTACATCAGGCAGCAATTTGAGCCAATTGCCTTACATGAAGAAAGAGTGTAAAGAGATAATACACACTCCCAAAAAGAATGTAGAAGATCAGCTGGGCTTTAAGTGTCTTAGTGCTCTGAAAAAAGCATAATTTCCAAAGCTGAACATTCAGCCTGAAGTCAATCCCAACCATCCTATGACCTGGTATTTCTTCCTATACTGCACTTCTTGCTTGAGCAAACCACCAGTGAGTGACAAATGGAGGCCACAGTTGACTTTTTAAAATAGCTTATTAACCTTACATTCATCTTCCTTCTTTTTAGTTCTTCCTCTTCCTACAACATGACAGACCGAGACTGAAAGGATTCCCAAAGTATAACAATTAGATGTCTGTTTGAAAAAGCAGAGTGCATTGCTACCCAGTTTTTCAGAAGGGTAATACCCTTGATCCCATCTTTATTGCCAAGGTATGACTTTTGAGCATGTGATAGAGATGAAATCCATTCAAATTCCAAATTCCCTGCAGTTTCTCTTCCACTCTTCTTCAACAGTGGAAAGGCACTCTACTCCCCTCTTCATTCAGCAGACATAAAGAGAGAGGTTTTTGCTACAGGACCCAACCATCAGCTTCTGGGTTGATATAAAGACTCTGAGGTCACTTGGTTTGGGATTGTCAAATCCTCCTCCTTGCCTGTCCCCCCATGTTCTTCATGTTATCAAGGGTTGCTTCGTACAGTCTCTAAAGCAACAGGAGTGCCAGAGTGGTGCAGATCTCACTATAACCCACGTAATTTTGAATGGCAACAATGAAGTGACCTAGGAATCCAGTGACACTCGCGCTGCTCCTCGGCCAGGCTGTGTGTGTGTACCTGCACATTCACAGAGAGCTGCTTTGGTTTCCATGTAGCAAGGCATTTTTGCAAGCTGAGCACTGTCACTTACTTGTTTACCTCTAATCCAGGAAATGTAATTATTACACAGATCCTTCAGCAATGAAAGTCCACAGGCATGATGTCAAGAAAATAGTTGTGTCTAAAATGGGAATTTTTCAATAAGCTTATTGCATCTGTTTATCTTTTTCACCCTAAATAAAAGGAATAAAACTGCGAGAATGCCATACTTCACTACCATACCGTTCAAAACGTGAAAGATAGGAGTATGTCATGCTCTGCATGTCTGACAGGCAAAACACAAAAGCGGAAGAGATTAAAAGAAATCCTGAGCCAAGGCCCATTAAGCAGGAGTCTCTAAAAAGGGAAACGGCTGAGGCAAGGAGGGAGAGCTGCTGAGCGACCAGGGAAAACATTCTGAGAGCATCAGATCTGATTCAGTCAAATCCTAAATTCCAAACCCTGTACATAATGGCATCCCCATGAGGCTTAATGCATACTCAAGGTTAAATCACTGACACAGCAGCTCTGAGGAGGAAGTACCGGACAGCTGCCAAAAAAAATGCACAAGTTATCAAAGCTCTGAATGATTTCAGAATTTATATTGGGCTATTGAGCCTTTTTATTGCCAGGTCACCAGTTCAGACTCAGCCTGGGCTGGCAGTAGCTAGAACTCATTATTGTACAACGGCTGTACATGCAATTGTCAGGCTTCGCACAGTCAAACCGGCATTAATTAGTGCCCTTGTTGGTAGTCGCTGCAGATGAGTCCAGAACTGAAGACAGTGGCTTATCTCATCACCCCAGGGGTCTGCGCTGAAGTGCTCCATCAGGAAAAGCAGGAAACGTGTGCTTCTGTTGTTCACAGTATGCCCTGATATAAGGCTGTGAATGTGCAGTGTGATGACTCCCAAGTCCATCTCGAACACTATCAGAAGTGTATCTTGTGAGCACGAAGGAACAAGTTTGCGCTGCATCAGCTCCATGAACAGGTCTACTACCTGCTGCAGTCAGCTGGTGGAATGATGATACTCCACACACAGTTCGAGTGCATCCTGAGCAAAGTACAAGGGCAGCAGCACTAGCCTTCAGCTGGCCTCATCTATGCACCCATTTCGTGGAAAGCATAAAGTCCTACTGAGGTTTCATGCAAAAAAAAAAAAAAAGACCTTTTTAAATAGTAAAAAAGAGTCTCCTAATTTTTAATTGGTCATGTAGCAATGCCTTTTACAGAGTAATGTGTGTGACTTTCAAGTCAATTCTAGCAATTACTTGCTGGCATTGTACAGAAAGAACCCATTTACAGGTTGCTCTCAGCTCTTCCAGACAGTAATATTCTGACAGTTTATTTGAAATCAGCAGCTTTATTTTCTTGTAGCTATTCCCACACTGACTCATAACATTGTTCAGCACCAGACACTGGAGTCCATCACACATCTGCATGTCTCTGAGTCTGACCCATTTTTCTTTGGAAATCCAATTTTTACAGGCAGCAACAAGCTCCAGTGAATATGAAAGCTCAAAATGTTGCTACATTTACTCTCTGTAGGAAGATGTCTACTAAGTGACACCAAGAATGACATGAAAAGATGATCTGCACCCATTTCTGTAGCTGTTACCTCAACTTCCCTCATACAAAACCACATAAGAGAGAGATGGATGAGAGATGTGAAATGTTTCATCGGTAATTTGATAATGAATGTGGTTTTGTTTAGAGATGCTACACAAGCTTCAACACAACTAAGCAGCGTAACATCTTCCTATTCATTAGCTGAGCAACTACAACCACCCATGCAGGTGTGATGAGCCTCCTCGGTTGTGAGGTTAAACTGGTGAGCTTAAACCTCTTTCACTCAGGTTTGTGTTAGATGGTGTCCCTGAGCCCTCAGCGACAGCAACAAAAATATGAATGCTATAGGCTCCCAGAGGACCGAAAAACATTTTGGTTTAGCAGCAGCTTTTCTGTGTGGTGTAAGAAGGCCTGTTCTCACAAAGTCTGTCAGGGATCGAGCCAAGACTCGATCAACTGTCCTTCACCCATTCTGTCATCGTTTACTGAGGCAACTGGACTGTCCCTCGCAAGGTCATGTGGAGTAACGGTGCGAGACCGGCTTCATCCCCTCTCCTGTGCAGTGAAATGTTAGACGTGAATCCGAGCAGTGGCAAAAACTGGGTAGTTCCCAAGTGCAAGTATAATTAAATACAAAACTTCCATCAGATTGGATTATGTCACTTTATCTAGCAGTGTTGTAGGAAATATTATCCATGTCAGATTTAAATTAAAAATAAACATTACTCCAGGTAACGGGTAATTGCCTGTAGGTAGCAGTACTGTGCTCTGCTCTTCTCTTCCCCAGCCAGCATGTATTTTGTTGGCAGTACTTCTCTTGTAACAGCACCATCTATCTTCTCTGTCAAAACTGGAGCTTGTCCAGTAGTAATGGCTTCTATTTTCTCCAGTGCTACATTAACCTGCCTTAGAGCATACATCATAACATTTATGGCCTCTCCATTTACAATAGTGCAAGGGATTTGTGCCTGAAACTACCTCTGCCCTGATCCAGTTTGCATGATGTTGTTTTACAAAAATAATTCATGCAGGAGTGTCAAAACTTTCATGCAGCATACTACTACCAAACACCACATCCAGCATCAATTGTTTTCAGGTATTTTCCCTGCAGTGTTTGCAATGCCAGTCATCAGGTCGGAAAAAGAAGGTAGGATTAATAAATCACATCCCCCGTATCTCTTCCATTTAGGGAAATGGAAATAGTGACACAATGAATAAAAAAGTTGCAGGCCTTTCCCTTTTCACCAACTTTTAACCCCGCTTATTGAAACAAATGCCTATTTTTAAGTAAAAATCTGTCACTCATGATTATGATGCTACAAGTATTTTACGTCCTTGAATTCATAATCTCCTTTTTCATTCTTTATTTTTATATACGCCAATAGTAACTTACTTGTCAATAAAATCAAACTCTTCTTATTCAGAAAGACAGTAATAAAATTTCGCTTTTCAGATTGACTGCATGTCCCACAACCACAACAATAACTGTGCACATGTGGAACCCAAAGCGTGTTAAACTTGAAGTCAAAGGAAGACTTTATGCTTCACTTACACGCGTGCTCCAGTTCGAGTGTAAAAATCAAGTAAGATTTTTATGAATGAGGGCTAGGGGGACTTTAAGCCTGAGCAGTAAAGTCAGATGAGCATATGCATGTTGTGATTACAAGGACCAGAAATGGTACTTGCAAAGGCAACAGGACAGCAACAGCTGTCACAAGAAAAGTGTTCCAAACATCTCTCTCTCTCTCTGTTTTCTTCTTCTTACAGAAGATTTTCCCCTAATAATGGAATTACTGCAACAGAAACGCCATTACTATGGCATCACTATGTTGCAGAAGCAGCATTAGGGAATTGCAATTACACCAGGAACTTTTATCATCCTGTTAGAAGGTATAGATCATAGTAATAAAGCTGTTAGAATACTAACTGTATAGCGCTTCTCTGTTCTACTGATGTGGGTCACAACATTTCTATTAATGCAACCACTTCATAAAAACAACGTTTAAGTAATAGGATTGGTATTGGTTACAGAGAAATGGTAATCAAAAAAATCTTCAGAGAGGGCAAAATGGCTGGTAAAAGAAATGTGCTTGCTGTAATAGCTGTCAAATCCAAAAAAAAAAAAAACACTTAAAAAGCTCCTCTTATCTTAGTGGACACAGGATAGTTTATTACCTGGGACAGGTGACATATTTAGTCACCTTGATTTCGATTTACAAACAGAAGCCAAGTCATCCTACTGATATAACTGAGGAAAGTTTCTATAACTTGGCAGTAAAACCCAGAGAAACACTCCCACTGCTGAGCCTGCTGAAGATGAAACAGATTACTTCTGCCTGTAGCGGGTGCTGAAGAATGACCATGAAAGTGCAACTACCTCTGTTCTCCTGCATTTTCTTAGATAATCAAAATAAATCTGCAATGGTGCTGAGGCAGGGAAAACTTGAAGAGACCCTGATGAGACAAAAAAAGTGAAAATCAGACCAAAAAAGCCAATTTCCGTCATTACTGAACCACTTTTTGGAGGAGAAGGCTACAGAGGGATTTTGATTCATGCGCAAGTTCTTCTTTGCAGAGGAACAGTTACAGTTGCCCTTATGATTTAATGTATGTGCTCCCTGTGTAGTTCCAAAGACATACTAACTTCAGTGACAAGTTTTTATTAATACTTTTACAACCAGGAACCCCACACAGACAAATAAGCTTTCTTCTTGCAAAAGTCCAAGTTGAAAAAGTAATTAATCAAACTGCCAGAGTTTTTCTGAGGAAAATTGAGTTGCTTTGGCAGACTCCACAACACAAATATATAAGGATAGTTGATGCAGCCAGACTTTCTGTAAGATGAACCACATTTACCACTTTGTACCTGCTGTTTCAAATCCATCATGGCCAAGACGGTGGAAATGCTGTTTCTGAAGGAACAAATGCTTCAGAGCACCAACTGCCACCGCTTTTTCCATAAAGAACCCTGCTAATGACATTAAGCCTGGCTGATCACAGCCTGAATGCAGCCTTTTGTCTACAGTTTCCAAAAAATTGTTTTTTACTTTGGGCAGAGTTCTGACCGCCATGTTCCACACACACATCACCTCTCTCTCTATATATATATTGATAAGTTAGTGCTACTTACATTGACAGCTGCAGCTTCTGCTGAATGTGACACCTGAACATGTCTGTAGTCAAATGTCACAAAAACATCAATCTGGCTTTTCCATTTCTAAAGCTACCAGAATTATCGGGGTGCATCCAAAACAGGAACAGTACCTCTATACAAAATCTTTGAAGATAGCTTTGCTTCTCTTGTATAATACACAGTGCAAGTTATAAAGTCACAGACAAAGCCAGTTATCCAGAAATAAAGTGTTTTCAAGGGCAGCAGGTGGAAATGTGTTTAATCAGAAGTTTTACTTTCATTTACTTTAAATCTTTAGGCCCTTCCTATTTCAGGTTTATTCAAAAGACAAATATATTCTCTATATAGTGATTTCTATAACTAGGACAGTGATAACAATAGAAAAGAATACCATAAGATTGGACGTGCATATGCACTTTTTAACTTATTATTGTAACACCTTAATACTACAGAATAAAAAATACTATAAATAATTAGATAACCAAGACCTATTTCATATCTCACCCCTGAAACTGGTTCATCTGCCTGATTCAAGAATAATTACAGTTTTGAGGGGGTGATAATCCTCTTTAACAATTCATATATATTTTATTTTTTTTAATAATTTATTTAACATCTGACACAATATCCTGGAAAGGCTTACACCTAAGAGGTCACGCAGGACAAGCATAATCAGGAATAGAAAACACTGCTGATACTTATATATATAAAATCAGGTTTGAATTATTAAATTTAAGAAGAAGCACTAGGTGACGCTCAGACAAAACTATGTTTTTAAAGCCTAAACTTTTCACGAGCACACAACTTGCATTTAGGATTCTTTAAGAAAACTCTATAGTTAAAAATTGGCAGGTCCATAATTATATTGTCAAGAAATGGCATCTCAGCCATTTTTCCAAGAAAATAAACAGATGATTCTTCTTCCATGCTTGCCAAAATAAGATTAAATCAGTTGTCACCATTTTAGTTATGTAGCATATAGTCTTAATTAATTACTATTTGAAATCTGTTCTTAAGTTAAGAGATTCATCTAAGGTGCAAAACTGAAAGCTTCAACAAGCTGTAGAAGTATGGAAAGATATTGGGATGGATTTCCTACCCTGATTAAAAAATGCTAAGAAAAAAAAATCCCTAATGGCATTTGACATATGTGCCCCCAAAGGGTTCATTTTATAATCCCAGGAATTTCTGGACAAGAAGATATTGGGAAGAGAGATTTCATTGGACTTTTGAGTTTGAAATACGGTAACTAGAAAATGAGATGGCATATATTCCTATCTCCTCTATATGGTTTATCAAGGAGGAAGTATGACTAATAGCTATAACATTGTCAGAAGAGAGACAATTACCACAGGGTAATGAATGGAAAGCAAAATTCTGCTGCGGCAGAGCAGTAGAACACTAATTTAACTATATCAAGTATAAGGAGGCAATGAAGTGTCCATAAAAGTGTGACTCAACCCTCATTCTGAGTTCTGGCCAAGGGAAGACTTTCTTTGTTCCCCATCTCTCCTTATAATGCTAGATGACTGTGCTCCTCTCCCCCAGTTAAAGCACCCCATAGTGCATATTACTTGAAATACCATTTGTTGGACCAGCACTCTGAATAACTACTAAAACTGCAAATTCTATATTCTTGCACAGACACTGTAAGACTGTCAATATTCATGGTAATTTTCCTGATGACAGACTACAAACATTGTACTATGTAAAAGCCTGATCTGTCACGAGTTTGCCCAAGGTACCCATGGATCTCCATACGCAGTATGATAGAGTCAGAAGTTTGAACTGGGATTAGTAACCACCAGAAAAGCGAATGCTGGCATAACAAAGACGGACAACAGAAAATGCCAAAAGGAACTGGAACAGCCTCCTGCAAGGCTGAAGGACCTTCTCAGAACTGCAGCTAAATGCTTTGATAACACTGGTGTTCACAGTTCAGAAAAGAGTTTGAACACATCAGTGACTGAAACACTGGGCTCTCTTCTGAGAGCCGAAAAGCTTATGGAAGCTTGAACACACCATTGCTGTGGGAGCCGTAACTCCCCCTCTGCAAGGGCATTTTGAGTGGTGTCTCTCCTTACTCTTGAATTAGCCTGCTATGCAGCCAGAAATACAATACACAAAAAGAGGAGCTGAAATGGGGCTCTGACTGACTTTCAGCTGTAAGAGCTGTCAAGTGGTTTGGGGAGCCTTAGAGTCTCCACACAGTTTCATATACTGGTCTGAATATATGAAGAAAATTCACCTCCTTGGATGAGTTCATCTTTTTTGAACCTCAGACTGCCTAAAGAAGGTAAGAAGTGCCCTACTGGACCGGACCAAAAGTCTGTCTAGCAATGTATCTCATCTCCAACAGCGGCAGTTGGAAGGGATGTTTTGGGAGAACAAGAGCCTGGCCTTTTTCTGAGGTTCACTCCCCTTGTACTACTCCAGCACATTTGTTGTATTACAGATGATGGAGGACACATCCATGCATGGTAATTTTGCGTCCATTTATGGACAAGTGGTCTCATGAATTTGCCTAAATGCTCTTGAACTGCTGATACCATCTGCTTCCAAAACTTGACAGCACAGGTGCTTAGGCATGAATTGCTTTCTGTTAACATGGATACATAACTTCCACTTAAATGGCACTTTAAAAGCTTTTTTTTTTAACTAAAAAAAAAAAAAAAACAGCAGAAGGGCTTGACCAGGAGCCCTTGCTGCAGAAAACAAACAGGGAAATTGTTATGAAGTTTACAACAGTTTTGTGGCCATACCAGTTGTCTTTCATGTGGAGTTGACTTGAATGTGACATATATGATATCCACTTCCCTCATACTGCACAATCAAGGTTGCCGCGTATTTTAGAATTTTTCATAAAAACATTCAATAAGGGGGAATGTTCAGTAACCAGCTCCATACCAATAACGAATTGCTGGGTCCATACAGTTCTGCTAGAGGTCACTGCAGGGGAAGACAGAAGAGCAACCCACCTCTGCCTACAACCAGCAATGCCAGACCAGGGAGGGAATATGCTACTTCATCTTCTTCCAAAACATCTCTACTTGGGAAGCTCTGTGGAATTTCTCTTGCTGGAGAAATTGTCTGTAAGGGCAAATGCAATGTGTAGCACTGACACATTTTTTCTACAGAAGTAGAGAAGAATCAAGAAAATCAATACTATTACACTGTAATTCATTCAATTAATTATGTATCAGTGTAGAAATATTATTAAATCTCGCTTTCAGAATAACTGATCAATTCAAGTACCAATAATACTAGGACTTGAAAGTCTATCCTGAATCATGCCTCAGAAATCAGCAAGGATCCTCCTACCACTTTTTATCTCCATATGAACATTATCCATTAAGCCTCTTTGCTTAGCCTATATCCTTTAGTATTAATCCACTGTTTGGTCTTTTCCTCCTATGAAATTAGTCAGACCACGTTATAAAGTCTTACTGGGAGAAATGTGACTCAGCTGTAGGGCAGCTATACATTATTAATTAATGCTTAGTTTTTAAATAAAACTTACTTGCTAGCTTGTACAGTACTATTGCTTGTTTTCAACCACAGAAGTTCAATATATCATAGAAAAATTTAGTTTGAAATAAATATTCACCCCACTTTTCCATTCTTAGATTTTTTCCTCTGAAACAGCCTTCCAATCCATGCTGGTAAGACTCCCTTTCCTCAGGAAGTTGTACTAATAATTTTCCAAAAATATTAGCAGGGGATCCATAGCAACTGTTGATATGAGTCAAAATGATTTAAGAGCGATCTTAGCAACCTTCTGTTAAGATATACTGTATACAGCCTCCCCCACTTAGCAAAATCCCACAATATGGCAAGAAAGATTTGTGTGTCTAAGAATAGCTACCTACACACATTTTTCAAGATGACTGAGCCATAATGATTTAAATCCTCCCTACCACAGTTTCAGCAAGATGTGCCTCTACAACACTATATCAATGTGTTCTGTTCAGAGTTTTGAATCTTTTTCCTTTTTTAAATCACACCATTAACATCCCTGACATTTTAGAAATAATGTTTATTGATTTTTCTGTTAACATTGCTATAAATTAAGTGATGTAATGGACAGGATTATTGAAGTACTATAAAGAATATGTCTTTCAGATTCTTAACTACATATTGAAAAAGCGCAGACTCTGGAAAAATACTGCAGTTCTGTGCTGTTCTTGGGAAGTTTTCATTTGGATGACTACTTTTTATATGACAGAATGGACATACAACAGAGATGATATTACAACTACCTGCTAAGTACCAAATGACAGGAGAAAAACACGTGATTTAGATGAAATTGAGAAATAAATATTGAGAAAAATCAGACATAGGAGAATTCCTTATCACTTACGATTCTGAAACTCGATTGTCTCAATTTCTGGGACAAAGTTGCTAATATCCCCTTTTGTAGTAGAAGTGCTATTAGTAAATGCAAATAGCTCTGTTCATTGTAGATGAGGACTCAGAAAAGGACTGGATAGTCTGAACCTGAAGATGCATGAAGAATGCAGAAAGAAAACAACAACATCATCTTCAGCCTCACTCGATTAGCATTGGTATCAACAGCCCATACCTTTCTATTATAAGGGTTACACAAGGTGTGCCTTTGAGCTAAGACCTGAAACACTGTGGAGGATCTTTTAAAAGACTGCCACATAGGCAACAATGATCTCCTATATTTAGGAATTTAATATAGTCCTGAAACTTAAGCCTTGCAACTGTCCTCACAAACTACTGCATTTACAGTCAGTATCAGAATGCTCTGGATGTCTTATTTTTTCTGCGGCGACAGCAAAGCACTAAAGCAAGCAAAACACCAATTTATTGTCAGCAAAACCAGAACCGACATACCATACATGAAACCTGCCCGCTCCCATGGTTAGGAGGAGTGCCCTGCACACAGAGTTCTAATTCACATTTTGATAACTGGGTCTGAAGAGGTAAAACCTGGTGGGGACAGGGAAGGAGCAAGGGAACGTACTCTGTTAACTTCCATAATCCTTCAGAGCCCTGACTCACAGATTAGTTTTTTAAACTGTTTCTACAGGACCTTCAAGTCACCAAGCTTTCATTCTTGTTTTATTGGGCAGTTTTTCAACTACCGAGCCTCCTGTAATAATGCAATTCGATTTCTATCCTTGGATGTTTGATTTTACATTCTATCATCGCTAAGCATTGATTAAGTCTTAGCACATATACTTGATTGTGTTTATGACTTTGTTTTCTCAGGGCAAGGTCAGGGTTTATGATAACATGACACTCATAAAAACAAAAATTTTGGTGATGCTTTTTCCTAGTTGTGATCAGGTTCATTCACCAGCTTTCAAAATTATCTTGTTAGTTTACTTTAAAACAGAAAAAAATGACTGAAACATGGACTGGCACAAGTGAGAAAAACCCAAAATGGACTTGAGCACATATGTTCAGGGGTTTATATCCAAAATTCTCTAAAATTCTCACTCAGATTCCTCCTAGCCTTAGGAAACCTGTTTCTCAGAGTGCTAAGTCTCTCGCCACAGAAGAAAAAACGCTTTTCTGCTACTCGCCATGGGCATAAACAACTACATTTGGAAAAGATCAGCGTCTGGCCTACACCCCAAACTGACTCCCAGAGTACGTCTACCACAGAGACACAAGTATCCCATAGCCACTCACACAGCATGCCTACCAAACCTGGTATTGCACAAAACATATCAAAAAGAAAGAAGAGATGGTAGTTATATCCCACTTTACTCTACAAACAAGCAGAGAACTCACCTGAGATGCAAGAAACCTAGATTCAGCTTTCTTTTCTGCTTGATTTAGAGTAAAGCTCTCAACTTCATAAGAAGTTAACCATACCACCATACCACTGACCTACATGGTATTTTGAGGTGGGAACGTCTCACTTTCCCCTGCTGTTCTACCTGTACACATTTTTATAAACACCCCCCAGAACAAAGACAGGATGAAAACGACTAGTGCCTTCACCCACTGTCCAATCCAATAAATATTCTGCTATTTTGTAATAACTTTTGGAAAGTGCATGGAAAACAAATGGGTCTTCTTAGTTTACCTTTTAATAAGTAACTGTATGCACCACCAGGCCATAATCTTGAAAAGCAGGTATGTAAAAATTAGAGGACAAAATCCACAATTCACAGGTACTTAAGGCTTCTGTATTGCCAACTTCTACAACAAGGACCAAATACCATGTAATTTGAAGACAGAAGTTCTGACTATAACCATATAGTGACCTTTAACTGCTGTGCATCTCCCATTCATGCTCGGGGAGATCTCCAAAATGACAAAAGATAAAATATAGCCTTTACAGATAAACTGAACTTTAGTTATCATTGTTTTTTTGTAAATTCCTGGTTGTTAAATAATGCACTACGCTGTTGTAAAATATGTTCACCTTAAGAATAAGATTTCTCCCCCCTTGTATAATTTCTATTCTCTGCTCTTCACTATTTGTTTTTTGATCCTTTCTCCTGTTCTTGTGGTCTTTCCTTTCAAACTGTCTCATCATTTAGCATTTCACCACGGCACTTCTGGACTTCTGCCAACTTACTATGCCTCTGGTATATCATACCTGGATTTTAATGTGGTGAATCTGCTGTTCATTTACACAAAGAAGGACCATTATGTTGGAGCTTTTCTACACAATGTCACTATGTATTTACCTAAAACTGTACTGGACTTCTCTGCTAAATATCAGAGCATATGTGAGAGAAACATGTGTCTCACTCGCTGTCATCCATTACCACAATGACTTACTTCATCATTCCTTTGTATAGACTTTTATTCCCATTTACCGTAAATTTCTTTTAGCTGGATACATTTGCTTGAGGTTTTGGAGAATGCTTCTTGTTTTTTTTCCTACTATTAATTGAAATCTCTCCAGGACCCTCAGTATTATTTTTACATTCATCCTATTTGCAACTAGTCCCATGAAATTTCTGTCTTCCCCTGCAAACATATATATCTCTTATTCGTTCTTAAGGCCAATATGTAACTGGCTTAATAAGTACTTTTAAAAAGCCATGCAGTCAGGAAAAAAACAGGGCTGGCAGCCTGAGGAGCCCAGAAGGTCCCCTAGGACAGTGACAAGGGGGATGCAGGGCTGGGATTCCATCCTAATTCATGCTGAACAGGACAAAACAGCTGAGGGACAACTGAGGAAAGCTGTGTTTGTTTGCATTTCAGGAAGGTTACAACGGGCACTCGGAAAAGAGCTTCTTCTAAAGCGTACATTTCTAGCATCCATTAATTCAAAAATGCAAAGAGACATTCTTTCAGAACATGTAGAGAGTAATAACTAATACAGGATATCCTCAAAAGCATCTACCAAGTTACGAGAAAACTATTCAGGACACAGACGTGCTATGTCTGCAATTCCATTTCTGACTCTTCAAAAAAGAAGCTAAAATCACAGTTGGCAATGGTTCTGAAATGCAACAGTAATCCATAAATACTCCTTAATTTTCCTGTCATTGCAGAATTAAGCTACTTCCAGCTAACGCAGATCTTACCAGGTGTGCTAAATTGATGTCATTATAAGCCATCAGGAAATACCCACAGAGACCTGTAGCAACATTTAGAAGTTTTGTTAAACAGCTGTGTGTTATAATTGATTTGTATTATTTAAAACAGCTAAAGCAAGTTATCTCCGGATGTAGAAAAGGGATGACTGAAGGCTCCAGGGAGATTTAACTCACAAGAAAGCCAATCACATGAACTTCATTTGAGCATTTTAAGATTATTACTAGAGGAAGTGCAATTAAATCATCACCATTTATCAATTATCATTATAAAATACTATGCAACCTTATCATACTAATTTATTTATGAGAAGGTAACTAGTTGACTTTTGCTTACTGCAATAAAAATAATCTAGTCAGTAAAAATATCTGAAGACACTTTCTCTGAAAATGAACATGACTTTCCAACAATAATCAAAGGTAACAAAAAAATCAAATTTTATCTAAAATTTGTTTTCAGTTATTTGGCAATATAATTGCCAAAGAGCTAAACTCCCTGGAGCTAAGGCAATGTTTCAGTCAGTTCCTGATTTCTGATATATTTTACCATAGAGAATATAAGCCAAAATATAGTTGTATGATAACTGTACACAGGCACGGTACCAACATTTCATAAAACACAGAGAATATAAGTCCCAAATGCTTAGTTGAACATCCTGGATCTGTGATTAAAAAATGGCAGTATGGCTTTTTTCCCTAATCTGCCAACTCTTGAATTAAAGTCCAAAATCATCCCTTGTTAAAAGTTAAGTAATATTATCCATTGACAGTGGTTTGCTCTTTTTTTT
>VXAA01005562.1:57291-73597 GCA_013399115.1 Anseranas semipalmata | reverse complement strand
TTTTTTTTTTTTTTTTTACTAATGTGAATTGCTTGTAGAATTTAAAAGTTTTGCTCTGTTTTGGAGCAAAATCCTGAACATTCTCTCTCTGCTGTTCACGTGTACTGAGAGTTCAAGCCTATTTTGGTGAGTTTGCCCAGTGACTTACATTATACGATCTGTATCCCTGCAGGTAAAGCCTAACCCACATAATAAAATTGGTCAGCAGAAGTGCAGAAGGGGAAGAGAAAACTCCGTATTTCAGTTCAGAACCCTGACCCACTTGAGGGTGAAAAACACTTTTTCTTGCACACCTAACTCCTGTTTTGATCTGAGCCTTGCAGGCTATTGCTTACAGTAAGTTTTTATTATCTTTTGTAACTCCTTTGAGAATACTCTGATCTTTACTGCTGTTTTCTATTTGATCTGGCATATGTATCTCTCAATTTACAAGGAGAAGTGTTTGTTATACCAGCAGTTGTTGGCATTTAAAATATGATAGTGTTGGCACTGTTAATTATGCTGGTGCTCTCCCTCCCCTCCGACTCAGCCAGAGATGTACACAAAACCACGCATTCCCTTTGTCTTCTTATCACCTGACTGAATGACCGTAAGCAAATGCACCCTCACTGCCTCGTGCATTTCTGCTTTCATCTAAAATTAAAACTGTAGACCTCTTAAAGCTGCTTTACCAGAGGCTTTCTCTCACAGCCATGTGGGAAAGCACATTTTCAATCCAGGAATGCAGCTGGGGCCTTTGGACCCAGTTCAATACTGATGTGAAGCTGGCTAACATCACTCAAGTCAGTGGAGTTCAACAGCCTTAAGCTACAGGTACATGGTCTTCAGGGAGAAGATGTACGTACAAAAGGTGTAGAAAAAAAAAGTAAAACAATTCCAAATTATTAGTGGAACTGCTGGAGGATCTTACCTTCTCTAGCTTCTACCTGCCAGCAGTTCCAATATTATGGTATCAGCCTGAGGCACAGTCTGCATTATGCCGGGATAAACAGTTTAACTTAGTCTGCAATGTCCTTACTTAATGGAATATCACCTTGATGTTATCTTCAATAGTATTTTGCTGCTATAACTCTACTAATTTCTCCAAAATGTTTTTCCTTATATCTTAGTTTCTGTCTGTCACTGGACTCATGTGGGCTGAACCACCCCTGGAAAGGTGCCACAGAGATGACAGGCTCAGCACACCACACATTTTACCACCCATAAAACCTGTTTCTGCAAGCACCTGCGTGCATGTATCTCACACACATCTTTAGTTGTAAGATGCAGGCCAGTTTTACTTTACTGTTCCTCGAGAAGGCACAAGCAATCTCCAGGTGGGAGCAACCTGCTTTTCCTTTTGGCTTCCATCACTCTGATTTTACACATTTCAAACATATTCTTCACACTTTATTCTCAGTAGTACTGCATTATGATTTATTGCCTACACAGGGCTGTAGGTTCTTGCAGTGCTTTGCAGACAAATAGAAAGAGAAGGTGCTTTCTGTAGAGGAGCGTGACTGTGGCTTCAGGCCACCGTATAATGTGGAAGAGCGTAGAGAAGGCATAACTCCTCTGGAGTGCACACAGCAGACTGCTATACATTTTTGCAGGCGGGAGGGTAAGCTATCCACAAGCCAGAACAGCTCAGCTGGGAAATACCAGAGATGTCAGCCCTGAAGGATTCCTAGCATCTGACTGTAGGGTTACTGGTCTCTGTCTACTAGGAATGCAAGAAGGTGGATGCAGTGAAGGCAAAGTTAATTGAATCCTCTGCCTCTCTATGTAGAAATGGTCATGATTTAGCTAGGAACCTTAAACTTCAGCTATGAATCACAAAACTTTACAATCTGAACTACAAAACTTTCTCGTGCAGAAAGGCAGTTATTTGCTAATATATTATTTTATTAAATCTATTTTTCTCATCTTCATTCTGCACTAGACAAGCCAGGTAATTAATACTTTATTTAAAAGCATCTATTATGAGAGAACCTGCAAACTCACAATTAGAATTCAGAAATGCACAGCAAACATCAGAAAAACAATGCCTGTTAAGTTCTCAGGGAGCTATTATAATACAAATAATAGTCTGTGGCTGCAAAAACATGAACATTGCTTGTGTTCCCATGATTGAGTACCATTTACAAATAGGCTACAATTAAGTTGTATTAGTTGAATTATGGAAACACCTGTAGAACTCAGTTGAGGTTACATCCCTGTTGTGCCAGCTGCTATGGTAAGAGATCTGTGTACCTGAAAACAGCTAAGATCAAGATGCCAGTGATGGAAGCAGGGAAAGAAATGAGACATTGGTATCTTCCTCTGATGATAAGAACCTTACAACTGGAGAGTCTCCACTCTTTGTCCAAACTTGCACTGGAGGCCTGGAGCTGAGGGGGAACCCAGAGCGAGCAGCCAACTCTGAGCCACGTCTCATTTTTCCTATGCGCAAATAAGACTGTTTCCAAGACAGTCACCGTAACAATTCTGGGAACAGGACATAAATTGCTGAAATAATCTAGGGACTCTAAGACCACTTCAAGTAAAAGTGATTTGAATACCTCTAAAACAAGGCCATGATAGCAGAGTTTACTAATCTGCTTCCTCTTGTAAAACATGGCGTTCATTAACCACTGATTCTTAAGCACATTAGTCAGCAATAACATATTATTTGACCAAGAGACTAATTTTCTCTCCTTCAATCCTAGGGATTGCAAGTCTATTTAAAATTTAAAATTGAAAATTATAGTCTTTTTGATCATTTGATTAACAGACAATCTGAAATGTTACACTACTATATTTTACTTAAGTAAGTCTATTTTTATATTTACCCAAATCCATGATTACTCAGAAATCTCAAGTTTTCAAGATTGGCTTCAGAAAAGGATTTTAAATGAGAGCTATTGTCACACTAAGTCTTGTGTGGTGAACACCTGTGCATTCTTCAAAATCCAGGTCTGAAACTGTTGTTGGTAACTGGCTCAACAGCACCTCAGTAAGACTTTCATGTATTTTATTTGTGTCCAGGAGAGAAATAAGGCCATTGAGGATTTGGGCATATACTGCATCCATCAATTTTGTAAAGGACCAGTGGCTTCTCACCTGCTGTGTAATAGTGTCCCAGGGCCCCTCCAGCAGACGAGCCTGGTAGCACGCATGAACACTTTTCCATATTTCATCCAGAGTTAAAGGTCTTCCATCTGTGGGAGAGGGAAGGGGAAAAAACACCCACAGTCAAAGCCCTTAAGCAGGCTACATCTTAATAGAGAACAGCAAAAGTAAATCTGAAAATACTGATTACCTGCACGCAGATGGAAAAAACTCACAGTAAAATGTGACTGAGCCACTTCTGGTCTCAAAACTCCAGAACAGCACTGCTCAAATCCTAACTAGATGTGTGTGTATAAAACTATCCTAAATTCTCAAAACTATCCTATTCTCTGTTCATCCTTCTCCATCACCTGAGACGAACAACTTACTTTTCTGGTTGCAAGTTGTGAAGTTAAGCTAATTTTGTAAAACAATGCTTGGGTAAGAGAGATTAAAAACTACACAATAATATCATTAACAGTTATTTCATGTAAATACATGTAATTCGTAGTGAGAAAATGGAAAAAATGCATGCAACAAAATTCTGCAGTCAAAAGTTCATTGCCCTTTGGTAACCTAGATGACATAATTCTTTTTCTTGAGCCACGTTTTGAGACATTCAAGACTTTGAGACATTTTTTTCTTGAGCTACATTGTCTCAGCAGGCCTTCAGTGGTGATGTTAGAATTATGCCAAGATACTAGCATTTTGAAAATAAGCATGTCAAATTTTCCTGAATATTTGTTTTTGACAAAACAGCAATAGGATATTTTGATATACTTTCAATACGTAGCTTCGTCTTAGCATTTATTAGGTGTCAGAGACCATTATACTGTGATAACTAGTTTTATTCTACTGACATTTTCATGTCTGTAAAATGAACAAGATTTATTCATCCAATTAACATTTGAATCCCGTGTTTAGATGTAAGTTAAAAAGAGCTGCCTACAACCTCTGTTTCATCTTATTTTCTGCTCACATTGAAAAAATATAGAAGAATATATATAGAAGAAGAATACATATAGAAGAAGCATAAGATGTGTGGCAAACGAAGTATCTTCGAGGGCAACAGAATATTAAGTGGATATGCTATGCCATCCTCAGGAACATGAGACCGGCTAGACCTGCATGCCCTCTGTCCTATGATGGCAGATACCAAAGTTGTTCTGGAGATAGTCTAACACTTGCTAAGAAATTTGTTACTAGAGTATAACTGAAGTTTAGAAGGAAATATTTGTGCTCAGATCATCTGTGTACAGATAATACAAAATGCCATGGAAACTTGCAATTTTCTGTTTTCTACACAACCTGCAAAGGCAATCCAGAGCAAGTGCAAATGCAAAATCTAAAACAACATACATTCAAACGAAAAATTTGATTTACCACTCTAGATTTTGCTCTATACATCTTTGTATCTGTGAATTGTTATAGCAACACTTGAGCAAATGCAGATAGTACATAGGGAATGGATTACTCTGACTCTAGCCATCTCATTTATAGAAATGATCAAATATAGTTTCTAGGATTAATCACGTTATAGTTAAAAATCATCTGAGTTTTGCCTTTACCTCGTGGGTTTTATTACTTCATGTATGAAAAGCGGAATACCTTCCATCATATTTCAGTATAGAATTATTTTCATTTCAGACAAAAATACAAATAAATTAAAACCAAAAGTTTTACATCACATCAGGGTGAGATCACAGTCAGCAAAATACTTCAGTGGTTATTATAAAGTAATTGCAGTGTTTCACATAGGAAAAGAAATTGATCTGGGCATTCTGATCATGCATTTACATATTGAAATATCCTTGGATTTAAACTTCCCTACCTTTTGAATTTTCTGCACAATTCTAATATATTTCACTAAGCTTTACATGAGTTTGAAGTCAGTTGTTTTTTTCAAGTTGAGTAAGGCTTCATACATACTCCCAAGTATTGTGTTCCTGTAAATTCTCATCTGATTGACTAGCTCAGTTTCCGAGAAGATGGGAAGACAGATACAGCAGGAAAGAATAACATCAAGACTTAAAATGGACATGAGGTTTAGCTACACAGCTGGGAACTGTAAGACCCTTGCAAAAGGACAGGTGATTGATAAGCAGTTTCCCCATCACCTTTTGCAGGATGAAGACCTGAAAGTCTGGCATTTTCCCTCTGAACGAAATGAAATGAAATGAAATGAAATGAAATGAAATGAAATGAAATGAAATAAAAACTACAGTAAGATCCCAAATGACTGATAGAAGTACTAGTATGTTAGAAAGCAGCTGGCAGAGAAGAAGAGTTTGGAGTTCTTGTAGTCTGTTTTGGTTTTGTTCTTGTTTCCGTGTCAGAAGATAAGTATGGATGATAAAACCCATTTCAGGTAATCTGACTGGAGGTGTGTTTTATGTTTTAAAACTTCTGGGTTTGTGTGAATTTGTTCACCTGTTTAGGATGACATAACCAAAGCCATATTATTCCCAAGCTCCCAGCCTGGCACAAAACAGGCGCCCGTGTTCTTTGGGCACTTTCAGACCACTTTTTTCCAGGGCTGCCAGCGTTCACGTGTTCAGCAGCCCTGTCACACATCCCTGCAACCCGCTGAGACCTGGCGCATCCAGCTGGGCTGACAGAGCAGCCTGTAATTGTTGCTGCTAGCAACAAGGGGCCACCGTGACACCCGCTGAGCCAAGCAGCCGCTCCGCGCCTTGCCACAGTGCTTCCTGTGACGGAGCTGAGCTCGCAAAGCACAGCCAGAAAAAGAAGGCGACAGCAGCACCGAGCGAAGAGAAGCGGCAGGAGAGGAAGGTGCTGGCGTCAGAGTCGCCCAGCGATGTATTTATCCACCGTCCACCCAGGGTGACGCAGCTGCTGAGGTGTCTGCAGCTCATCCCAAGCCCTGTCCCAGGTACAGCTGGGAGCAGGTGTGTCGACAGAAGAAAAAAAAAAATGTGGTTATATGCATGCTTTGTATAATTCAGCTCATTAAATAATCACGCGGATTGCCACAGAGAACGAAATGAAAGGTACACCACACAGCCGTAGGTAGCGGCGTGTGGGCCGCGACAGATCCACCCTACCCCTGACAGGCCGGGCCTGTAACGCCGCGAGCCTGGCACGCAGCACGCCGTCCGCCCATCAGCGCTAGCACGGGCCCTACGGCATGCAGGCTCTGACACAGCAAACTCGACACCTACCCTGCAGGAAGGGCCAGAGGAGCCTGGGAGACAACCAGATTGTGTATTTTTTCAGAGAAAGGAGCTGAAGGATGAGAGTCAAGAACTCCTAAGTATCGGTTCTGCCTCTGCCAGTCACTGTGGGCTCGAATCAATCAGTTCTGAACAGACAGTCAAGAATAACTACAGCATTCCTACCAGAAACTCAGATTTTTATTATTTAAACTCTCCTGATGATAATAAATCTTTCTTCGAAAGGCTTGTTGAAGGTCCAGTTGGGGTTAACTCATTTGCATCATCACAAGTAAAAAATAGTTAAAAAGCAGGTGGTTTTTTTACTCAATTTTATATATCTCCAAAACCATGATACAATACATTCTCATTGGACAAGGTCTTAAGAGGAGCCATTTTTCTGAGAAGGGACAGAGTGGTTGCATGCTTTTGACTCCAAAGAATAAGTTTGATATCTGGAAAGTGCGTGAGTCAGGCCCAGTACTGTTATGAACACAGAAAGTCATGCCTTCAGGGTTGGAGGAAGTTACATTATCTTCCAAGCTGTCTCTCTCTAACCACTGATTAGCATGTTTTTTATTGGCAGGGATCTATCTGGATTGTCAGAAAGCTAAACATATTTGGAGCAGGTCAACTTGAAAATCCACTTTCTTCACTCTTTTCTAGGTGAGCTGCGCTGCAGTCTGTGTTGACTCCCATTAGCCCTGCTTTTTCTTTTTAGTGCTTAGCCAGCATTCACAATTCTTCCTCTACCTTTGTAGGAAAAAGAAGAAGCAAAGTGTGAGTCAAGCCATTCTTTCCTTGACATGCAGGGTGTTTCCTGAATGACACCCATGTCCACCTGTGATTTTCTTTCTGCTACCTCACTGTCAGTGCAAAAGGTGTTTGTATGTATGGTTTTAGATGATGGCAGTTCAGGAAAAGATCAAAGTTCCTTGACATCTTAAAGATGAAGAAAAGGGGAAATACTCTGCTGATTAAAGAAAGCTTACTGGACCTAGCCCAGCCCATCTGGCTGATGCCAGCACTGAAGGGGAAGGCTAATTGCCTACACCATCTGTCTCTAAGAGGGCTAATTGCTGACATCAGATCTCAGCAAGGGGTTCATGCATTTCTTCAGCTACCTCTTTGGTAATCTCAGAAGCCGGAAAAAGAAGGAAGGGCTCCTGCTTTTGGAAGGTATGACATACATAAGACTGATTTTGGAGAAAGGACACCTAGTTCTCTGACATTCTGAGGTATTGAGGACCACTGTCTTGAGCTCCTGACACAGACTGGGACTTCAGAAGGTCTGAATTTAGGAATATATGCCACACAGGAAGTATCGTGAGCTGGTGAAAAATGTTTCTTAGATGTATATGTGTATCCTAAAAATATCTTCTTGTATTCTCTAATGTTCTCAAGCATCTTTCCAGACAGTCATCACATTTAATCATTTTCAGCTGAAGTGTTTGTCCTTGCACAGAACAAAATCTTCCCTGTAAATCTATCCCCCGAGACTACCAAAAAGTTTAGATGTCTTTCAAAATGTTTTAGTTCTATTGCAATTAAAATTTCAAACCATTACCTTGTACTAAGTTACATACCAAACTTCCTCTGAAAAAAAAAAAAAAAAAGAGAGGTCTAAAGATGGATTCCAGAAAATAACTTATCCAATTTAAACAGCAGCAAGGATAAGGTTACAATGCAGCTTTTGTCTTTCTGCAGGAAGGACTGACCTGCAATGTTTGAACACAACTGCTAGCAAAAAGGAGTGAAAACTGGGTGTCCTCACAGACACCACCTCCTGAAGATGCTAACCCTGCTGGAGAGGACAGGAAAAACTCCACAGCAACTCTTTCAGAAGCCTTTTTCCTAGGAGGAACTGCTGGAGACCAAGCAGTCAGTGAAAACGGGACTCACGTATGATGGGAGAAAGGAAGGATTTAATTGTTCTAGAAAAGTTTTTAGAGTCCATTTGGAATAGTGCAGATTTGGACAGGCTGGCACCAGTTGCTATCATAACCTACAAAGTGAGGAAGTGAATATTGCAAAACAAGCAAAACTACTTAGTCAGGTTGAACAGAAGAATTATTATTTCCTAGGCAGGCCTTGAGTTGTAATGGCCACTTAACATACTGCTGGAAAGGAAGACGGGTTTTAAATTCAACCTCCGTGCCCTGCTGCTGGGGAAGACAAGACAGGGCAAGGCTGTGGAAACACTGGAAGGATTAGAGCTCACCTTCACCTCTTGCAACATGCTCTAATTAACATGAGGATCAGTATGGACAGGATTCAAGGGAAACCGTGAGCAGCTCACAAGAGACTTGTGAAGAACCCATTCTGTTAGTTAATCTGCAAACAACAGTAGGAATTTAGAGTGAGACACTGATGCAGGTCTCAGAAGAAGATTGTTCCCTGAAAATTTCAGATAAGGAATGCAGTGAGTATTTCTAGTTGTCTGAGAAACAAGGTGAGAAGCCTATTACAGAAAGACTGTGACCTTTCTCAGGAAAAAGATCTCGGGGCTTTACCTGGAGTTTCCTTCATACTAGGCTCAGGGCAAGACAAAAGCTATTTTTTCTGAGATAGCTCAGGTGATTGTAAGTGACTGACATCTGCATGTTTCTGAAAAAAAACATGCTGGTGCCTTCAGATAAAATGGCATAGGCAGGTAAATTATTTGCAGTGATGACAGACTTTTTTTGTTTTCAAAAATAAACTATCCAGAATTAAAATCAGAGAATAATAGCTGAAAATATTATTGAAGAAGTACTTGTTGCCAGTATTTTGTATCCTTCTCTCTTCAAGAGTCAGAGACTGTTAGAAGTTAAAAGAGAATGTTAAATGCAAAAGAGAGCCCAGGTGACTTCAGGAATTATCTCAAAAAAGTCCTTGTTTTCCATTGTGAAAAGTTCCCAAGAAGCATTTTAAAACATAATCTCACTTGCAGGAACAATTACATATTTGTACTGCAAGGGGAGCTGTTGGCACATAATACTACGATTGTGCATTAGATCATCCACTAGCTTCTGTAATATCCACTTCCAGATATAAGGAGTCATGTTTCAACACCTCCGATTCCCTGATGCTGACAAGCTAAACAACTTGTTTTGTCTCTGGGAGCTCTTCTCTGGTGATTAACTGCTTATGGTGAATACTAATTATATGAAAGTACAGTACAGTAGAAATAGTGTCCTATTTCTTCTACCTGCAGCATCTCCATCCTCTTCTGTACCAACTGTGCACTATTAATTCAGCTAAAACCAAGATGATGACATTTTTCAGGACCACAAATAGGTTAATCTGTCTCTTACAGCAAAACTTTCTTCATCCTTCTGTCTGCACAATAAGTTTAAAGGCAAAACACTGCACATTTGTAAATGCCTGTAATAATTCTAGAAATAAATTTGCAGCAGGATGTGTGCAAATGAGTTCTGTTGGTGGTAAAGATAGAGCAATGTCCCCAATTCCCCATGTCCCAGTTTGAAAATTTACCCCAAATTATCCATTCCTGAAACTGCACCTCTGACTAAAATCTTTTCACCGGGGAGTCTATGAGAATTTGTTCTTCAATTTTAAATCTAAAGTGCCTTTTAAAACGCTAACACTGCAAAATTAGAAACCATTAAACAATATAAGGCAGAGAGTGATTAAATCTACCAAACACATTCAAAGCATCTTAAGCTACTTTTTAATTAAAAAGAAAAGGATATCTCTGGCAACATTCAGACATCTTTATCTAGATAAAGTTAGGAGATTATTCAAAACACAAAAGATGCTGATGCTACCATGCAGGAGACTGAATAAAATGACTTGAAGATTTCAGTCCCTCAGCCCTTGGTACACGGTCTTCGGGCAGAGAGGAACAGAGCACAGCCAGTGCTGCAGTGTGATCACTCTATGGTTGCTGATTAAATAAGTGACACTAACAGTGGCCTTGGAGGGAGGCTCTGTGTTCCTCCTTCCTTCCTGACAGGATGGTGAGTAAAATCACAGTGGCTGTAGCAATTGAGTAATAGGTAACAAGATGTACATTTTAGGAGGAATGAAGATCAGTTCATGTTTCAAGGACCAGTTTTAATAGACAGAAAAAGGCAATACCTTATCGTTATCATTATTTTTTAAAGCAGCTAATTTAAACAGAAAACAACATACATTTTTAAAGGTTCCTTTAGACCCCAGCCTTGTGGCTCAAATTCAGGCTTCAAAGAAGCAGACACAGTTCTGCTGAAGCGCTGTAATTATGTCCACTTATTTCATAGCCAAATTCAAACCTGCAGCTTTAAGGTTTTTGTATTCATTTGAAGAAAAGAACAAGAAAAATGATCAGCAGTTTTAGTCAACCACAGGCAAGATGCCAGGAGCCAAAGATCAGCCTCCTTCAGGCTGAGATGATATCATCTACTCCAAGGTCCTGAAGCTCTGTGTCTGGAGTATTATAAAATTTACTGGTGAACAGCCTCATCTCTTACTTTCTTATTACATATGATCATTATTTTGTTCCTCTGTTTAATATAAAATCTGTGTTTTTAACATCTGACATTTTATTTATTCATCACTTTGTCTATCAGAAAACTGGTCTTACCTAAAAAGCAAGCTCTAAAATAAAGCACAGGTACTTGGTAGCTACTGGAGTACACGACATGATATTCATAGCGAATCACTTCTTCTGTTGCACAAACTCCAGCTACTTGAGAATCATCTAAAGGTTCCTAAAACAATAAACACGAACACAATAATACATCAACTTTTGTATATCAAGAGGAAATTAATTACAACTGTTGAAATTAATAAACATATAGAATAGAAAAAATAGTGATCACCCCTTTAACAGCACTATTCTATTACTATAAAAAGAATTGTAATGAGCAAGAAAATCACAGCAATCCAAAACCTACACAGACATCTTAAACATTTACTTTTACAAACTGTGAACTATGTGCAAGCATTTGCAGAATTGAGGTCTTTCTAAGTGCAGGCTGCTTTTGTAAACAAAAGAAGAAGGCAAAAGCTCTCTAAAATCTTTATGACAGAATACCTGTATAATAAGATAACTATAGCTGCATCTTTTCTGATTACCATTACTACAAACCATTTTAAAAGTGTATCCTTAAATAATCTGGTTTTGCTTGCCAAAGGACAAATCAACTGTATCCACCAAAAAATCTCTGCTCTACCTTCTTTAAAGGTTTTTTCCAAAAGGCTGGTTTTGACTGTAATACTTCTAAAAGCTGAGACCTTTTTTCTCCTGCTACCATATATTTCAGGTGTGAAGTAATTAATGTATGTTGTAGACTTGAAATAAATCTGAAAAGATGGAACTTACTGCATTGAGATATTCCTCAGCTGGCACATAAATCTCTTAATATGTTTATCAATTTGTTAATTTCAAATTAATATTCAAACGGCGCTAAGCACCCAGTTGTTTTGACTTTTCTAAAAATGGCCAATGCTCAATATCTCTGAAAATGGAGCCATTAAATTACTAATGCCATTAAGATTAATTGTTAGAACAAACTTTCCAAGAAGACACTACAGGTGTGGACTTGTTTGGTTTTCAAACCCCCAAATTTACATGCATGAACTAAGTAACCATAATGCCCCATAGGTTGGGTGTGCACTTCACAAGTTTATTATTGCCAACCAACTGTGAATACTGGTTCATTGTCTCTGTCCAAGCAAAATGAAAAAGACTGAACAGAAAAGAAGAACCAGCATCTTTTGAATGTCATACTGGTTTAACACACAAGAAATTTAAAGCTATTTAGTTTAATCTCACATCCATAACTCACCTCAGCCACGAATCAATCTATGAGGAGATATAAGAACAGATAAACTATAATGGTAATGACACATAAAATACTTTTCTTTTTATAGTCCACATAAAAGGTATTTTCCCCAAATTTAGTGTATTAGACAACCAGATGTTATTGAAGCACATGGATAGAAGATCATGAATGAAGAGCCCAGATCTTGGGAAGCTACAGACCAAGGTACTGTAAATACAGTTTTGGACATTAAGAGAGACGTTAATGAGAAAATCACAGATAGTCACAGAGCAGAAGGCTTCTGGGAGGTTCTGGACAGTTGCAGCAATGCTTGATTCTAGCTTATCAGGAAACAGGTATCTAAAGCACTGAAATGGTAAAAAAAACAGTAAAAGAAAATCCTCTCAATGTTAACCTAGTTGTAAAAACTGAATATGAAGGGATACTAAAGACATCACGCCAGAAGGGACAATAATGATTGCTGTATCTGACTTCATGGGCCAGGTAAAGTTAGTTACACCGTGCCCTATAATACCTATAAAACAGCATAACAGACTAAGAAAGCAAATTCTGTTCCTCTTCCCTCATGTTGGAACGTCTTATCAGATGTCAAATACAGAAGAATACCATTAAAAAATATCTCTTGAGGAAAAGAGAGATTCTCTACAGTAAACAACTTTCTTTAAATTGATCTATTTTCAGTGCTTGAGTGTGAAGAGTAAAAGAAAGAACACGAGCAGCAGGTGGTAAAAGAAATCAAAAAACTACTTCGCTTTCAAGTTTATAGGGGTGGGAAAGAGAAAGAGTGCACATTCAGAATGGAACCTAGACTAAAATTTACAAAACCCTTTCAGATCAGCCTTCTGGAATCAAAATCATGCCGTTTTACAGACATTAATGCTTCCTCAGGTATTATGCTCAGTCACTAGCTTACCTTGCCCTAAAAAAATACTTCTGGAAATGGCAGGACTACCTGGCTATATATTAGATATTGTTGTTCTATCAAAAAAGCTGTATGTATACACATACTTCTCTCTCCTGCTTTGTGTAGGTAAGGTTAAACGACTCTAAACCCTCAGATAAACACTGATATCTAATTTGTGATAATTTTAGACTGAGTGATAAAGGAGTCATATTCTTTATTACCTGCAAATACCTAAGAAAAGAAATAACTTAATACGTAAATACACAGAAATTAAATACTCAAAAGCTGTATGCCCTTAGGGAAAACGTGTTTTGTAAATACCCTACTTACTATCTCAGAAAGTCATAAATTAAGCTAAGAATAACTTTGTCATCAAGAATTCAGCTTGCTGGGTTAGCAAGGATTTCAGCTGGTAAGCAACTTCCATCTTCATTTTCTGGATTAGGAAAAGGAAAGCAAAGGAGCCAGTCAGTCCTCCTAATTTCATTGTTCCTTGAGATGGCCAGTGAGAAAACTCTCTTGAGAATTCCTGCCATTACCAGAACGATATTAGACTGTGGGCTACTTACCAAAACATCCTATTACTTCCAGAGAAAGCTGATTTTCTCCAGAAGTGGCCTTCCCAGAAGATGTACATAGTCAGATGGCAGGAGAGGTAGCCGACAAGGGAAGAAGGCTACATAAACAGCTTTGCTCTAAACAAATTACTGTTTTGGAGAGCAGAATATTTGTGGACACATTCATTTTGCATTATCCTGGGCTTCTCTGACTGATAGTTTAAGCAGTGTCTCAAATCAAGCACTCAGCTGAACGCAAAGCTCGAAGAAGCTTTGAAACTGCCACTCCTGTGCTCTGTTACGGGATGGACCTCGGTCCACCACAAAGTTTCTATGCTTATTCAAAACGGTTTCTGACAATCAGATCTCTTTTCCTGCTATTTCGAGTGGCAAGGGGGCACATTGTACTTGTGATCTGCATGGAAAGACAGATAGCTGAATCCTTCTTAGGGCTATTTCTAATCCCCTTTCCTTTCGGTAAACAGCAGTGGCAAGACTTTTTACATAAAAAAAATATAGCATTGATGTGTAATCCTGTACTTTACAGCCTCTGTAAGAACGATGCATAGGATTTATGCAGGGAAAGTACATTTTGGAGCCTAAAAGTTCTGATGGTATCTCTCTTGCTGATGAGATGAACTTTGCTGATGAGATGAATAAAATGAGTACAGTCACTTTAGGTGATCTTTGGAACATCTGAAAATTATGCATGGCTGTATAAAGCCATGGAACCTCAGAGAGTATTCTATCAGCCCAAAAGAAGAGATTTATTCTTCACTCTTTAACCAACTACTGATAAAGCCATAAACAAAAAATGCAGGTGTAATTCACAAAAAAAGAAAAAAATCACAGAATTTTATTTTCATTTGCTAGCCTATTTTTTTCTTCAAGTAATTGTTCTACTTTCCTTTTTATGTATATTGTTGTTCTATCCCTTTGAGCTAACACTACATTTTAGTTATTCTAATAGACAATACTGAACTCAATTTTAACATCAAGAGATTGTGTAACTGCTATAAAACATTCATATATGTACATACATAAAAAATTCATAATTTTGCTTAGAAGTTGTGAAGACGAAATAAACATGCCTGTGTAAAGAAAAAAAAAGTTTATTAATATGTTAACAGAAAATGTTTTTTGACTTAAAATGCTATGAAATAATTTGACTTCTTCATTTTTTGTTTCTGCATTGCAATTTGCTTGCATGGTTGCCATGCTTCACGGTAAAACTGTGAATCCAGGACTCACTGACTGTTTCCTAAACAAATTGGGAAGTTGTCATCAGGAAGCATCTGCTACTCTGTTGCTCTCATGTAAACTCATTCTTCTGTTATCATAATGGACTATTGAGCAGATGTTTAAAAGCAATGTATCTATTATAAAAAAGATAGGCAGCAACGACCTAATTAATTGTATTAGTTCCATCATAAATGAATTATCACTAATTTTAATTGATATAGAATTGTTCTCAACCTTTAAGTATCGCCTAAACAAATTAAGTTGATTTGTTCCTTTTAAAATGCTAAATTATTTAAATCAATAGATCAGGAATGATGTTGCATGTCATTCTGAAGGCGAAATAACGTATCTGTACTATTTTTACTCCTCCTGATGAAGATGACAAGCTGAAAACCTCTGGTAACAAGTTAATTTGAGAGCAGGAGAGAGCTACGGGCGTGCTTCGATCCTCTTCAGTGGCAACTGCGCTGCGCAGGCTGAGCAGCCGCAGGAAGGCACGGCCAAGGCAGGTCGCTTTCGGAGGGAGGGCTCCCACGGAAAGAGAAGGGACGGGGCAGAACTACCTGATGGAAAGGGGATTCTCCTCTGCTGACACCTCTTCCCCCTCTCTCCACCTCACACACAGAGGCCAGCCTTCCTTACTCGGCCCAAATTCCCTGTGAAATGCTAAAGCGGGCCCTGAAGTCTTTTTCTGGGGGGAAAAAGAAGAGTTTTGAACAACTGCAGGCACATTTCTCCTGGATATCAATTCGCTGCTGCCTTTCTCCCAATTCCCGTGCTCCTCATCTCTTGTTTTGGCGCCTTGACCTCTGTGTCCTCCTGCTCCAGGCGAGCCTCCTGGGAAATTCTCCTGCACAAGCACGGCGGGATGGGGCCGCGAGCAGGAAGCAGAGGAAGAGGTGACGCAGGCACGGCTACTGGTGCTGGTAGCTCTATTATGAGGGGGAAGAAGGAGATGCAGTCCAGAGTAGTGAGCAGGTTTGATTTCATCGCCTAGAATATGTTTACACTTACTTCTGTTTTGGCCTCTAAACTGGAAAATAAATGTATCACGCACGTACTTCTTTAACCATTTCTCCAGTGCAGCGTCCCACTTTCTCCTGAAGTGCCCGTGAGCTACCCTGTGAAACACGAGAGCTTTCACCGAGCAGCTCCCCTCCCAGTCCAACGCTTTCCCTTTGGCAAAAGCAGAGATCTGAGCATGAAAACTGAATGGCAGGACTGTGTTCATCAGATAGAATTAAAACAGAGCTTAATGTGGAGGGTGCGGCAGCGTGGTGAGATTGTATCTGCGCTCTTTATTCTTCCTCCTGGGTGTTCTCCACTGTTATTTGGGCTGTGTCTCACGTCTTTGCCTGCAGCCCCCGCTGTGCTAGTCTCTGCAGGTCATTTTGCTGCTGGCTTCTGTCCCTCTAGCGCAGGCTCTCGAGGCACCCCCCGACACCACACCGACCTCGAATCTCTGCAGCTGAGCCTCCCTTCCCCGGCCGCGCCGAAAACCCAGCGGTCGGCGAGGCCTGGGAGGAGACGCGGAGCCCTGGGCCGCAGTCCTGCGGCGGGAGGACCCTCTCGGCGGGCAGACGCCCCCTG
>VXAA01005562.1:27063-57185 GCA_013399115.1 Anseranas semipalmata | reverse complement strand
AGCAATTTTGGGAAAATTGGGGGGGGGCCTAAAAAACGCAAAAAAAAAAAAAAAAAAAAATCCCCTTGCAAAAATAAACATCCTGAGGATGATTAAAAAAAAAAAGTTGTAAGAACATCAAAACCATCCTAGCACATGCTCTTTATTTTAATACAGTAAGAGAATTTCAGTTGGCATTAAGTAATTGCCCGTATCTTTCTTTCCCTCTAAAAATACTCACACTACACTAAAACTTACAGGCTCTAATCACACTCACCCCACTGTACCATGCTCGGTAAAAACACTTACAAATAAGGAAATCTTCCTGAATAATTTAAGTGCAAGATGAATGGTAGACAAACATCTTTGCCACCAGTTTCAGCATTTTCATACACATTAATAAATTGCTCTTTTATCTTAAATATATACGAGGAATCCAACAATCTCCAAGTGTTTTCCAGTGTGGCCACCATTAGTGAGACGAGGCAATACAAAGATAACAAAAGAGATCTGAAGAATGACAAACTTACCTCATGGATTTATTTTCTGTATGCAGCTACAAAATTCCCCCTACTATCTTGGGTTTGTTCAAATTCAATTAGCCAAGCGAAGAACTTGGTTAAATACTGCCCTTCAATAACAGATAAAGAAAGCAGCCCTTAAATCAGTCCGTGATGTCACTGAACACCAGGTCCAAAGAGCCTTCTTTTGGAAGACACAGCTTCCATGGAAAGCCACTAAGCCACCTATGGAAAACACAGACGTGAGGTACGGTAAACAACAAATGGATTCCTATGGGCACACGGATCCCTTAAATAATTCATTTCCCAAAGGAAAATCTTCTAACTGCAAGTCAACACCCTGACTCTGACACTGCTAAAGAATCCAGTGATTATTAGAATGACTGTTTTCTCCCCCCAAAATACAGGTTATTAACAAAAAACTCAGTCTTTTGTCATTCAAGGCATACCAAAAGAACAAAACCAACATTTCCACCCCAAAAAGATGCAGCACATAAAATTTTAGTAGTCCCTCATGCATTAACAATCGTTTCTAATGGTTGGAAATTAGATTTGTCTTTTGATTGCTTTAAAACTGTTATCACAAGTGAAAGCAAAATCTATTCAAGTGAAAGAAGCAATGGACCATGAAAACAGAACAGTTGTGAATTTTTTTTTTTTATCTTTTTATAAAGGTGGTGAATTATTTCAAAATCAACTCTTTATTCTTCCTGTGTTGTTACACACAAAATGCAGAATTCGGTGGCTCCTCTCCTCCCCCAGAAGAGACATTTTCTTTGTTTTTATGTAGTAAGTACAAGGCCCTGTTTTGAACAGGGCTTAGGTACTGGAACAGTATGCCAGAAAAATCCTTTCTGGTGGAAATTACAGTTAACAGTGAAGCTGAGAAAGCAGGCAAGACAGCCAGAGAGCAGGAAGGACAGAGCCGAGCGCGGAGTGAGGGCTGGCGAACCCTGACAGCTTGAAATTTGGGAAGGAAGAAGGGTGCACCCTAGGCCAGGGGCACGCGCCTCTCAGAGCTCAGCAACCTCACTCGTAAGCGGCAGGCACGAGCCCTGCTTCCTCCGGACGCACGGCGAGACAAGAAGCCGCTGGAGACGGTGGCACTCCCGCCTCTGCCCAGCTCACGGCACGACCAACCCGGCTTCTGGAGCCGCTGGGACCCCGGGCACATCTGGGCTGAGAGGAGAGTCTGTGGGACCAGATTTTGGCCAGAGCTGCCAAGTGCAGCCATGGCCTTCAGTGGGCGTCACCTCTGCTGATTGAGACACGTCAATTTTCCTGTTTTAAGGCTGAAACAAGAAAATTGTATTTAACGGAAAAATTCTGAATTTTATTCACACACAAAACATGCCTGTTCTCAACAGTGCAACCACATGAGAGCAAACTGCACACACACACACACACATATATATACATATATACAAACATATGTACACACACAGGGGTGCACAGAATTTTGAAGGTTCATGAAAAACAGATCAGGTAGGTATAACTATACGTTGTTGCACCGTTAGCTTGCAATAATTATTAGAATAAAAAAGACTTAAACTGACATATGGACTTAGTTGTATATCCTTGAATTTCACCCAGACAAACAAACAAATTGCAGCATTTTCTCATTACTTTTGTTAGTATCTTGCATTTGTACAAATTGTGAGAAGTCACTTCTACCATGCTAAGCACTATCGCATAAGCTTATTGCTTTTTGGGGGGAGGAGAGGGGGACTTAACAGCTTCCAGGATTTGGCTCTACACTTCATAATAATATGCTTTATCATAGGCAAAAAGGGAAAAAATATTGGTACATTAGAAGAGAAAGGTAACAGTTCAGCTGTATTTTAGGTCAGTTTTATCTTTTTAGAACACAGATTATTATTTCCGCATTGAGAATCTCAGCAGCAACCCAGTTTTGGCCACACTTAATTCAATAGGGAGACTGACAGCAAATTCCTACAGCTCTTTACTTTACAGAAGACAAACTCAAACCCTCATTAATTTCTCAGATGGGAAACTGTACGAAAATGGTGCCAAGGCTCACAGTGTTTAGCAGTAATTCAAGTGAAAAAAGTTACAGACAGAAATGCTCAAATTGTCACAAAACCTGGCATTATAAGAGCATGAAATTTAAAGCTAAAGGTTGTAATTAAAAGCGGCTGGATGGGAAACAGCGGCGGCGCGGTTCAGAAGCCTTGTGCCCCTCGGCGGGGCCAGGACGAGGGTCTCAGGGGGCTGCCTGCTCTGACGCCCGCCCGCCCGCCGCCCCGTGAGCCGGGGCACCGCCGGCCGCCCCATCGCCCACGAGGGGTTACAAGTTGCCGTCAGGGCACCTGCCGCAGCCGGCGTCACAGCCGCGCGACGCCTAGCTAAGAGGGGAAACGCCATCCGAATCCCTTAATGTCTGCCACTGTGACACAACTCAGAGGCTACCCGAGATGCTGCACTAAGCGTGGCCACCACCTATACTATACAATCACCACGGTTAGAAACCATAACCGCAACGTAGCTTCATTGCAACTCATTTATTGGAGTACGAGCTCCAACTAAATCAACTATATGTTAAGGCTGAAGCACGTATTATTCTCTTATTAAGGTAATAGGAAAAGAAAATTAAGATATAATGATCTATTTCAAAATCAAAATATTCTTAATTCAAAAATTTTAACTATCACTCAAAATAGTTATCAATTTACTTGTAAGTTCTCAAAAAAATCTCTGGATTTGTTCCTACACTTACATAAAAACTAGTATCATGTTAGGATCCAGTAATCTTGTCCTTTTGGAAATATATAAACATCATAAATATTTTTTTTTAAGGAGCAGGGCTGGACTTTATCTACTCAAATGAGTTCAGCTTTCACCTGCTCTGAAAAAAACACTTATTTTATTAATATATGATGTAATACAGATGTACTTACTTTCTATTCTGTCACTGTTACACAGGAAATCCAAAGCTCTGGATTCAGATTTGGGCAGGTCAAAAGCCCTTCAGTCCATTTTCAAACAAAATACTCTGCATATTCTAAGTATTAATAACTATAATGTTATCAAATGCCATTGATCACAACTATCCCAAATGTATATTGGTGACATTCATACTGGATGGAAAGAAAGTACTGAATGCTTCTTTTATTAATGTGATCTCAAATGAAAACTGCCATGCTGTATTACGTGATACTGTATTACACGTATTACTATTAATTTCCAGGAATGCGGTACATAATAGAACTCAATGCAATTTTAACCACTACCAGGCTTTACAAAGAAGTAATTGTAGTTTGACAAAATGTAGCTAAAATTCACAAAATTCAAATGAGAAGACACAATGCAATACAGTCATATAACTAAAAATCAACTGTTAAGGCATTATCTAACCACAAAGATAGCTATACTGTATTCCTGTTGTTGAATAACAGTTAGGAGACTTCTATGGGCAAATAAAGAAAATACACCGGCACAACAGCATCTCAGCTATAATAATACACCACCAGTAGTCTTGTACACCTCAGTACAACTGCACTTTGAGGCCAGCTATACTCCAAAACTAAGGACTTGAAGCCAAGTAGAAAATTAGAATGAACAATTTACAATGTTCCTAACTGGAATGAATCCTCTAACAGTTTCCATCTTCAGGCAAGCTTTGTTTTAATGGACAAGAAATCCCAATACAGAATTAGGAATACCTAAACAGTTTTACAGCAGTATGTGGCTGAAAACACTTGTAATGGTCAACAACACTACAAGTACAACAGCCAGCCAATACCACTGCAGCAGAAGGTTTACAAAACTCAAGAAATGGCACACACTGTACATAGGTACACCTGGCTAAGCTCCTATACAGTGTTACTATAGATAATTTAGGGAGATGAAAAATCCAAATAATCCGTAAACCTATTAAATACATGAATTTATCTCATTTTAGGGACTTTTTTTGCAGCTGAAGTAATTGCTCAGTAGTAGGTGGAGCGACCTGAAGAGATTGTTCTGTATACAGCTCTTCCAGAAGCATAACTAAATTTCCCTACAAATTTTATAAATAAGCTACATAAAATACTTCTGGCAATTAACAGATTGATCAAAAAAATGATCAAGTTCTTCTCTTTTGGGAGCAGCAGAAAGCTTGAGACGGAAAAAGAGAGCTGGTATCTTTGCCTCCTCCCTCTGTATGCTGCATTCACCCATCTTGTGCCGTTCCTCCTAGTGCGTGGGGAAAGTTGAAGGCACATTTCTCCCCTCTCGGATAAGCACTTCAAGCATGAAGCCATAAGGCATTTCAGGTGACGCCTCTCCTGTTCCGCCTTGTACGAGCCACTAAACATTCACTGGAGCAGAGAACAGAACTCGTACTCGGGGAGCCAGGTGAATGACACCATGCTATACTAACCTTTGCAGATGACTTTCGTGTTCAGAAGGCACAAACCGCGAGAGGCTCAGCAGTCCCAATTTCCTTGACTCGATTGGAAAGTGATGCACTCAGTGCCCCACAGGATCAGAAATACGGGATACAGTAAGTAAGGAAAGAGCTAGGAATTGTATACAAGTGCACAGAAAGAGCCAGATTGCAGCTGTGGCTGTTTACTACACTTTACCTCCCCTAATTTCCCTCAAAATCTACTCTATGGCTACTGGAGCTAATCTATTCCTTCAATTTGATTAAGGTATCTCAGGGACTATTTCATATATTCATCCCTATTTACAACAAACTGAAAACATAGCTAGGACGATGAAGTATTTAATTGGTTAAATTGCTCTTGCTTTTCAAAACTGAGATATTCCAAGTGTCCCGAAGGCATTTAATTCCAAAACAGGAAGCCAAGGAGGAGAGCACTCAGCAATTCTAATCTTGCGCAGATCTCTTGGAAAACATTTTCCTAAACATTTGCTGAAAGAACCTTTTATTGTACTGCATGCTGCTGCATGCACCCCAAATAGGGTCCCACAGAAACTGCAACATATTTACTACTTAATTCATTTCTGGTTATGTAAATGAATCAATCTAGAATCAACTAAGAGCATGCTTTCCTAAATATTAAACTTCAGGCATTTGCAAAACAAAGGATGTAGAGGAAGAAAAAGCAACTAAAAATACATTATATATATTATTAACATCCTACACTATAACTTTACTCATAAGGCAGAGGCTATGAATGATAGTGCTGCACCAAAATCAAAGACACAATCTAATTGATTTTTTCTTAACTTCCATTTATAGCTTTCTGCAACTCAATTGCAATCCCTGAAGGAATAATTTTAGAATAAAGGCCTGGTGTCCATATGATATTTTAAACATTACCGCAGAGCTCCCTATTCCGTAATGTTTCAGGTACAAGAGGACTCTGAATTTTGACCTTGCCAAGTACAGAATTAATATGTGAGCAGACCAAGAATTTACGGTTGCAGGAATCAGTTCACAAATACCAGGACCCTTCATCTGTTGAATGCTACAAAACCATATGCAGTTTATAGAAAAAAGGCAAATGTTAGCTTTCTATATTGATGCATGTTATCACAAAGATTTGCACACGAGTGCACACGCTGAGTAGATACATAGATTTTGTTATAACAGGCGGTAAGCCGGAGCACTCAAACGATAGGGGATAGAAGAACTGAAGTTGCCTAACTGCTCCAGTTCCCTTGCATGTATGATCTGCTTAGGGGCTTTTGTAATCTCTTCTCAAAGGACTCTTTCTCTTACACAGGACAAGCAGCTAGCTGCAGTGCAATACTTTTTTATTCTTGTCATGCAGTATGCAACTTCCAAGCCACAGATCAAGACGGAAGTGTGGGAAACTCTACTAAGTGTCCCTCACGCCGAGACAAACGACAAAGCCCGATTTCCACAGAAATGACTCACAGATGACTACATGAGGCAGACGAAAATGCTCAAAGAAATGAAGGTTTTAATGGAACTTTTGGTGGCAATTTTGTGACTCACTGGGATTTACCTTTTCAAGAGAAGTAAAGTGGAGGCATAATATCAGTGTTGATTACGAGATGACTTCTTGATTAACTTTGTTTGGAAGTTTTGGGAAAGCTTAGTCATTGGTAGGCATCCACACGAAACTGACTTCTATCTACGAAAAGACATCATTTGAGCATGGGTCACTCATGTTTTCAGTCAAGTCTAGTACAGCTAGTAAGTGTTTTAAAATAGGAAATTGGGAGGAAAATGCTGTGAAAAATTTGTCTGTTATCCAAACAGAGAATAAAACCCTAAATTAAGAAAGAGTAAAATATAGATATATGTAAAAAAATAAATAAATAATAATAATAATAATAATAAAAATAGAAAAAGATCTGGAAACATTGTTACCAGAGAGGAAGTATGATGCTTGGAAATACCGGCCACAGTTAGAGAAAGGAGTGCATTTGAGTTACACGGGAGTCTGGGAGAGCTCGAAGGGAAGCATTCCCAGTGCCGGCACGCTGTTCAAGAACTCGGGCTACACGGGAAGAAGCAGACTTCTGGTGCAGGACCCGAAGCAAAATATTACAGAAGTTTCTCTCTTTGAGAGAAAGTGCTTTCAGTGCCCATATTCCAGCTGTGAATCATGCAGAGAAATTCGAGTAACGCAGATGAAGATAACTTAGTTTGGGTCAAAATCATGTGGGAGAAGAATTATAAAAACAGGGTTTAGAATAGTACAAAGAGGACCTACAGGATTTTATCTCAACAGGAATCTCTCAAATACTTTTAGGGAGATTAGTACTGCCAGGAACTGCAGGAAACAAACTTTGCAGCGATAGATCACATCATAAATGTTTCCAATATTGGCAAGACTCACTTTTCCTTACACATGATACTTGAATTATTTCTTCACCAAAAGGTCACTGGATTAACAACAGATTATTTTTACGTATTTTAACAAAGTTTCAAGATTATTACAGGATAGTTGTTTATGTAAAGTAAGTCTGACTCAAAGATTTCAATTACACATAAGTACAAACAAATGCAAAAGGATAGGTGTATACACGGTATTAAGCGTATCTGACTCTTATGTCTTGCTCAAACATGCAAAAACAACCAATTACAAGATTTCAAATCAGGTGGGAATCTCCACCATCAGACTGACAGAGGTCCCTGAAATTTTAATGCCTTGCACAGGAGAACAGCATGTGCTCTGCTTTCTAGGATCAGCTTGGAATTTTATAAATTAAAGAAGTGGCTTTTGGTATTTTACAACAGATCTTCACATTGTATGATGAACTGAGAAATGCATTTTGACCTGTAATATGCAGATGATCACAGCTATTTTACAGATCTTCTAGTACTGAGTATCTATTGAGAGAAACTGTCCATAATAAGCTTTTCCAAATTTATATTAATATTTTTTTTAAATACTTGAAAAATTAAGGGAGATAAGGATTTAAAGCAGCTCAGCAAAAAAGGTGAAGGATGGGAATTTGGAAAAGGCTTAAATCTATTTAAATCAGAGATTAAAAAACTGCCTAAAATGTACATCCTGAACCACTAAAAAAGACTGCAGAATAAAGCTCCAGACTTAGCTGAGAGAATAACCACCTCAGAAAGGATGCAAAGAAAAACCTACAGGGAATAGAAGAGAGGAATGGCAAGGAAAAAAAGCTACATCTTGAAGTCCAAGTTAGAAGAAAATAAAAACTGCCAAAATTCAAGCTGAACTTACACTGACAAATGGCAAAAGGCTCACTAGACATAGGTAAAAGAAAAACAAGGAAAAAAAAATGGTGCAAAAATGTAATCAGACTGAGGTTCAAGTAAAACATAAATAAATAAAGGAACGGCCAGAAACCCAATCTCAGATTTTGTCTCAGTGCACAGTGCTACTGTAGAAGATGGGAACACCATGTTACTGTTAATGAGGATGAGGGTACATTCATCCCATGACACATGGAAGTACAGATACAGCAGCAAGGATTTTTTTTTATAACTGAATTCTATTGGAGTGAAAATACCTAAATGAAAAATAACAAATGAAGTATCTGCACTTAAGAAAACAGGAAAAAAAAAACCTGCCTACGTAGGTGTTTGTCTGACATCAGTATATACAGAGGTTAGAACAATTTTTGAAGGAAAGAATAATTAAACATACAGAGTTGTATAGAAACTGGGATAAAATGTAACATTGGTTTACCAAAGAAAGAGCGTGCCAGACTAACTTGATATCTTTCTCTGATAAGATAACTAAATTAGTGGACAAGGAAATGCAGGAGATCCAATCTGCCTGGATTCAGTAAAATACCTGATACTGTGCCAAATGGGAAATTATTGTTTGAACTGGAGAAGATGGGGATTGCATTAAAAAGTAATGTATAAGAAACTGGAAAAAAGGGAGATGATAATGGGAAATGCTCAAAGGAGAATTATTGACCGGGACACAGCTGACTAGCTGAGTACCTCTACAACTGGTCTGCAAAGTAATCTCGGTTAAATTTTTCCTTAATAACCTGAGCACAAAAGCAAGAGATTGTAGACGAATTTTGCTGATGATACAAAGTTGGGAAGCACTGTCAATGGAGCAGGGATAGTGTTACAGGAAATGGAGTTTATAACACCAGTGTTGCCACATCAAGATCATCCACAAGCTGATCTCAGCTCTTCTCTCCCTTTTTGTCACAAAAGTATTGACAGTATCAACAAAGCAAAAGACAAATGCCCCTCATTCTCATATTGCAATCTAAGGGTTCTCCCTACATTTCACAGATCTCATTTGCTCTTTTTACAGGAAAAGAGAGCCCAGACTGCTAACATCCAAGCAATTTCTGCAATTTCCATCCCAGGAGAAACTGCAGAATTTTAATATTTGTCTTCTTCTTTAATCAACACAAAAGTTAAATATGAACATTTTTCACACAACAAAATCTTTCTGGTTAGAAATGTTGAAATATTAAAAATTTAAATGTCAGTATGTCCAAATCAAAGTGTGCCATATAAATCTGCTGAACTGACTGACTTAGAACCAGCTGGACGATCCTACAAGTGTGCATAACCTAATGCAATTCTGATTCTCACCCATAAAACAGGGTTTCTAGCCTGCCTATCTCAGGAGGCATTTGTAGGCACTTCACTACTCTAACAGCTACACAGTCAAAGGAAGTACTATACTCTACCATAAAAACCATAATGCAGTTTTCCCCAGCAGAGCATTGGTGGGCAAAGATGCAAAAAAAAATACAGCTATGCTGGGCAATGCAGCATATTGTTGAACTACTACTAAAACAACTTTCAGAAAAGTTTAATACATTGTGACACTTCCAGTAGGATTAAGCTGATCCCACGTAAGCTACTTTGTTTTCCTTTGTCTAATTAGAAAAATAAGAGGAAAAAGTCGACTTTGTAGAAAATACTTTTTCCATTAAAAAAATCTCTAACATCTTCACCTCTGCCACAGTACTCATACAGCACTGAGTAAAAAGAGAATTACAGGCTTATAAACCTGGCTGCAATTATAATTCCGAAAAAAAAAAGAAAAAGAAGGCCACTTACTAGTCAAAGAAAATTCATTTATTTCATATTGATACCAGGGACATTTCAAATCCTTTCATAAGGCTTTTACTGTGTAACACTACTGAGCATACTGACAAAGTGCTCCATGAGCCAAAGCGTGCATTTACATGATAGACTGTAAAGCCAAAATCAATTTATTGTAGCTCACCACGTACGAGCCTCTTGCATCAGTTTTGTCCATTGCCTCTGCAAACAACGGACAACACACAAACCTGAATTAAGATAAAGCCAAGGGTCTAACCTCAAAACAGCCCTGTCCCCGGGGTCTGGAGCCTGAGCACCTACCACCTCGGCAGGTCTGCCTCGCGTACCGTCCGATGAGGCTTCATCAGCCAAGTGCGTCTCATTCGGGGCAGGGGATGGTCCTAGGAGGAGAAATCAAGACCTGTGGGTCTTGACCTACATCCACGCCAGCAGCACTGCGCTGGTATGGCCTGCTGGTAGAGCACGCTTGGGGCAGACTTGCCTTACTACTGAGACATCTTCAAGTAGTTGCTTATATTCCTCCAAAAGAGCTTTCTAAAATGTCTGTATTTCAGTGGAATAGAAGCAATGTTCCTGTTTTTCCCGAAAGTATAACTGCTCATACGAACCCATTCCACCCTTCCCAGCAATTACAACACAGTTAGTAAGTAAAAACTGTATTTTCCTCCCACTGCCATTAGAGACCCAGACCTCCAACAGGAAGTCGTATTTCAAACTAAATTCTAGGATAGAGGGGGTTAAGCTAGCCCTCCGGTCTTGCTCTAATGCCATATCTTTTTCTTCATTTTTGAATTGTCCTCCAATTGCTCAGAGATATGGGTCACCAGAGAAATGTGTAACTACTTACAATACAATATGCGAGTACTCAAACACAAAACATGGTTGCTACTCAAGCCGAATAAACAACCTGCAGCGGGGGAATCTATAATGATATACATGCTCTCATTACTGCAGAACATGCAGAAGGAATTCCTCACATCATACCCTCCGCTTCATTTGGACAACGCAATGTTTCGCCTCTCCTCTGCTCAGGGAAAACTGCAAAATTAAAATTGGATGGCAATAAAAACAAGACAAATGGGGTCAAATTTATCGCTTGCTTAATTCTATAGATTTTAATGTGTCACATGGAAGAAGAACATACATCACTGCACTAAACACTGGTTATACATGGCTTTATTGTGAAATACAGTTTGCTCTAAAGTTAGGTTGATCAAACAGCTCAGTTCTGAGATTTTTATCCTCACAGTCTTTTCCATACATGATTATTTTTTTTTTAAGTTGCACCATTTTTGATTATTCTACAGTTCCAGCTTACAAAAAAAAAAGGCAAAATTGTCAGTCATTGGCCTGGGAGGACCAAGATGTTAACAGTAAGACAAGATCCTAAATACATCTGTGCATTGTTTAAGATGGGAATGGTTGAAAGGAAAGTAAACACAATGCGATGAGGGATTCACTCAAGGTAAAGGTCTTGCCTTAGTAGTTTTATTGGGTATTATAAGGAGGTTTTTCCACAAAAAGTTGCATGTCAAAATACACTGCTTATTCTTTACAAAGTTATTTTATTTTGTTAATTTCTACCCCCTACAAGCTATTCCACAAAAATAGAGACAGAAAGGTGAAGTGCTCTGACCAATCTTACATGATAAATTCACAAGAGAACTGAGAGTATAAATTAATTATTGACTCCTTGTGCCAAAATGCTCTGTATTTCCAAACACTCAAAACAATTAGCTACCTTAGAACTCTGTATTTTAGCAAAATAACTTTAAATCCGGTTCTGAAATCATCTATGAACACCAGCAACCCTGAAAACAACAGTAGAATACATGACAGTAAAATATATAAGACATATTAAAGACATATTTTTGTTTCCAAACCAATCAAACATTCCAAAATGAAGATCCAATATTATTCAGTAGTAAAACATCAATGTGTTTAGAAAGTCCTTTCCATAATGGTTTAAATTTAAACTGAAATCAGTACTAACTATGCTTATCCGTTTATCAAAGGTCTGTACTTTAATCACAAGACAATACTAACACAACCCTGTCTCAGAAGACTTTCAAATACCTCTTGGAACCTTCACATCTTTAGCCACTGCTGAAAACATGCTTTGAAAAAAACTAATAACTTAAACAGGAATTATTAGTCTCTGTATTAAAAAAATAAATTTAAGAACAAAAAAGGCTGTCTAATAGTTTACAGAACCATTTGGCAATGTGCTTTCAAAAGCTGGATGCCCCTATATCAGCAGGAATAAAATTAAGTTTTCAGCAACCTTGAAGAACTAAATGGAAAAATACTTGAACCTGATAACACCACGGTCTGTGAATTTCCTCAACTAGCAGAAAACGATTACTAGATATAACCAAGAGAAAACATATCACTGTGCCTATAAAATGAGCATTACCATGCTGGTAAGTAACTTCTAGCACAGTAAACCCAGGCACAGAATTTGATGCCAGAGAAGCAATGGTAGATGCAAGATATATTTGTATCTTTAACCTATAACTATAATTTAAACATTGAGACAGTTAGCTCTTTCACAAATTTGTCTTCTATTCAAATAAGGATTAATCAAAGAAGTAGGTGCTGTAAGCATACTTAAAACATAGTTTACACACACTGATTTAAAATTCTCTTCCCACTTTTTCCTCTATTACCATTCCTGTTAGCTCTTCAATCATCAGTTCTCCTCATGGTAAAGAATCTTAATTTTTTTAACCTAAAACAGTAGCAGAAAATCTCAATTCTTGATATAATCTTTGGAGGAAAAATGAAAATAGAAAGAAAAAAAACCATGAATTTTACGACAACTAAATAAACATGTGTTTACTTGTAACTATGAAGTTGAACTGTGTATGCTGGTATGAGCTTTCCAAATCTGACAGACCAGCTGCAGCACATTTTCTTGACATAACCACTGACTCTGGTGGTGGTTTGCTTTATTTCATTCGCTGTGGCAGTTGTGCATGAGCAACCCTCCTGATACACGACAGTTTTACACAAATCCATTTGATTTGGAATAAAAAGGAAAAAGCATACAAGTAAGTGCAGAATACCTGAATCATGTAAGCCTGGCAGATTGCATGTTGGGCTTTACTGAGGCCCAGGTTTTCCAAAATGAGGACGTGTTAGATAAAAATCATGCCCACACGTTAACTAAAATACTCTGCATAAGATCACGCACATGGGAACAGCATGCAGTACCAAGCCTAGTCTCACACAGCAACCTTGCATCACACACTCCCCTTCAGATGCTAGTTCCATCCTGAAACCACTAAGTCTCCTTACCTCGCTCCTCCTCCTGGCAGTCTTGAGATGTCCTTGTGAGAAACAATCTAACTTTCAACAAGATTTCTGTAGCTTTCACCCCTTTGATATCAGATGCTCTCAAAATAACTAACTTCTTCCAGCTTATATCTTAATCACACTGGCATTGAGGGAACTGCTGATATTACAGATATTAAGTAACATACACATTACTGAGCCAAAGGATACATGCCTTTTAGAACACACAAAAAATCAGATGCTAGATAGAAATATATAACTTTGCTAACTGAAAACAAAAGAAATCTACTTTATCCTTTGTTATGGAGATAAGACTCAAGAAAACAGGAAAAATCATATACCCTGATGGGAACCTAAAAAATGTATTACAGATTTTCTTTTGGTTTTAAGGTTTAAGGTTAGAGTCTGTTGAGAAATAGTAGTAACGTAAGTTATCTTACTTGTATAAATTCTAAAATCCTTGTTTCTCTCCTAAAAGACCATGTATGTATGTACCTAACACTGTTCTAGTTTCATGTTAACAAGCCTCTCTGTGATGCTATGTAGAAGCTCCATTCCATTTCAAATTTCTAAAGGGAATTCATAAAATATGTCATTAGCTACCGCTGCATATGTTTAGCCTGACTTTTTTTTCATGTCCATTCTGTTTTATATTTACACTTTCCTATTTTTACATAAGTCTTTGTCTCTGGTACTATACACATTAATTTCTTCAGCCCCCATGAACTCATTCTTTAGAAAAAAGCAGAGCAATCATGTCTCTATCTGTGCAGAAAAGCAAACAATTATATTGTCTGCTCTGAGGCTTGTCATTTTGATGAAGAAACATGACTTAGTGCTCATATTATTGCTATTGATTGCCAATCACAATTGGGAACTGTCTGAGTCACTCAGACAAAATTAACCTAAAAAGAGCACATTAATATTAGATTTTCTGGTATAAAACCATAATTCTATAATCAAGGTTGTTTTTTTTTCTGGCACAAACCTCTACTAAGAGGATGAGCACACAGATGGTAAACCCTCTTCCCCACTCGTTCCAGGGTGGACACACTTTAAACAGGCACACCTGATCAGACAAAGGACAGTCTTCCACAAGCCCGCACGGAGTACGTACAAACCTTGTATGCCCTGGGGATCCTTCTGCGGCTCAGAGCAGGGGGAGAACACTAATACGGGTCAACAGAACAGTGCCTACACAAACCCAGAACTACTGGCCTTGCTCCTAATAGGGAGATAAAGGCTGCTGAGCAGCTGGGTATTAAAAATGAAATGAAAGTGAAAATAATACTTCTGAAAAAAATACAGAATGCACCTCTGGTTTAGAAAAAGGAAATGGAAGTCCAACACGTTTGTAGATGACGTCATCTGTTCAGCCTTTGTTTTATCACCATCAAAAAAGTATTCCCCTCAAACTCTTTACTATGTATTGGCTCATTTTTTCTAACATGAAAGTAAAATACGCTTGAACCAAGATCATAAAGATGCGCAGGGTTGAGAACAAGGGCAAGGGAAGTTAAGAACAATGTTAACATTCACAACTCATCTATTTCACTAGGGCAAGCTTTCAGCACAGATATGTAAAATGGCAGTTTCAAAAACATTTGTTCTTTTTTCAAATGACTGCACCTTCAGCCAGTAGCAGGTAAGTAATATGGACCATTTAACAGCACATATGCTTCAACTCGTAGCATGGTTCCTGAATACCAGTCATTTGTAATGATTGGCTAAAAAATGCTTTTCTGAAGCTGGAAGCATGCAGAAGTGTGCAACGATCTGGGGGATTGCCCAGGGCTCTGCTTTACTCCACCTGTACCTTGCCTGCCAGGACACTTCCTATCAGTCAGCAGCTGATGCCAGGTGCACATGGACCACTCCAGTTGGCGGGAGTCGTGCCCAGCTCCAGAAAATCCCAGCCTTCTCTCAGGTTGTAGATCCCTGCTGACTGACAGCTTTACGTGCTGCTTTCCTGGGATACATCTCTGAGGAAGTATGTTTGTCAGTTCTGTTCATTTTTAACACTAGATGACTCTGAAATGAAAACAAATTTCATCTAGCAAAGCAAAAGATTATGTTCTTGGCTACAAAGTTGGAAACAAGATTGCCAAGAAAAAAGTAAAAAGCTGAAGCTACGTATAATCTGAAATTGTATTTCATTAAAAATAGCATTCTTAACTACCAGAGTGTTTCCTTGCTTAAAGGCAAAGCTCAGCTACGGAGGTGAAGCCAATGACTAACTTGCAGCATCCTCCCTCTTCAATCCACCAGAACTCAGCTCTGAAGCTACACTGCAAGAGCAGAGACCAAGTTTTCACCCTGTGAGGCTGCTCAGAGCAAGCGCTCTTTCCACTGCCTTCCTCTGCTTTGCGTTCAGGAAAGGATCTCTCACCCTCTCTCTTCCCTGCTCCAGTAATCACCTCCTGGTTCTTTTTATCAGGTAAGAATGCAGCTTTTAGAATGACAAACTAAAAATGACTATAACAACTCACATCTCCCATGCCAGGAAAAAAAAAAAAAAAAAACATAAAAAAGGCAAACAAGGAGATTTAATAATTTTTTGGTCTCGTCCCACAAGTACTAGATGTCTAAATGCTCATTACAGAAGTGGACGTAAGCTACCTGAGGCCCACAGGACTGCTCAGCATCACTAACAATAACACTTTGGGGTAGTGGTCTTTGTTGCAAGCCAAGGAAGCACACAAGCTCCCGGTTCAGGATCATCTAGGGAAAAACAAGCAATGTACATCATAATTAAGCGAGCTTTAGCAGGGAACAGTATTTACTCCTACTGATGACTGCCTATCCCAGACTTTCTCTACACGTCCCGTTCATGGCCTTCCTCTGCGGATTCCAGCTGTAGAAAATGCTCCTGCCCCCTTCATCACACATACAGAATTGTGACCGTGCAATCTCACCCTCAAGTCCTCAGCCCACTGTCTCTCACTAAACCAAATTCTCTCCTCATTTTCTTCTGAAAGCTTCCATGATGCAGACATGCTCCCAAAGAAACATAAACCAGTTCAGAGCAGGGCCACGACACACGGTGACAGGAACTTTTCCGTCCAAGCCTGAGCAGCAATAGGCAAGATCAGGAAGAACTACCCGCTGATTTTGGGTGGTTTTGGATCCTCCTGGGAGGTGAGTGAGCAGCAGGAAGCGCAGACACGGTTTGGGCCCAGCAGGCCTGCCAGGAGCTGCTCCTGTTTAGCCGTGCGCCCTGCACTCCCTCCAGCTGACTCCACAACCCCTCAACTTCATCCTTCTCCTTTTGCTCACCTAACACAGGCCCGACTGCTCACACAGACCCCAACCCAGCTCAGCGCTGGCGATGTGAGGAAGAAACACCTCATTCAGTTTCTTAGAACATTTTTGTATCTTCTCAAACCACGGAGCAGTCACCGCGTTTCTAATGGCGATTTGAAGTGTTAATTCTCCTTCCTCTGCCACTCCTCTCTGCAAAAGTTTAGCTCGGTAAAGAATCCTGGGCAGTGAGAGGCATCTCATTTACAACACAATCTTGTAATGACTTTGGTGCGTAAAACTCAAGAAAAAGAATTCAGGTACGAAAACCAAGTAGAGATGGGGTGGGGGAGCCTCGAATCCCCCACCAATGCTCCAGGAAAGGAGAAAGTTTCACTGCTCTGTGCCCTGCTGCAGGCTCTGTAGGCAAAAAGGACTGCATTTGTTTAGCCAAGTGTCATTCAAAGTCATTAGGACTTTCCTTAAGAGGTATATTCTCCACAGCATGTTGGAGCCTCCAGTAATAAAGCAGAACTCCAAACATAAAGGGAAAAACGCTTGAACAGTGAACTCTTAGCCTAATTCTTGTTAAACTCCCCATATTTTCTTCCCTCTGATTCTGCTGTGAAAGTAAGTAGCTCTCCGATTTGTTTTTGGGAAGGACATAAAAAGAAGGAGGAATCCCTAGCTCAAACTCCCATGAAAACAGAAGCCAGGAGCCAGATTTTGAAAGCATAAAATCTTAGGAATTTTAAGGATAACAGTTTCTCAAAATCTGATCCCAGGTTTTTAGAATCCTTTATGTAGAGCAAAAGTGAAAATCTCCCTTACTTAGATATCGTAAAGATGAGGCTCCTATTCTACAACAGAAAACATGCATTCTTGTGCAATCTGTGCTCTCATTTCCTGGCCCTCCAAGCAGCCTTGTGACACCTGATATATAACAACAAAGGCATTAACTTTAAATACCTGTCTTTCACCACAGTCATGGATAACAACAAATGAATAATAATAGTGTACGAAGTTGGAGGGGAAGGGACCTTCTGGGTCATTAAGTTCAGTCTCTTTATCACAGATATCCAACATCATACCATGCCTTACACTAAATTTGCGTAGCTTTACCTGAAAACTAACTGGCTGCAGTACAGTACTGTTTATTTTGTAAAACTACTGCAGCATCTCACTTCCTTACCGGTTCTAGCACACAGTTATCCATGTTCAGTTTATAAATTTAATTCCAATTCCGATGCCAACATTTCAGTTGTGCTTAAATAGCTCTTTCATTCCCAGGCATTTCAAACCCTTTTTCCCCAATGTATTAACAGAGATAAATCATATTCTTTTTCAGGCTTTGTTTTTTTCCAGACTACACAAGATAAATCCTTCTAGTTGTTCCTCAATTTGCCAGGCTTTTCCCGATTGCAGTTGGACTAGATGATCTCTGAAGTTCCCTTCCAACTGAACTATTCTATTTGATTCTATTCAATCTGATTTTCCTAATCACCAAAACAATTCCACTTTTTTTGTCCCTTATTTCTTGAGTGGGAGTAGCTGAAACTCTAGATGTACAGCACTACAGATGAGTCCTCAACAGCCCTCTTGCTGTATGATGCTTATTTCCACTGAGAGCACCACCTAGACAGCCTTTATGCCCATTATCAGCTCACAATAATCCTGTAACCAACTAAAACACTCATTTCTTTCTCCTCCTCAGTCATTTCCAAGTAATGAGCCACAAGCTTCTCAAACAGAACCATCCTATCCTTACTCCCTAAGTACGTGACCTTATACTTTGCACCAATAAATTTCACCCCATTTCTGTTATATCAGTCCTCAAGGTCCTCTGGTTCTCTCCACAGGAATGTCTTATCTTCTGCTATATTGGCAATGCCTCCAGATTTTTTGCCATCAGCAAATTTAATTAACCCACTCCTACTTCCTGTACTATAATGACTAGTTAAAATATAAGATCTGTCCAAAGAACAGTCTTTGCGGTATTATCACTCACTTTTATTTTCCTCTGTGCTATTAATATAAAATGTTCTATCACCTCTATATGGACTAGAAGCAATATTTTTTTTTCTTTCTCCAACAAATGAGTTATTTTGCCAAATAGTATGTCATGGTTCAGTATATCCAATGCCTTCTGTAAACCCATTTTGCATTCCATCCTATATCTGTTTTCAACCTTTAAATATTTCTTAAGACTTTATTCAAAAACCTTGACTACTGCTGATGTCAGGCTAATAATCCCATAGCTTTTTGCCTTTTTAAATTAAAAATAAAAATTCTTTATTTTGCATTTCGAAACTATCTCCCCAACAAGACAGACACCTGACAGAATCCAAGGATGGAAGTTATCTGTTACTTTCTACCTTACTACCTTCTCTCAGATTTTGCTTTCACCTTGATCGAAGTATTTCCTGTCTATATACAACCCCATTCTTACTAGCCAGCCTGCCTTCTCCAAAAGAGTCCATACTGAAAATAGGAATTTATTTTCATTTATTTGGAGAAGAGAGTAAAATATAATTGTCTGCAATCTTTTCCCTGGGCTTGCTTCTCTTCCTTTGATCTTTCTATCTGTAGGGTTAAAGAACCTTTTGACATTTGTCTTAGCATCTTTTCAGAACTATTTTCGAGCTATAAGGTAGGTTCACTTTTTGGAAATTCTCATTTTCTATCTAAAACTTCTAAGCCGTATCTTTACTCCATTCCTTAAGGTTGCTTTATTTTTCTGCTAATCTTGCTACAATGGTTGAGTTTCAGACTATCCTGTGCTTTCAATTCAAGGGAAGTAAAAACTTAGTTCAGCCAAAATCATTAAATATATTTAGTAAACTACAGTTTGACCTTTTGAAATTAAGAAACTTAAATAAAGACTTAAGTTGTTCATCTACTTATTTTAAACAGAATCAATTTATGATATACCCATACAAGCTCGTTTTCTAAGGCCAGCTATTCTGTAATTCTTACTAAATGCTAAAACCAAATCTGAAAGAGTTTCAGGTTTTGTTCATTAAGAAACCCAACTGCTGAAAAAAATCCACCAGCTGTTACATCCAAAAGACTCTTATCTTCAGAAGTAACAACTGAGTAATAACTAAATTTAATAATACCATAATTATGAACAAATCACTACCAACAGATAGCAGTGGAATATAATTCTACAAGCTTGCTTTCAAATGTTATTATTGACATGGTGAAAACGTCTTATTTCAACTGTTATTTTAACTGAAAAGGTTCTAAATCCTCCAGAACTGATTGCTAGTTCCATAATATTTTTCCTAACCTATTTTTTAGGAGAGAGGTTGTAGCATCTGAGAGGTTGCAGCATCTTTCTGTATTCTTTCAAATATTACTGATATGATTGTTATTTATCTACCACTATGAAAAATACTCAAGAAAAATATCACCTATAAACTGCAGCAACAGGAAAGATGAAATATAGGGAGAGAGAAAGGATTACTTATATTCCTGTTTATTTTAGAGTAAGATTCAAGAAATAACACAGTGCTGTATACAAATACCAAAGGTATGAACAGATGGAAACTATCCAGTGTATGCAGTCATTTTATTATATTGTTTGGTTTCCTGACATTATCAGTATGAATCATCTGTTCTAGCAAAAGCATGCTCACAACTTCTAGAGATATATGGCTCAGGTACCAGGAACAACACAGCTACATTAGTACGATACTCTGCTTGTGCTAACATAATATCCCACTTCTCTATGAGGCTAATTATGTCTAACAAAGCAATGCATTAATAATAGCTACTCTGCTTCCGGGAGTAAGCTCTCCTAACTCGTTCAAACATAGAAGAAATAGAAGGTCTCTGAAAAAACAGCTTACAACTTAAGTTAATTCCTAGTTATAGCCACATGTTTGAAATATCTGAAAAAAAAAAAAGTTTGTTTTTTTTACCTCTTCTCTGTTATTTGCAAGATACAATAAGTAATTATAAACTATGTAAGTGTGTTGGGACAATGCATTCACAAGAGTTCTTCCCACTCTGTCATGCTACTGGCTAATTGAATATTTTTTATAAAATTTAATCAATGCTTTGGATTTCTAGCAATTTACTAAATTATTATTTAAGATAACAATTTGATTTCGGAGCCAGCAGAACACAACTGTATTTACCCTACAGTCAGAGATAAGATATTTTTAAATACCTGTTCTTTGATACTGGTAGGCGAGAATTTAAGAGAGATCAAAAGAAGAAAAAAGGGAGAAAAAACACCATTCTACTCTCCTTTCCACTCTCCTGATGCTGAAAATGAAACTATTCTTAATCTAACTTCTGGCGTTCTGAAGCTGCTCTAAAGTTAGCCTCCAAATGACTAGAATGGGCTCATCCCCTTCCCTACTAAAGTATTGCATCAGCTTAGTTCCCTCCTACTCATAACACTTGTTTATATTCATCCACTCACTCCTTGGAAGTATGTCTACATATTATTAGTAAGTTCAGCTCAAAGTTTAAGTGCTCATTTCTTAATAATTATTATTTAAAAATTTCCTAGGCACTTGATTTTGATTTGATTTGCTTAAGAAAATTGTAGTATTACTACTGTAAGGTTATTGAATGTTCTTTAATCACTAAAAAAATTGATTATGCTTTTTAATTGCGTATTATTTACATCTTTAAAGACTGTGGTCCTTTAAGAGGGACTTCACACATATAAGGGACCAACTCACCACAGCAAGATTTCTAGTCCACACAAAAACAATATACCATTCACTGGAACTCCTACAACCTAATCAATGGTCAACACATTAGAGTCTTGGAAAACTGGTGCTTACACTTAGTTAGAAGACTTATGATAAAGGGCTGCCTTTGAAAATCAACAGGCAGAAGTTAATTCTCAAAGATATGGCTTACAGTAACACCAACAGGTGAAATCTGAAATTACCAGCTAAATAAAACACTGAGGACACCTTCCAGAAAAAAGTGTATCACATTACAATGGGGCTTCCGATTGAAGACAATAAGGTGCATTAAGTGAAAGACATTAATAACAACCCCCCTCATGTTGTTTTTCCATTTCTTCCCTTTTACCAATATTTTCATCACAGTAGTATCTGAGCAGTTTTCAGAAAGAAGATTTTTTTAAAAGGGCATTAAAGTAACTATTATAAGAGGTATTTCTAGAGATGGGTTTGAAGTAAAATTCTTTTACAAGATTCTACTGCAGCAGCAAAATGTCCTTTTCATGCAGGGACAAAGAAAATAAGTAATGTTACCAGAAGAGGTGAAAAACCTGGAGAACTACACAGAGCAGCAAATAAAGTCTAACACTACAAATCTGATTAGCAGTGGCAAAAAATACCTTGTCTAGATTACCAATAGCCAGATTATTCTAGATGCCTAGGAAACGCTATATAAAAATTTAGACTAGGTTTGAAAACATTACTTAGAAACATCTTTACTTCATCAACATCTTTATGACTCAGTTTGATTCAAAACCTTGGATATTACCGAGCTTTGCATGTCTGGCTATTAATTCTGCTATCTGCAAAGCAGGATCAGATACAGTCCACAGTAGTGCGAGTCCTTACGTTAGCTTCGGTGAAAGCTGGATAGGATTTCAATACACCCTTGCTCTAAAATCTGCTACAGCGACCAATGCCCATGCAACAAGTATAGTTATAATATTACGGCATCAACCAGAAAAAAATCCCCAAATACAAAAAGGAGACAGAGAAGCCAAGTGTTCCTCACATTGAATGAAAAGAAGAATATTTCCAGTAAGTATTCCTTTCAAAGATGGTCACGTACCATAAGCATGAGAGAGACGTAGCACTACACAGTGCCTGCACAGCTAAGACAACTGTTGTCACTGGAAGTAGACTTTTCTGCACTTACGAAGAACTGGCTAATAAAGCTTAGTGGAATCACTGGGTTTCTGCACAGGTCCTGGACTTGCTTTCCGTGTAAATTTAGTAGTATACACACGCACAGTAGCTTTGGCTAGGACTACGTATGTCCACAAATTCAGGTCAGATTTACCAAGTCCTGAATATCTATATAACATACAATCAAAAATGCTACCAGAAAGGTTCAGCACAGTTTTGCTATTCACAGACATTCAAATCTTCCATTCCCGGGTGCAGGGGTGGCATCAGTTAAAGCACAATGGGCTTCTCTGAAGAATGCAATGGCTTAATATCCATACAGCCAGCATATTGACCCAGGGCTGCCCATCAGGTATACTGTGACTTTACTCACAGTGAGTCAAATGCACTGTCTTCCCAAAGCATACATGCTTGAGGAAAGAGGGAAAAAGTCTCAATAGCAAAAAAAATAAAAATAAAAAAAATGTCAGCATAGTTCTTTAATCAACTCATGTTTGTTTTTCCATATTGCATCAAATCCACATGACAAAACATTTTGAAATTGCTCATCAAGTTGCTTGTTAAATATTGTGCCCTCAGAATTACCTTGAATTATTTTGCAATGTTTTGTCTAATTGATTTTTCTTTCTTTCAGATTTGAATCTTGTGGTCAAATGAGTTTTAGATCCAGGGAAGGGTGGAGCTTTTCCTTCAGCTGGGACATTTACAAGGTCCTTCTCGTGTGGATTGCCTGGCACATTGCAAGTTATCAGCACATGTTGTAAGTCTGCCCTCAAGCAGAGAGTTTTTATGGTCTCTGTCCTCCACTCAGCCATTTAACTTCACAAAATTTACAGGAGCTTAATTATCTTTAAAAACCTCTACCTTGCTCAAATCTGGTTAACATCACTCCACTGATGGAAGAATTTTTGAGTAGAGGCAAGTGCAGAGACACAAATACTACAAAAAATCAAAACAGTTTCTCTAACGCAATCCAAAGAAGAGTGTTATCCCTTGCTAACTCTTGGAATATCAGACATTTTGCTTTCCCATCTTCCCAATGTTTAATATTTTTCTTAGAATTTTGGATAGTTATGGTTTGCTTACAAACTTGAGCAGTTATGGTTTACACAGAAATCATATATTTGATTTTAAATGGCAAATATGTTTCTGTCCTTTCAAAGTGTGGTGAAAGAGATGGTAAATGTGAATTCTAAGCATCCAACAGCAGACAACAAATAAAAATATTTTAAGAACTAAAAATTCATGAGAGTTTCTACCATTTACACTCATATCTAAATGGTTACAGTTGTAATATTTATCTTGGAAAGCAAAATAATTCTAGCTAATACCACACTGCAGGCTCAAAGTTCTGACTGCATGCTCTCTATTGTTCTCTAACTGTATTTAATCTTCTGTATTGTGAATAACCATTTTTAGCAGGAAAAAAGTACCTTAACTGTATTTCTACACCAGTGATAACTGGACAGGTTAAAACTTTTTCAGCACACATTAAAACAGATGCTGTGACACTTCTGAAGCACAAGAACCCTAGAAAAGAGACATTTAAATGCATTCCATGCGTCCTGTCTGGGATTTAGGAATTCAGATAGGAAGTTTTTTCTTGCTCTTGTGTTTACTTCTGAAAAGCTGTATAACTACTCAAGACAACTAACCGTACCTTACCTTACCTTCTAAATCTCAGACAAGACTCTTACAATCAGAAACATCCATTCAAATCAGCAGGCTTCTATCTAAGCACCTATGTGGCCTGATTTTCCAAAGAACCATCTACTCAAATGGCTTCCTCTAAAGACAGCTGAAGGACCCCCCACTGCTAAATATCAGGTCAGTTCAGAAACCTACATTTAACTTCTAGGGAGTACTGAAACTCATATGGTCCAGATGCAAAAAATGGGATTATCTTTAGCCATTTTTAAATAATTCTTTTGACAGTCCTCACTTCCAACATGACCAGTATTATCTGCCAACATCCCAAAAGTGAGGATTTGACTGGGTATTGCACAAAGGAGGACAAACAAAGATTTCACGAGCAGAAGATGGAATTCCATTTGCTTAAACTAGATACTTAATTCAGATTTGCTCTACATTCAGTGACACAGTCCTCTTACAGGGCCTAAGTTTCAATTTACTTGGTGAAGAAATAATTGAAGGTTTCCAAAAGCAGACTGCATACCTACTGCCTAAAGTCAAGCAAACAAAATCTCCATTTGGAGATGCTGAAGAGCACATACTGCTCTCCACTGACTCCACATGAACTTAGGTCTAACTTTAGAGGACCACTTCACTAGGCACAAATGATTGTACATGCCAGGTGCTTAGTATCCACTATCACTACCAAATCGTTCAAGAAAAGGGTGAAAAAGGCACGTAAATGCTGCCATATGCCAAAATGAATGTTTCCCATGTTGTCTCAATTCAGCCCTTTGCTGTTCACGCTTTCTGAAAGCAAGACAACAAGGTTTACATAAATGCGTATTATTATACAACCTTTAACTGTAATGGGCAGAACTAAAGGAATTCCTGCAATACTTTCAGGAAAACTGCTAATAAGTTCACTTACCTGCTTACTGCTGCAGGACTGAAGGGACTAGCTTCTCTTCTGGGAGAACAGAATGGAAGAGAGGTGATGGCTAACCTGGCACCTCTGCTTTGCTATGAATGTATCATCAAAGACATTTGCCAGGTGAACATAATTATTTCAGATATTCAGGGAGGACCAAGAGCTGGAAATTTTTAACCATTTTGTGCTGAGAAATTACACGCCACCTCCCCCTTATCTCCTGGTCTGGCAAGAAATAAGCGCACTGATCTTCACTCACTTTCCTCCTAACAGGCGTCCACAACTTTTCTTATGAAAGCTGTAAATACTAACACTGCCAGCAAGCGGAGACCCACGGTTCCTCCAAATACTCCTCATGAGGACCTAAGATGGTCCCCATTCTGCAGTAAAGTGACAAATTTGGCAAACCCAATATTGCCCTCGGTTGGCAAACCATAAGGAAATAAGGAGGCACATTTCAAAATAAACTTGTCTCCTTTTGTTACTAGGATTGAAAAAAAATCAGCTTCATCTCTTCCCCATCCTTTAGTTCAGGACAATGTTCTTCCCTCGCAGAATGACACCTTCCAGTAGCTATTTTGCATCCTGAAAATTAACTAGTCCAGATGTAACAAAGAAAATAACTACAGAGACTCTAAGAAAGAAAGAAATTTTACGGCTAGGATTTAGCTAACACAAGCCAGGAAATTTAAAACAGAAATTGAAATCTCAGTCTAAGACAGACATTTTGGCACAGATAACGCACGATTTTCCTTTGAGTATTGTCAGTCAAGATCCTCACTCCTGGGACTACACCTTCACAGTACATTCCAAATACATACAACATGCGGAGATGCATTAAAATTCGATGGTATTTGCATTTGGACTGACATCTTCTTGTAATATGTTTGACACTGAGCACTTCTGCAACAAAGAACTGAGCTGATTTCAACTCAAGTCTTTTCCTAAGAATAATGGGCAGCTACACATGAATGAATAAGTGAACAGTTTGCTACAGTAATGAATGCCTCAGAAAACAGCAAGTTTGCAGGCACCAGATGGAAGAAGAACGTTATTGCAATTCCTGCATCCCATTGTGCAACAGCCAACAGAGCCGTTAACGCTTTCTGGTGATTTCTAAGCTTTTTAATGTGCTTTCCTTTGAAGGTGTTTTTTTGTTCCCTGTCAGTCTGCAAGCTAGGTTCAGCTGCCTTGGAAAGAAATTTTATTGGCAAGCCATCAAATAGGGAAAAGTACAAAAAATGGATGGAAATAAACACTATTAATTGTATTACAAAAATCACCAGTTGGACACAAAGCTTATGTTATAAAATATGACCTATTACCTACACCACAAGTCTTTCACCTCCTATAAGCCACAGCTTTCTCTTCTCTGTGCTAGAGCTGCCTTTCCGCATCTTAGTTTATCACTGATCCCACAGAAATGTCTATCTCATGATCGTGAGGAGTCTTTACACTTTATTGTTTTCTTTTTTTCAGAAAGCAAACTTAGTGTTATACGCTTAATAAGATTTAAGTCTTTCTCCAGAATTCAGGGAAAAATGGTAAAAACTGTTTGAGTCCAATTCAAATTACTTAATTTCATTGCTACCACCGCAGATCATCAAGAGAAAGCTTCCCATTGAGCGAAATGAAATACGCCCAGTTACAGACATCAGTTTACACTCAGCAACACATTTTCCCATCCCCAAACATATATGATCATTTAAACAATGTTCCCTTTACTTGGAATGTACCAGTGAGAGTGCCTCATTTAAATTGTCAATAAACATGTCTAAGCAATGTCTGAACTAGTCCCTGGCAAACCAGGGCAGAAAGATTACACAACATTAACAAGCTGAATTCAAGTAAAATATACTTGCTATTATTAATGATATATTGCCTTATTCATTTAGGAAAACATCTGTATCTTATACAAATTCAGAGAACCAAATTTATTCCTGCTATAAACCAGAACAATAATTTTGAAATTGGCGCATTTATAATCCCACCAGTCCTAAGTTTTAACATAATGCCTTGGTAATACCAGCTTGAGTACCAACCCAGTATAGAAGAAAAAAAAAAAAACAACCTTATTTTCACAGCTACATTTTTATAGGACATACGCTACAACTTGACTATTACAAAAGAAGAAAGCCATGTCTCCTCACTGTGTTTGTCTTTAAGAGGCTAGATAAGTTATTGTTATTATTGACATCGACATATTAGCTATAGAAAATATTATCCTACACAAAACTTCCTAAATCTCAATCAACTTCAATGCTATTTGGTTACAGATAGGAAGGATTAGACCTCAGAATCACACACAGACTACACATTATAGGTCTATAATATACATGAGGAACACTTTGCATTCTGACCTTCAGAAGAAATATAAATCGCTATATTGACAATAAACCAGCAGTAGCTGCTTTTTCTTTTTTTAATTAATAAGGCTAACAAAACTGGCAGTAAAGAAAGATTTAGCACATAGGAAAAAAGCATGGGACTGCCTATTTTTCCATAGTAGGAAATAATGACTGTTCTTTGTAGCACAGCACAGAAAAAGATTGCTTCATGTATCTTCAGAGTGACCCATGTTAAGCATTCAGAGACAATGATGGTGTTGGGGTAGGAAACAGAAAACCCACAATCAGACCTCACAGTGAAAAGGACAGTATCAATGACTAGAGGTTGTTAAGACACGTAAACTAACTGGAAACCAGGACCACAACCGTGTAGCCTAACACTGCAATAACACCAACGACAAATAAAGATATCGCAATCTTCTTAACTTTCAAGATGATTTGCTGCTTATGCTTCTGGTAGATGTAAATTTTCAGTGGTCTAACCTCAGCATCCCCAGGGGATGGAATCAGGGCTCAGTTCCCCCTCACCGAAAGCAGAGTTCCCAAGGTTGTCGGCTGGGCTGCATTCCACGCTACATGACTTAAACATAGCTAGAGGGACAATAACTTAGGAATCTTTTTACGAGTAGTAAAATAATTCTCAGAAAGAAAGAAAACAGGCCATCTGAGAACTTTTTAACTTTGCCATTTTCTACAATACAGCAACATGGGGAAGTTTAGCCATTTTGCCTAGTTCTACAGAAAACACTGCTCACTGTACAGCCCTAGATCTCCAATATTCATTCCAAGCCAACATGACCTGTATGCTACAGGTAAATGGTGCAGATATACTTATGTGAAAAATGAAGCACACGACGCTGCTACAAAACACAGGCACTTACCAAAATCAGAGTATTGATCCAATAGAGATAAGCATTGTCCCTAGAAAATTAGAGCATAATACTGCACCAGTGTAATTTAATTTAAAAGAAACAAAGGAAGGCATATATACAAGACTGGCAACATGAAGTATTTTGAGGTTCACCATAAAAAGCAAAATGTTAACAGTTGACTAGATTGTGATTTTGCTTCCTTTGTGGTAAAACAGTATTGACAAATACTACAGTGTCATGTTTCTTGTGAGCTAATCTCACAAGCATTTGACAAATACAGCCTGGACAAAAAGACAATGCTCTGCCCTGAGTTAGGGCAGCACGTCATCAGACTGCCCCCGACCAGCCAAAAAGTAATGGTTAGAGTGTTGCAGTCTCCCTCAGGACTCCTTCCCACTCTGGGAGGGAGCAAACTAATCTACACCTGGCACAACCCATGCCACTTAACACACTGGCACAGCAATGCCACCCGAAGTGCTGGGAGCAAGGCTCCTTCTTCTTCATGCTGTCCAACCCTGTGCACCACCACCACTAACTTATAAGTACGGGCAGAAAGCAGAAACACACTTTAATATCCAGGCCTACAAAATGCTACTCATGATACAGGCAGCTTTCTTACTCTCTGCACCTTATACTAGTCAATCCAAAACATAGTTCTGCATCAACTATTTCCAGAAGTATTCCTATTCCTCCAAACTACCTTATCTTTACCTTCACAAGGCCAGATAATTCCAAACACACAAGACATAACTGTTTTTTTCGGAACACAAAGATTTTACCATTAATCTTCTTTTTATTATGTTTAACATCGCTGTCTGTTTCAATGTATGTGCTTGGAGCATTTTCCTTTTGCATTGGGCATACCTCAATAATTAATCAATTCTGAAAAACTACCGACAATTTGTATGATGTATTCTACTGAAGTTTAAAGTGCATAGTCTTCATTTACAAACCCACACAATTAAGAGATAAAGCAAGCTGTTAAGAGTAAAATTCAGAGTAACAAATATGGGTCTTTTATGCATTCTAGTGAGCTGTTAACCACATGCCTGTTCCCATTTACGAACTGTACTGAGTAAAAACACTGTGGAGCACAGCCTCCTTCAACTGCTGAACAACCCAGTTTTGGAGCCTCAGATGGGGAAGTGTTGGGTATCTACCTGCACATACATGACGAAGAAACAATGTATTCTACTGGTGTGTCTACATCTAAGTCTATAAATACCTGAAGGCAGGGTGCAAAAAGGATGGAGCCGAGGTCTTCCCAGTGGTGCCCAGCGCCAGGACAAGAGGCAGTGGGCACACACAGGAACACAAGAGGCTCCCCCTGAACACCAGGCAGCACTTCTGTGCTGTGCGGGTGATGGAGCCCTGGCACAGGCTGCCCGGAGAGGCTGTGGAGTCTGCTCCTTGGAGACCTTCAAGAGCCGCCTGGACATGGGCCTGGCACCCTGCTCTGGGTGGCCCTGCTTGAGCAGGGGCTGGAGCAGGTGAGCTCCAGGGGATCCTGCCAGCCTCAGCCATCTTCTGTGATGTTACAACACACAGCTGTAATATTTTTACTAATATAATATGATGCTATGGTGTTTGCCATAAGCAATGTTGATATGCCTATCACTTGAGTATCTCTTCCACCAACAGCAGCTCCTGTTGGACTTTTTGGTTTTGGAGAAAAACAGAGGGGGAAGAAAAAGGTTTGGTTTTGTTTTTTTTTTAAACCAGCATGACAAATAAGAACTATCTATTTTTATAATAGTTTTCTCTTAATAAGACTATTAAAATTATATCATTAAATTGAAAATAGAAAAACACACTTTAATTTCTCACAAGCCCTTCCACTTACAAAATTGTAGAAGTTGGTATCTCTGGATGTTCTGCCCACACATCAACGCATCTCAAGTATACACGTCAAAACTATCGACAATGGCTATCAATCTATCTGACGTAAAAGTCACCAAGCCTTGGAAAAAAA
>VXAA01005562.1:11870-27054 GCA_013399115.1 Anseranas semipalmata | reverse complement strand
AAAAAAAAAAAAAGACAGGTAGGTTACAGTCTAAATCCGTAGCCTACATATCTCTAAGATTCCTTCTGTATATACAATTTCAAGCAGTTTAAAGGTAACTTAGTCCACATAATTTACAGGACAAAGACAATGGTTGTTGAAGTCTACTCCAGCCATTTAAAAAATATTATTTATGACCTCATAATAATGACTTAATTTATTAAAGACATACATAAAAAGACAGTCCATACACTTATGAAATCAATTCATAATTGAAATTTATTTAATTAAATCTTAAGTTTAAAAATTAAAAAAAAGTTTAAAAACCTCAGTGTAGATTTGGTTTTCTTCTCTAGATTCAAAAAAAAAAACAAACCAAGCACATAATTTTTTTCAGAACAACCTTCTACATGTCATTAAACAATGCACTAAAGCAGAAACAAAACAACACTAGTTCTTTTTAATATCTATAACACACAATCGCCAGGCCGAATGAATAAGCTTATAAATAATTTTGTCAGTGGCACTATTAGTCTGTCAAAGTCCAGGCTCTGGGAAAACCATCTTCACTTACTAGTCTCAATGTGTGCTTCATAGGAAATGGAGGTTTTTTTATTGCAGAAAGATGACATTCTGCTGGGATTATGGCATGCCTTCAGCCACTGTAACTCTAAGTGACTGTTGCATTCAGTTACCAAAGCTGCATTACAACATTTTTTCTTCCAGTGCTTGATGCAGAATTTATTTGCTAATATTAAGTGACAACTCTGAATACCAAGACAGCACATAAAAAGTTGAAATAACTTTGTACTAACATCTAAACTAAAAAGAAATTACTTTTTGAGGTCATACAATGTGCTTCTTCAGATCTCCCAAAAGCTTCATAATTAGTTTGTATTTGCTTTGATATCATTTCTAAGGTTTGTAAAAACTTATTAAATATATTCTAGTGGGTAAAACAGAACAGCAATCAAAGAATGGGTAAGATGGAGAACACAGATTACAGTCCCACCACACACAATGATAGCCAAACCAACAGCATGTCATCAAAGGTGTTGAAAACTAAATGAAACTATCGTTAAAAAGATTTGCCAGGATACCAAAGTTACACACAGAAGGTGATCTGCACAGGTGTGTATGTGGGAGAGAAAAACTTCCCACGCCTCTAGAACTTCGTAAGAGTAGAAGCATTTAGCCTCTTCCGTGAAGACTGAGACATCCCACCAACAAGAGTCCAGAAGCTGGATGTACCTCGGACTGAAATGACCTCTGTCACCACGGCATTATTCCTTTACTGAGGTTTCTCCAGCTCATGGAAGGGGAGTAACCTCTGTCCCGAAGTTTGTTCTAGCCTTGATATTTCTGAACAATGTCATTCTTTTGCCAAGCCTTTTCATCTAAAACACAGTTAACAAAACCCACACCAGAATTTTTTCTTGTGGTTTAATAAAAACTAATTCCATTTTCAAATTAATATATTTTCAAGCAAAATCACAAGCATCTTTGCTGCATTTTGCAATTCACTTTAGATCGCCTTAGAATAAGTGGTTTCTTGATTTATTTTTTTAGAGGTTTCCATCACCAGTTTGAGTCTTCTTCCTGTGACCTGGCATTTTAAAAGGTCTGTGGTACATATGCTAGACAAGGTAGCATTAAGGGAATTTGGAAGATAGGGCCAAACACTGGCCTGGCTAATACAGAATTATGGGGCACAGACACGTACAGTGGCACAACTAAGGCTGCCTAGCAGTATTTCGGGCAGGAGCACCAAAGGGAGAGCTGGTTCCAGGGAGACCTAACAGAACAGGAACAGGAAGCCCAGCATGCTGGAAAGAGTCCAAGTTGAACTGACATTAGAATTCTTCTTTCCTATCAAAGCTTCCAAATCTTCCTCCATCAGGTTTTCAAGGAAACATACTTGGGTTGAGTACATACACAGCATGATCTACTTCCTCCTCAGAGCATCAGGGAAACTATGGGAAAGACTACGGGTAAACTCACCTCTCTCTGAAGCAGCTGCACTGCTCTTAAGCTGGGATCATTCACTAAAAACTGATGTTTTAGGGGCGTATGTAACACTTGATTTTCTCCCTGTGTACTAAGGACCTTTTATTATCTTCTCCAGTGAGTGCTGGATTCCATTAAATATATTTACATTTTTCTCTTTAAGTACTTTTGCTGGGTTTTTACTTCACATTTTTTAAACCATCCAACAAATACTGTGGTTATGCATATGTTTACACTGAGTTCATCTTATTTACTTTTGCACAAAAAAGGAGTTGTTCTAAAAATACTGGAGTTGTTTAGAAAAAAATGATTAATAATTACTAAGATTTGTAATTTTCTAGTTGTTATAAACCGAACAGCACAGCTGAACAGCAAATCATGTGGTATATGAAGTATAAGAAAAACGTCAGACTCATTCCCACATCCTCCATCAGGCAAATCTTCACTTACACTAATGAACATCTGCCAGCAAAGGTAGAGCCGATGTAAAATTAAATATATAACTTACTCGACATTTTCGTGAAGCTCAGTGTTCATTTTCCAAAGGCAACATCAGGTATTAACAGACCTTCAACATTCCCAACCTGCCCACTCCCACACAAAGTAGCAATGGCTGTAGCTTCAGAAATGGTTCCACGCTGACTCACTACTTCTGCAATACCCAGTAGAGCTGAGACAAACCACACACAGAGAATTATTACTCCAAGTTATTGCTTCCCTTGAGCTATTTGAATAATAAACAAAAGGAATGCATAAAGTGAATCCAGATTTTCCTACTTTATTTCAGAATATAAGCTCTTTGAGGCAAGAGGACTGTCTTCATTTGAATTTTGTACAGGATTTTTCACCTTGTCAACAATCCATGTAATAATATGTGGTAGTAATTGTTCTGTCTTTGCTTAAGAGGTGTCTACACAGCACTTAACAAAGGCTGGAGTGGCATACAGTTGATGGTAAATACTAATGTCCAGAATGAAAGCCAGTGTTTCGGTGCAATTGGCTACCCAGGCTCATACTAAAATAAGTGATATATAACTTCATAGCATTTAAATAGTTTCAACCATAGGGAGGAAAAAAAAAATTCTGTTCACTATAATTTACTCAGACAGGAAAAAAGAAGGATGACTGAAAAGGGAAAAAAACACAAATGTAGACAGATAAGATTCCAACTTCAGAGGAAGAGGAAGCTACTGCCTCAGTCAAGGTATCAGTGTCACAGTAACCCTCAAAACCAAGCCCCGGTTACGTTCATCAGACTTATTACTTCCCCTGCATAGCTGGTCATCGTTGCATCTAATTTCAGTGAAGAGCTTGTGATGCACAATTTACATCAATCTCAGTTATAAATTTGGTTAACATAAGGGCATCAACATACAAATACTTGAAACATACGTTTCTACATATAAAATAAATTATACAAAAGATGACACGATTCCATGTTGATTTATACAGACCCTGACAGATCTCCTGGCAGGACAGACTTGATCTGGATCAAGAAAGAAAATACACTGAATACTGTTGAATTAGCCAGAACACGGTATGGTAGTTACCCAAGATTTACGCTGTCTGCAGAAAAGTATAGATGACACTCACCTGACATAAAGTCAGGACAGCACAGAAAGACAGCAACAGACTCAATAAAAATCTAACCAGATAAAAATTGCAACTTCAAAATTTTCAAATGGCACCATGTGTTTGTATCAGTTCCTTGCTTTGCATCTCATGCTATTTTCAATCTACTGAAAGATGCTCCAGATGATTTATGATCTCTTCAGCTGTTATCCTAAGGACTGAATCCCATCTCACTGGCTAGAAAGGAGTGTCCTTCACAAACTTGGTCAAAAATTGGTATACAGTTAGTCACAATGTCATTAGTAGTTTCTGTTTACCAATCAGGATAAGTGTACTACCACATTTAGACATTGGGTGGGATGTAATTCTTCCAGAAAAGGAGCAAACATCCTTTTTTCATGTTAAAACAAACATTTTGATTAAAGTAAGTCCACAGAAATCAGAGAATGGCTTTCCAGAGGAACATTCTCAATCCTCTTCTAGTAAGACAACAAATGGAAAGAGATAGGGTCTGCATAAGACAGGACAACCAGGCACTGGTTAGAAAAATGTCTTGACAACTCGGTTACTGACAAGTACAAAGAGAGAAACTTTCTGAAACTGCTCTATGTAGGTATTAGCATTTAGGCTTACCTGTCTCCAAACACCCTGCCTTTAAAGTTTCAGTGCATCTACGCAGACGCAAATCCTTCTTCATATTTACCCTAACCTCAGCTTCTGCCAAGGGTCATTTCAATATAATGAACAAAATCCAACTCATGACTCTTACACTGTACCCCCTTCAAAGCAGGGCACTGTACCCTCTCATAGCTTCTAACACCCTATGCAGTCCTCATATGAGTTCATGAAGTAATTCCTCTACTGCCTAGGACAGCTCAGGAATTAGCAACAGTGAGTCTGGAAACTAGCAGATGTCAAAGGCCCACTGGCATGTGAAAAGATAACTAGGAGACAGCCTGAATTCTGCAGGCTTGCCAAGGAGCTGAAGCAATCAATTAACTACTATGTGCATGGCAGAAGCCTTCAAGTTCCAGAAAAGGCAAAAACCTGCTTTGTAATAGATAGCATGCCAACTTGCTGCAGTGGAGCAGAGGTTCCCAAAGCTGTTCTTAGCTTCTGCTGCATTCCTGACAGTCCAATGGAGCGGGCTGCCTCATATTACAACATACTAGAAACCTACTGTCAATCAGCTAGTCATTAGTAACTCACAACACCTGCAACACAGGAACCTCTGTGAAAGCAAGAAGTTTCACAGGAGCTGGAATACAGCAATTTGCCCTCCCAGAATGGCGATGCTCCATCTGATGTACTTTGCCACGCCAGTATGTACAGCTCCATCACAAGTACCAACTGTGACTGGCTGTTCTGACCCCTGGTATCACAAGGGCCACAGCATTCCACTAAAAAAAAAAAAACAACTGAAGTTTCCAGCTGAAGTCAAGCATGCCAGTCTCAATGTAAGGACTTCAATCAAAGCTTAAGCCAGCACCAGTTGCTCCGATGGCTGATCCTTACGGTCCTGAAAGAAGTACAAGCTTCACCGTCACAGTGAAATCTCAGCCTCAGTGAAGTCAACAGCAAAGATTGCTATGGTCTTTTCTGAGCATACATCCATACTTTGTTGTACAAGATTCATATGACAAAATGCAGACGCCTACATCCGAGTTAACCATCTAGCTTCCCTTATCATCAATGAAGAAAAATAGACTCTTCTAGATTCATCCTCTCCTAAAATAGGTTGACTGATTTTATACAGAAAACTGCTTTTTTCACCTCCTCAGGCTGAAAAAAAGATTTAAGTGACAAGCTCTATATTGCAGAATCTAAAAACAGCAAAAAGAAACCTACACAGGATTTTATTCTTGGTTTTCAGATGCTTTTTCTTCTCTTTATCAAAACACAAGTTGTGTAAATGGATCCAAGCACACCACATAGTGCAGACTGCTGTGCAGAAAAGACCAGAATACATAGTTACTCATTACTCCCTCACCACCAAGACTCCAAATATTTAGATAGCAGAGAATGAGATGGAAAGTTGGAAAGTTAACTATCCATGACCAATGAGCTCAGATAAACTTTTCAAATAATTTGATCAGTTTTTCTTGGGATCCCATGAGATTAGCACGTTTTTGATAATATGATATCTCATAATTGATTTCCTGTTTTAATAAGTTTACTTTAATTCAACTATTCTGCACATTTTTTGCACTGTATCATTATACTTCAGTATCTCTTGACAGATTAAAAACAAACAGAACAGTAACAATTTTGTTTCTCTGCAGTTTCAACACCATATTTATACTCTTTGCTGCACAGGATATACCCAATAAATTATTCGATGTCACTTCTGGTCCAATTACTTAAATAAGTGTTCTATCTTCATTATAGATAGCTTTCCTATATTTTCATCCAGCTTCAAAATACTGTCTTCATATTTTCCTCCTAATTTTCACCTTGCCTGCCAAAACCAATATTCTGTTTGTAATCTCTGCACTGGACTCCCAGGAACACTCTAGAGGAAAATCTTGTGGCCTTTCATGCCATGTCATATACCTCAACGCATTTTTTGCCTTGTCTTTTTGTCAACACTTGTTCCTAACAATGCGTATTGATTACAAGGACTTTAATTTGCTAATTTTTCCTTTCTGACTGTTCCTAATTAACTATCTTACATAAAACTGTGTCATACCTCCAACCACACATTGAAGGAGATCAGACTAACAACAGATGGAAATATCTCAGTGAGACACAAATAGTAGAGATACCATACAGTAAAGATCTAGATCATAACAGTAATTTGGAAACTGAAAATTCTGAAATACGTAACTATCAGCCACAGATTTTGCAAGAGCAATTGAAATTCTTATCTAGAGCTCCCTTAGCTTTCAAATATGTAAAAATACATTTTCTAAAATACTCTAAAAAAAAATATGCTAAATTCTGACTGCATATAACCAATGGAGGACTTCCCCAGTTCTACCAAGACTACTGCTTTTGTTCAACTCAGAATCTCTTTCAATAAAACATTGTAAAAGACTATAGTAACTCTATAAAACCATGTGGTTTATGGGTGCAAAGCAAGACCTATTTAAATAACAGACTGTTAGTGCAACAAGGCTCTCACAGTCTACAGCTGCGGAAAAAAGCACGCCTCTCATGCATGTACTGGTTTGGTTGAGCAAATTTGTCCCCCTGCAGTCACTGCTTCAATCTTCCTGCTTAGCCTTGAATACATAGTTTTACATAACTTCTCTTTTAACAGGCCGGTTACCCTTTAGTTCAATGAAGAATATAAATTTGACATAATCTCTGCTGGGCAATGAATATTTTGGAGAGGAAACTCGATTTTTTCTTATGCATACCATTATGTCTTATAACCTACATAATCTTCTAAGACCTTCCTCTTGCTTGATTCTATCTTTATTGCTACTACGCAACAGAAACAAAGGCTTCTTCTCAAAGAGGACCAGATGATGTTCTAGGTCCCTTCCAACCTAGACATTTCTATGATTCAAGATATGGAAATCTTTCACAATATTTCAAGAGGTAATTATTAGTATTAGTATCTTGATAAACCATAGACTTTGGCCTAAAACTATATTTCAGCATATTTAAGACTCTGCTTGTTGTTGTATTTCAGTATTCTGTTTCCTTTTTTACTTTTCTGTTATGACACTCTTTCTGTAGCTGATACCTATTTCTAGAGGAAGGACTAAACAGCTTTACAAGATGCTCTTTTAAAATACACTCTGTAATGAAGACTTGGTTCATTATTAAAACAGTCACAATAATAAAAAGCAATTTTGAATATAAACAGTAATCTGTTCTTACAAGCCAGGACTGAAGTATACAAACACTGTTGTAAAGACAGCTAAATAACAACCTCTGAAGCACTAGCCTTCATCTTAAGAAACATTAGAATTTATATTAAAGGAAAACCTAAAGCGCTTAAGATGCCTTTTAGCTGACTTACATGCTATGCCTATTCATGTGTACCTATCAAACAAATACAACGTAATGATTCTAAAGATGATACGGATTCCAATTTGTATCAAATCTGGTGTACCAGCAATGGGGTTGTAAAGTTTTCCAACTTTTTTCAGAGGATTGCACAAGTTGTCTTAACAGCAACAGAACTAAGTCTTGTTTGCAGCTTCCTTGTGTCATTTGAACCCTAAGCTGCTCCTCGTGGCACTCTGAGGGGCCAAGGGGCTGCTTCAATCCAGTCCTGCACTTGCACTGACCAGCCAAACAGAGCATAAAGATCAGAGATCCACCTGCCAGTAAAAGTCATCTTTCACCCCGCCAGACATCAGCTCTCACAAAACTGAGATTTGAAATATCTACCCCTCCTTAAAGTACAGCTGAAATGCATGAGTGAACTCAAAAATCAGCAGAAACAACTACCTAATAGATGGTATGATTAAGTGGCATTTCCTTCAGAAATCGGGCCAAAAGAATATTTATCTAAGACCCTGTACCAGAGTCTCTGTGGGGAAAAAAAAAGAAAAAAATCAGTGCACTGATGAAAAAAGAAAATGAATTGTTACAGGAAAAAGTAACTGGAAAATATACCATATATACCAATCTATTCAACAGTTTATAATACATGGAATCCATTGTTTTCAGTCAATTATAATCCAAAATTTCTTTCCATACGTATGATAGCAATAAAATAAGTGAGTGAATTTCTACTGTTTATATCTTGATTAGTCAATAATCTGGAGGTCTAATGCAGAGTCAAGCAAGCAAATAATTATTCAAATCAATTCACCCTCAGTTTAATGAACAGGATTCATTTTCTGGAAGAAAGAAGTTTATTTTCCTCCAAGAACACCTAATATATTTTCTTTCCCACTACTGGTTTCAAAAAACTGCTCAATATTTTTAAGAATTAGTAAGAATTACCACAGTAGTAAGCAAGTATACAATGAGGATAAAATTCTTATACACAACTTATTTCCTCAGTAAATATCACTTCAAATGTATACTAACCTCAAAGTTTTCCTTAATTTTTTAAGGAATATTTACCTCTAAGATAACTAAATCTTGACACTTTATCTTCTTCAAAAAGTAAAGTTTCTTTAATGTTAGTGAATCATGTGCAAAGAAACATTATCTTTCCATGATGAAACTATACACATAGAATATGCTGAAGCCTTTCCATTTCCTCCCAGTTTTCACCTCCAAGTTAGCGGTACACATGAACAAGAAGAACTGTATGAAAAATAACTAAAAGCCATTGATAACTTAATATCTAAAATCGTTCTGGAAGGACTTAATCTAATACTACAATATTTTTTAAGATCCTGTTCATGATTTATTTTATAAACACACAAGTCTAAAATCTGTACTTACTTCATCATGGGGAAACAACATTTGTTCAACGTTATCATTGTTCTTCTCCTTGATATCTGGTGGGATGCCTCTATTTGTTATTCGGAACTGTGTTTTACTGAGATAACCATCACCGAGGTCCTGTGTTCAGAAAACAAAAAAGAAAAAAAAAAATCCTGTAACCAAAATGCTGAATGCTATCACTGTTCTAGAAAATAAACAGAGTACAGTATTTAGGAACAAGCTCCAAGCCTTTTTACAGGAACCAATGACCGCACTGCTTTTCAGCATCTTCTCACAGGTAGTTTACACTAGTTCTCAGTGTTAAAAGAAGTCAAAGACATGAAAAGTGAAAATAAAATTTAATACAGGTATTGACCGAATGAGACAACTGATACCTGGGGACTAGGGTGACTGCCAAAGAACCAGAAGACAGTGCACTCAGGTCATGAAGAGACGGGCGGCTATGAATAACTTGCAATGCATTCGTACCAGTATAACCTTCCCGATTCTTAGTAGCTTATTTTACTTTAGGACTTCATGAAATTTAGATGGTAAACAGAGCTAAAAAAAACCTTCAGAATTTGAATGTGTAGAGTGACAACATCTTGTGTTCTCTTGACCACTTCTGAGGATCAAATATAAGAGAAAACAGCAAAACTTTACCTCCTCCCTTTTTACTACTCTGCTTCCCTGACCACATGGGCTAGTGTTGTAAAAGGCCCTTGTGCAATTTCCGAATGGTAGGAGAAGCTTTTAGGAGCTTTCCCTCTTTTCTGACTTGACTATCTGCACACATACATAAAAATTATTTTTTCAATTTAAAGAAGAGGGAAAAAAGTTTACTAACAGATCACTAGAAAAACACACACTCTGAAAGGGAGAAAGAGTATACAGAACACAAAGAACAGTAGTTGCATGTTAAGAACTTGTTCCTCAAAGGAAACAAATAAATTGGGGTTTTATTAGCTGTTTCATTACATTTTATTTTAGACAAACACAGAAAGCACATGTGCAACATCTGATGCAAAAGGATCCTATTCAAAACAGTCTCTCTACAGAATTCATTAATGTAGCATTAAATTGCTTGACAAGGCCGCAAATTTAACCATAATTTAACTCTTTGGTTAATCTATCATTTCTGACACAGTTTATTTCATGTATTCTGACCTTTAAATCAACACAGGTTTTATTCTGACACGACAGTTCTCTTTTCAGTGACACTGCAGAATATGTGTACCTCCAACATCTGTTATGCCTATACATGTACTTTGTTCTTATCAGGTTTCACACCTTAAATTAAACAATAATGCCATCCATACGTATTTTTGCCTGTGAATTTTTAAGCATGAATCATATTATGAGCAATTATCTTGCTCATCAAGAGGATGAATCTGCCAAACTCTGCTGGATGCCCTGGGTGTACAACCAACTGTATCTTGTGCTCTGAAGAACCAAGCATGCAGAGGGCAATAGAGATGGAAAAAATGAAGCATATCTTGGTGATGTAAAAGCCACTCTTTCTCAACACTCTCTCAAGTCTCTCCTTGTGGAGTTTCGTGCAAGCATAAGCAGGAGTAAAGCTACCTACATTGGTATTTATCGCCCTAAGAGCAGCAAAGAAAGTACTACCACCACCCACGGAGGTGAAATGCCCCAAGGCACAATAAGCTTTGCCAGAGAAGGGCTGGATATAACATTCACCTCCCCGAACCAGTTTTTCCAGTGAGGAGAAAGAAGGAGCCAAAGCTCCTCAATAGCCTTTGTGTTCTATACTGTTTGAATGCCATGAAAACTATCTATACACAGCTGGAAACTTGGAATTAGCAGTCTCCGTATTTGACAGCTGTATGTCGGAGGTCAGTGGAGAGGTGGCTGGAAAGAGGAGCATCCTTCCTGCTGCACTCTGTGCACATATTTTGCACACTCCTGCCCCTGTAGATAAATCAGTACTTTAGCAAGAACTTTGATCCTCATTAATGCGGAAAAGGAATCCCTTTCTATTCCAACTGTCTTCTAAGTATCTTAAACAAAAGTGAGCTGACACAGGCTTTAATATGATTACCCAGACTAACCTAACTAAATACAAAAACCTAAAACAGAAAGCAAACAGTGAGAGAGATGAGACTTAATTACCTGTCCCTAATAACTGTCAGTATTACTATCCAAGTTTTGCTCTATCAGGTCCTACAACTGAGGTGCTCTTAGCTCTTTTTACAGCTTTCTTTTGGGGGGAATAAGGGGAATTATAAAAATAACACAGTTTAGAACATTTCGCTTACAGCTAAAAAATACAGGATTCTGCTTGGGTCATGTGAGCTTATGCCACAAGAGCCAGCCTGGCAAAAACAATGAGTATTTCATCGCCTAAGTTTAATTTCTACTAAAAACGCAGGAACATAAGAACACAGTTCTACAAGTCAGATTTACTTGTGTGGTCTTATTGCCATCAATGGGTCTATTCACGTGAGCATGAACTGAGGAACAGGATCCAAGTGCATTACATCAGCAAAACTGAGTGCCCCAAACTGCCCATAACACATATACTGTTTAAAAAAAAAAAAAAAAAAAGACAATGAGATACCTTTTTAATGAAAAGTTTCCTTCACAGATGATATAGGTTAAATGGTCTCAATGGTCAGGTTTTTATCACACTCTGAAATCACAGAGTCGCCGACTAGGCCCATTAAGAAAAAAAAACTCACAATTTTTTTATACATGAGAACAAGAATCTATCTCATTTTGCTATTTCCAGCAAAGCTTCATATTTCACAGAAAGTTCAAACTTTGACCTATGTATTGAATTCCCGATAGAGGCTCACAGCATCTTTGTTGAATAAATCCCCCATAAACAGAGCCTTGGACTGAAATCTAAAGTTTCAAATGGTTGCCTACAAGAAAGGGTACATTGTAACACTTGGCTAATATTTGCACTGTTTTAAAAACTTTTCAAGAGAATGCATCTAAGGCCAAGATCCTGCTTCTTACTGAAATTGTTTTATCTGTGATAAAAGGGTTACAAATGGTAACCCTTCCATACATGTACAATTACTTATATGGAAATGATATTACATATTTACTCTGGAACTTCCTGCATTTCAAAATCGTACAAGCATGATTTTTTCTCCCCAAAATTCATGAAAGGATAGAAAACAAGCCATTAAAAACAAACAAACAAACACACTATACAGCGAAGAGAAGAAATACAAAGGCAACAACAAGTATCTCAAACCATCCATTATTGAAAACTGGTCACAGAAGCAAGAGAATATAAGAAATCTACCTTGCCCAACAAGCAAAAAAAAAAAAAAAGTCAAGGAAAAGGAAATTCTAAAACAGTATGGCCTTATTATTAGATGGAAAATAATAGAAGCATTCAAAGTAGAAAAACCAAGTGTTCAAAGAATTTCTGTTGTTATCAGAGATAAAATACAAACAGTGTAGCCATGCACCAAAACCACTATGATTTTGTCACGTCGGGAGTGGTTAAGCAGGACATGAGCACAAAGTGGCTACAACCAGGTATTTCCAAATCAGCACGTAAGAACTGCTGATGTTTTTCAAACCTTCAGGCACTGTGGAAGTTTCAGAGAACTTGGAGATTGCCAGCAGGTACCCATGTATCTTTAAAACTATACACTAAGTAACTTACGTAGCTATACACTTTAGCTTGACATCATCACAAGCAAAGACTTCATGTGGAATTCAATAATTAACTACAGATATTCATTACATGGATTTTTTTGTTTTATTTTAATTTTTTAAGAGAAATAGATTTTGTCAAGGTAACTTAAAAGGTATGTTTGGCTGAAAAACATCATACAATATACACTCAGATTTCCATAAGATAACCATTGATGCCAAAAGCAGAAATTTAAAAATTAAAATAATCCCAAATTAATCCAACACACACTAAAGGATGAAAAAATGATTAATTCACAGATCTCAAATGTAACTTAAGAAAATGGGGAATCATCATAAAAGAAGTGATTCTAATGGGGTCCTGTGGGACTAGTCTTGGCCCTGTGCTATTTAAAATTTTGGTTAATGACCTAGAAACAATATGTAATTATTATTGGTGAGGTTTGAAAATGATGGGGAAGCAAAAAATAATGAGGATTGATCACTAATACAGATTCCTCTGGTTGCCGTGTGCAAGTAATTAACGTGTATTTTAATACAAAATATAAAGTCACACATCCAGAACAAAGACTGTAAGATGAAGGATTAGATCCTTAGGCACAAAACCCCTGCGTGGGTTTACAAATAATTAGCTGAACAGGAATACCCCGTGTGATATTTTAGTTTAAAAGGTTAAAAGTCATCCTGTAGTAGGAAGATTTGGACTTCACAGTGATACAACATCCATTGTCTACTTCTGGACATGGCTGAAGAACAATGCTGATATATTGAGAGGATTCCAGGATCCACAGGAATACTGGAAAACATGCCAAACAGTCAAAGAGCTCAACATGTTTTGCTTAACACAAAGTTAAGGGATGAATTGATGTGAATCTAGAAGTACTAAAACATGAACAATTCTGATAAAAGATGGGTCCTCAGCTTCTCAAACAAGATACAGGTTCCAGTGGCTGGAAGTTGAAGCTAGGCAGTTCAGATTAAAAGTAGTATTTTCTTTTTTTCAAATTTCAAGAACAGTCAACCATCAGATAGACTTGTTGAGAATTGTAATTGTTTCCCCATCTTTGGGAATTCTTAAAATGAAGACAGGATAATGCCTTAAAAGGCATTTCGTCATCAAAACAGAAACCATCTGAGATTATCCTACCCCTTTGTTACATAAAAAGTCCATCCCAGCAGTTGTTTCTGGATTCACAAACTCTATTCAATAGATGTCTTGGCCTAAATCCTCAGATAAACCACCTCTGCGCTCTCTTGCTGTTGGACCAGCTCTACAAAATGCCATTTATTTCATGCAATATATACCACCCAAAAGGATGTTCTAGCTTCTAGTGGTTGCCAAGAGCTCAAAAAGGCCAGCAAGGGTATCTAAAAACTAACACTTTGTTTATTTTTACCTTGATAGTTCTCCACTCCCAGCCATCTCCTATTTCCTGTGAATGTTTAATAAATTCTTCACAGTACTGCTTGAATCTTTTTTCCTCCAAAAAGAAGTCCTCTTCAACAGCCATGCTGCAGGACATCTGCAGAGCAAACTAAATGTTAGTACTGACAGATGAACACTAAAAATAACTTGCACTGATTTATAGCAATTGAATAGTAAAATGACAAAGCACTGGAAAACATTTTGTTTCCTTAAAACAAAAACGCGTTTCTTCAAGGACAGCACATCTGAGAATCACAGAACGGCTGAGGTCGGAAGGCATCTCTGGAGGTTGCCTCGTCCAGCCGCCCTGCCCAAAGCAGCGTCAACCACTGCAGGTTGCTCGGGATCGTTTCCAGTTGGGCTACGATTATCTCCAAGGAAGGAGATGCCACAACCTCTCCGGGGAACCTGTTCCAGTGCTCAGTTACCATAGCAGTAAATATATTTCCTCTTACGTTTAAACAACACAAAAAAAACCACATATCAGCTTGTGCTCGCTGCCACTTGTCCTTTCACGGGGTAGCGCTGGGAAAAGCCTGGCTCCATCGTCTTTATTCCCTCCTATCGGNAAATAACTTGCACTGATTTATAGCAATTGAATAGTAAAATGACAAAGCACTGGAAAACATTTTGTTTCCTTAAAACAAAAACGCGTTTCTTCAAGGACAGCACATCTGAGAATCACAGAACGGCTGAGGTCGGAAGGCATCTCTGGAGGTTGCCTCGTCCAGCCGCCCTGCCCAAAGCAGCGTCAACCACTGCAGGTTGCTCGGGATCGTTTCCAGTTGGGCTACGATTATCTCCAAGGAAGGAGATGCCACAACCTCTCCGGGGAACCTGTTCCAGTGCTCAGTTACCATAGCAGTAAATATATTTCCTCTTACGTTTANCACAAAAAAAACCACATATCAGCTTGTGCTCGCTGCCACTTGTCCTTTCACGGGGTAGCGCTGGGAAAAGCCTGGCTCCATCGTCTTTATTCCCTCCTATCGGTTGTTTATCGCATCGGTGAGACCCCCGCGAGCCCCCTGCTCCCCGGCCCCAGCCCTCCCGGCCTTGCCTCACGTTTCAGACACCCTGGGGCATCCTGGTGGCCCTACGGCCTTCCACACGCCCCGTCCCGCCCGGGGCCAGGCGAGGCGCTGCCCGCGCAAGGGGGTACCCGCGCCGCCCCCCCCGCCCCCCCTCAGGGCGGCCCCGGAGAGGCGCGCGGCGCGGGGG
>VXAA01005562.1:0-11735 GCA_013399115.1 Anseranas semipalmata | reverse complement strand
CGGGTGCAGCGGGTGCCGCGTCCCGCCCGCGCCCGGCCCTCTGCCAGCACGGGGCTGTGGTGCCTCTCAAGGCCTTTATTTGTTAAAGAAATACGCCTTAATAGGGCTAGGGGTGCAGCTTTAAACTAAAAGAGGGTGGGCTCAGATTAGATACAAGGACGAAATTCTTTACTCAGAGGGCGGTGAGGTGCCGGCACAGGCTGCCCAGAGAAGCTGTGGGTGCCCCATCCCTGGCAGTGCCCAAGGCCAGGCTGGATGGGGCTTTGAGCAGCCTGGGCTGGTGGGAGGTGGGGTTGGAACTGTGCTCCTTAAAGCCCCTCCCAACCTAAACCATTCTACGAAGTAAAATAAATAAATGCTATCTCAGAAGCTGGTCTGGAACCTGAGTCCCCCTTGCAGTCTGCGAGGTGTGGCTCCACGGAGGAAGCTCGAGCTGCCCCAGCTCAGACCCTGGCTGCCCTGGCACAACCAGGCAGCACCAGCAGGGAATGGGGACCCAGAGGTGAAACGTGCGTTGGTCACCAGCCCATGCCAACCTCCAGCCCACCACACTTACACGTATTTGGTGTTGGGGTGATGTAACAGGGATCAGCATGGGTAGCAGAGACTCAAGTACTTGGCAAGCCTCTGGAGGGCCTTCCCTTTCATCGAGCTCTTCTCTCTCCGACCCCTCCTCCCACCACCCAAAAATGAAGAGATGTTAGAGCTAGATAAATTTAGTTCAGGCTGGCCTTATGCCAGAAGCTCAACAATGCCAGTTTTATTTGAATGTTTCTAATTAGTTTTGCAGACTTAATCTGAGTTCTCTGCCTGCAATATAAACATATAATTGTACATTATGACTTTTCTCTAATGAAAACAAGGAGGGGGGAACATGAAATTAAAATGGCCAGATCACCTGAGCACCAGTAGAAATGTCATGCAAACTGGTTATATAGTTTTCTGGATGAAAATAAGAAGAAATGTGGGGTCCTACCCAAACTGGAATCCTGCACTATATCCAGGAGATACCTAATGTAGATTTCAGTACTGATTTTGTTACTCTAGCCGTGTTACAGAATTGAATAGAATGCTTCCACTGGCAGGGACCTTCAAAGATCATCTGGTCCAACTGCCTGACCACGTCAGGGCTAACCAAAAGTTAAGGCTTATTATTGAGGGCAGTGTCCAAATGCCTCTTGAACACTGACAGGCTCGGGGGGCCTCAACCACCTCACTAGGAAACCTGTTCCAGTGTTTGACCGCCCTCACGGTAAAGAAATTTTTCCTAATGTCCAGTCTGTTGTGTCTTAAATTCCATTTAGTTACAAGTATTTGGTAGGTGCACAAAGCACGTAGCATTTATTTAGCACACGTCTGTGCTAGACAGATAATGTGCACCTCGTGCTAAATGTGCATCTATCTGTGCTAGACAAATGTTAGAAGAATTATTTTTAAGCTCATGTGTCTATCAGACCAAACATTTTTCAGTAGTAAGGTCTTGTCTGGTATGACTAAACTATCCAAACAATAGTAATTACAGAATGTACAATGTTTTGATAGACTTAAGTAGAACATAAAAATGTTGGCTTTACCAATTTAGCTGTAAACTAGTATTTTAAAGAGTTTTTTAACTGTTGTAGAAAAAGTGAATGAGCTGTCCCATCATCTTTGGGGCCCATAGTGTTTAGTGTAGAGCCTCCATATGCAAAGGATGCTTTGCTCTGGCTGGTTAGAATGTGACATTCTGCAACTACACAGTTCTTAATTTGCTTGTAATTCACTGGGCGAGGAGACCTCACAAGGTCCACAGTTTTTCCCTGTAATATTCTGAGGTAAAACATTTCTCTTTGTTCTCAAAATTCCATTTTCTAGATTTTGGCTGTTAGCAGCCTACTTCTTCAAATATATACCATGATTCATATTTAAATATAATTTTCACAGCTCTTCGTGAAAAATGAAATGTTCCATGTAAATCCATAATTTTAAACATTAGGTACATATGAGAAACGATTTATTTCACCTAAACTGTTATTCTGGAAAACATTTAATTGTGTGATATGCTTTGAACAGATTACTGTACCTCCACAGGTTACTATTTTGACTGCATATATTAATTTTGAAAGCAGTTGTATAATTGCTTGGGTTGTAACGGCTAGGGTGATGTTATTACAACTACAAGTTGTGATGGTGTAGTCATTACTTAACCATTATCGGAAATAATTATTTATATCGTTCTTGGCTGTTTCTTTTAAATGCTGGGGTTTTGACATTAGGTAAGTAAACACCATGTTGTCATCTAGCCCCGAGTTTTGAAGGAAGATTTTACATTGTGGAATATATTCTGTAAGCCATTTTTGCTAACAGAAGATGCCTGTGTTATTGAAAAAATGTCACGTAATGTGCATTGCCTTGGAAGCTAGAGCTCCTGATTTCTAATTTTAGCTTTGTTACTGTCTCTTTGCATTTTCTCAGGCAGAATCATAGGTTTAAGACACAGCGCGCTTAAAAAGTGGCTGCTGGGGCCCCAGATTTTGCATTGAATTTAGCAGAGTAGCTGCCATGACTGGCAGATTCCAGAGAACTAATCCATAGTTTCTGTATATTTGGATCCACTTACTTAAACTAAAGATTATGTAAGCATATATTCAGATACAGACCCAATAAAAGTCAAGGACAGCCAGCAACTAGGTACCCGGGACTAGTGGTCATTTTTGAAGACAGTAGGCTTTTGCTATATTGTTCACGTATCTCAAACGGGCAATATTATCTATGGACCTTAAATTGAACGTACACAGCATTAAGTAATTATTTATTGTTAAAAATAAGAATGAACAGTGGACCTGAATGTCCCCTTCCAGAGCTTGCCAGCTTCCTCATAGCAAGCATAACTAACTCTGCAGGTTACAGAAGTTAAGGTCTAAAACACTTTGGAAACTTTGAAAAACTGTTAGTATCCATGCACTATTGCTGGCAGTATCAGTGAAATACTATATATCTCTAACCAGACAGGGTGCTGTAGGGGGTGGATGCTAATTCTGGTTCTGGTATTGACAAATTTGGGCTAGTAGTTTCATCTTTATGTGTCCGTTTCCCTTTTTGTCTGTCTTCAAAGTAGATCAGACTCATAGTATGCTCTTACAGTGTCTGGGATCAGCTGGGTCATTTCAGTGAGTTGTAGCGAGTGCCTCTTTATCACAGGAAACGCATTTGCCATTGTTCTAAAATTACTTGACAACAGGCCCCAGTGTGGGGGTGTCTGTCCTTTCCCTTCCTCCTCTTGCCTGTACTCTGAGTAAATGCCCCAGTTTCCTCTCTCATTGCTGCCATACAAAACCATTAAGTTGTGTTCCCCGTGTCACCACTTAGATGTTGATATAACTGAAACAGAGATACAGGTCATCAGGCCATTTATTATTCTAAATACATTAATAAATATGAATATATATTTACAAAATTATCAAATGTTGGTAATTTTTGAGAGCAAAATACAGTCATTGTAGGAGCTTTGTTGGTTGGGACTTGCAGAACTAAACTGAACAAAGATCGTGGAGAATAATCTTTCATCAGCTAGGAGGTGGACTGAATCGTCTCTGAAAGGTCTTTTTCATCTCTTCTTCCTGGTTTTTGGTCCAAAGAAAGACAACTTCATTCACAACTCATTGATCGATCAGGCAACACTCTGCTAGTAATGCTCCCAAAGGTAACATTACATCTCTAGAACTGATGGAATTAACATGATGTACTTTCAATTTCACAAATCCTACTTAGTTTGATTCAGATCCTGAGCAATTCACAATAATTCTAATGCTAGTTCTTCCACTTTGGTTTTTGATTGCTTTTCATTTCCAATGGTGAGCAATGTACCTGGGTTGCAAAGTGTTACAACAAAGGAATATCGCTAGCTAAGCCAAATAAGAAATGATGGATTAGCCAAAGCAAAATGGTCTTGAAAATCGCATAAGGCTATTTGACAGCATATTCAAAAGCAAAATGCCATTTGTGCTATAACAAATCCTTCATTTGCTCTACTAATATGTTCACAGGAGCAAATGTACCTTATTTGCAACTAAGCACTGTATATGCAGGCAACATCTGAAAGAGTAAAATGCTGGACTTCATTCCAGTTGAAACTAGTATTAGCTAACATTAACCATGGCCGATCACTTAATTTAAATCTCTTCATTGTCTGTCATTAGATTAATAGACCTCATACAGATTCTGCACCAGTAATACACAATAAGAATTAAAAATATGATCTTCTGCATTGTTCTACTTTGTTTAGGAGACTTCATAGTTGAAATTGCCCATGATAGAGATTGTTAGGTGAAGAGTTACTATTTCAAAATTCTTAATGGAGGTACAAACCTTGTTTTTCAGTAATAACTGTAATATTCTTCCAGTGCTCTTATGAGGTAGGCAAGTAGTGTTATTTTCCTTTTGCTGGTAGAAAAAGAGGAATTAACTTGGTAAAGGCTGTGGTGACTCACATTTAGGTTGGCTAATGGAGCTAAATTTTGTAGATCCATGTTCTCTGCCTTCAGCATGCTTACCTTTTTGGTACTGCGATTGTTCTGGGAGAAAGTTCAGAAGGAAACAGAGAGGTATACAAACAGCATACATTTTTCATGGGTATTTTTCTTTTACTCCAGCAGCTATGAACCAGCACTGAAGAAAGCACTACTATAATGCAGCAATTCTTGCAGTCTTCTGGCTTTAGTAATTTTTCTACTTTTTTGCTATTTATTTTACTCTAAGAAGTTTAACCATTCTTTCACATTTCAGTTTTTTTCCCATGTGTTTTGTGTTCTCTTTTTGTTTCTGTTATTCATGTTCCATTCTTGTTTCATTTCATTTTTTCTTTCCTATTAGACCAACAGATACTGAAAACAATTTGAGACAGGCTGCATATGAAATTATCGTGTCATTAATACAGAAGATAATAGCAGTTGAAGGCCTTAAAAATGATGCTCCTAAGCAGCGAATTGGATTTTGGGGACTTTGAGAATAATGAGGAAGACTAATTGATACAGAAAGATAAATTTTTAAATCGGCTTACAAGTTCATGGTCAAAACAGCATTAAAATATCTGCAGACAGTGGAGCAAAGGTCATTATAGCAAAGGATTATATGAACATACAATAAAATAATACTATTAGAATCTATAGTAGATATATATATAATTGTAATAAGTACCAAGTTACAATTGTCTGTCATGTTTTATTAAGCCAGCAAATGCTACCACTGTCAGCTGAAATCACTATTGCTGAAATCAATAAATCAGAAATCAGTTCTGAGTATAATATCTGAAATATTTTTGTTCAGGATGCTAGCTAGATCAGAACTAGAATTCATTCTACACATGTGGGGTAAATAAAGCCTAGTGTAAAGCTCCAGAATACGTTATTCCAAAGACCTAGTTTATCTGGTATAGCTCTGCAGGTCCACATCTCATAATTAACACTGAAGTGAGTGAAAATTGACAGATATTGATGCTATGGAAGGAATATTTTATTCTTGATTCCTACAATATATTATGAACACCATTTTTTATGATGTAACATGCAAAGCTATGTTTTGAGAATATTTTCCTTAAACGTCAGATACGAAGGTGAGGAGGGAAGCTTTCTGGATAGAAAATGTCAGGCAAGAGCAGACTAATTATCATCTACCTCATATAGGGGAGAGACTCTGAGCCTAACGAGAAGATTTACTGCAAAAGTTAAGAACTCCGTTATTTAAGGAGACTGACTGAATTAAAATATGAGAGAGAATTTCTTCATGAATGAAGAACAAAGAATGACAGTTTTAACATTTTTTTAGATTACCTCAAGAACAGACACTATCCAAAACGGGAATTAATGAATAAATAAATACATAAATAAAGCTTGCACCATCCACTGTCATTTTGCAGAGAAAAATATATGAATAAATTGTCCATTTAGAAGCAAGGCAACAAGCAATACAGGTGGTGGTGGACATCACATAAAGTTACTGATCTTTGGTCAAAAACTGCAGATTAATTCTTATAATTACAAGGCAGATAATTTGGAGTGGATGAATGGCAGCGAGAATACAAATTCCACCAAAATGCATAAAACACTACTTTAAAGAAACGCTGTTGGGAGGAATGGGTTAAAAGCGCAAGATTGGCGAGGAGGATGGGATGAGAACGGGGCACTGTTGAGGAGGATTGTAAATACGCTCAAGTGACCTTGCAGCTGGGANGTCCATTTAGAAGCAAGGCAACAAGCAATACAGGTGGTGGTGGACATCACATAAAGTTACTGATCTTTGGTCAAAAACTGCAGATTAATTCTTATAATTACAAGGCAGATAATTTGGAGTGGATGAATGGCAGCGAGAATACAAATTCCACCAAAATGCATAAAACACTACTTTAAAGAAACGCTGTTGGGAGGAATGGGTTAAAAGCGCAAGATTGGCGAGGAGGATGGGATGAGAACGGGGCACTGTTGAGGAGGATTGTAAATACGCTCAAGTGACCTTGCAGCTGGGAATACGTGAAGTCTGGGGAGTAGTGCTGTAGAAGGACACATACGTTGTACTCACTGCTGTTTTTGCCCTGTGTGTTTAGCGAGCAGCACATCTGTGCACAGATAACACAGGTGTTTGGCAGGCTCAGAGGCGCCCTATCGGACGTGCTTGAGCTCCTGGCCTTGGTACTGATATCAAAGAAGCACAGTGAGGATCGCAGCATGGTGGTGAAAACTGTGCCCGCGCCAACTCTTGATAAAAACAGGTGAAAACAGCAGGCTGGTGATCTCCTAGCATGGACCCTTCTCAGCAGTTCCTGTGTCCCTGCTTCGGTGCCTTCACTTGTGTGCCTCTGCTCAGGTGTTGCTTCAGGGATCCCCCGGTTGGTGAGGTAATGAGAATAAATCTACTCTTTGCATTTTAGCCGCAAGTCCGTGGTTGTTCCTGCTGCCTGCCTGTGTCGACTCACACAAACACTGTTTTTAAATTAATCAACTAGAAGTCACAACACAAGTATAACACCCAAGCATATTTACAAATATATTCTGTTTGGCACCTTTCTGACCAATCTGACTATTGTGCCGCTGATAAAGAACCATCCTACTGGAAAGGACATCAAGCAATCATCTTGTTTGTCACGGCAAATTCCTAGCTGCACATGTGCACCCTCATCCAGCAAGGTTTATATCAGTAAACACCGCATTTTTAACAAGTCCTGTAGACATATCAACTGAAATATACTCCAAATTCTGCCTGTGACTTAAGTTACACAATGGACGTTAGCATTACCTGTGCTGACAGTGCAGCTAAGTGAAGGAAAACAGAGGAGACATGAAGCCACCTTTCCTCATTTCAGGCTGTCTAGGAGCCAAACTTTCCTTTACGGTTGCTCTCATTTACTCTAAATGAAATAATCGCTTCAAGGCAGTATTCCAATCCATACCAAACCCCTTTTCTACCTTGGAATCCCATCTGAGCTTTTAACATACAGTCAACATCACGAGAGAAAATGCCTTTTGAAAAGTCTAAATTCAAGTACATATGTATAGGTCAGTGCATGTTGTATCCCTGCAAGTTTGACTTAATGTATGTTATTCATGTCACAGCATTGCATGCACACAAGATCCTCTACACTGAGGGCATACTTGATCTATAGATTTGATTTCAGGATTTATAGGGATCATCAGAGGTGCCTTTCCAGGAATTAGATTGTTTCTTGGTTTTCATTTTGCTTTGCAAAACTTTGTTTTTCCCCTTATGGTCCCGAAGGGGGAAGTGAATGGCTGTCAGATAATAATGCTCTCATAGCTGAGCCAGGTCCCAGATAGTTCTGGAGGTACTAAGGGACTACAGATGCCCCCAGTTTGTGCTCAAAGAATCATGCCAGCCAAGAGTGATGCATTGTCGTTCAACAGAGGCTTGATGGATGATAAGGACAATGTTTTGAACATTAATATGGAAAATATATCAAGGTCTGTGACACCAAAGTAATGAAGCCAAAGGCTTAAGCTCATAAACAAAATTTGTTGTTTATGTCAGTAATGTTGTTGCTCATGGAGTATTACTGCTCACCGATACTTTAGTAACAACTAATTTCTCTTATTAAGGATCATGAAATCCTTCTCTAACTGCATAGGTCCCAAGAGAAAAATTAGTTACATACCTAGCAGTGGAACAGTAGGACTGGAGTGTACATTTGGCTGACTGAAGACACACTGGTGCTGTGAAAATAACTTCTGATGTCAGTTAGCTAAAAGCTTGGGTACGACTGTGGACTTCCATACCCTAAAAACATTTGTGGGGCTATGGATGTAGACCTACAATGCTAAAACTAAACTGATTTGTGCATTCAGAAAATACACCTGTTAACACCATTGCGAGTAGATTGGAGATACTTCTGTAAGAAAAGTAAGTTTACTTGGAAAACAACGTTATTAAATATCTCACAAGTCCAAGTGCATATCATGCACTGATTACATTCCTGTTAACTGTTCAAAGCCATTTTTTGAAACCTAAGCAAAATGGGTCCAGAAACAAAGTAAGCTAAAACATGGAACTTGAAGTTACTGTGCAACAGAGAAAGGAATAAATGAAACTCCAACCAGATTTAGTGATAATTGTGTTTGCTGCCCAGTGTGTCCCTTGTCTGTAGTTCCTGATGCCTCATCTCGCATCTGTTGTATTGGTTCAAGAACAGGGTCCAGTATATTGGCCTCTTCCCATGCCAATGCTGACAGCCTCTGTTTCACGAGATTTCAAACTCCCATGCAGCATGTGTACAGCTAGGAACTGGAGAGGTTTGCACTTGCACAATCCTTGCGTAAACAGCAGCAGAGCTAGTACTCACTGAGGTCCACTGTGGATATACGCAGTGACTACACAGATCTCCTTCAGATCTCTCCTCTCTGGGGTTACGGCTTTTTGACATTTTATTGCTCTCTAGCATCCCTAATACAATTGTGGATGCTGACGAGCGGACCAAAGAAGGTGGTTAGACTCGCTTGTTTTCCTGAAATGGCCTCTCCTGCTGCTGTTATCAAAGATAGGCTAGTCAGCTGCGTGGGCCCTTGGGCTGACCCACTAGGCTGCCGCCGAGGTTTTTAATTTCTGCTCCAGTTCCCTTTCATAGCTGCTGAATCCACCTCTGTTCCTCAGTCAGTATTGATTCTCAAACACACTGTGTATTGTTCTTATTTTCTAAACAGCTGGACCGTTCACTTGTTTAGCCTTCTGAATGGTATAGCTAGCCATTCTTATTTGGAAGTGCCTGCCAATGAAATGAAAAAAAAGAGTCTATTTATCTCATTTGATGTAAAATGCTGGAGAAGAGCCCCGTACTTTGTTGTCTTCATCAACATAAGGTCACGGCCTCTAACATAACATTCTTAGTGTATCTCGTTCTCTCATTTACAATAAATCTAGCAAGTGAGTATCCTCAGCATGACAAGCGTTATAATCCTTTTCAAAATTACATTTCTCGTATCATTATGGCATGTACTATAAATTGAGAATAAGGTTGATTCTTACGTGTTGTCTTTTACTGTCATCAGTCCTATCTGTTTCCAGACTTACTACCAAAATTCTAAATGTGCTGAATGTTTCAGAATGCAAGACAAAAATGTCATTTCAGCCAGTGATGGTGTTCTTGTCAGGATATACAAATGAGATTTTTAGAAGCCCAGTGGAAGAACAGCGTATCAGCAACTGGAGAGTTTAGCATGTTGGAGAAGTCAGTCATCTGCACAGTTTGTTTCTTTATTAGTTTGAACTAACAAAATTCTGGTTTCCTGAAAAACACAGATAAGTATCACCTATCAGGACTGGAAAAATCAGAAGCCATACTGATAAAATGATGAAGTGAACAGTGAGCAACTGACTGTTCAACTGACATTGAACTATCAATGAAAAGACTCAGAAAGAACAGAAAGAACAAATGTCAAAGCAGCACAGCATGAATATCAGGCACTATATTCTTCTGTTCTGCCTTTTCAGAGCGCTTTTGGCTTCATCTTCATGTAGGTCCTAGATAAGCCAGACTTGGCTGGGACAAGCCTGAGCAAAACAGAATATGAGCTGGAACACCTCACTTAGCAGGATGTTCCTGGTTAAACATGGTTTGATTTGGGCTGCCCCCAGTGTGCATCCAAGATCCCCTTTCAAGACCGCCCTCTGTCTCAGAGATCCTGAGTGGGAAAATGGACCCTAAGGACATATGGCCTTATCACTGGAAATTGAGTTCCCAGAAAGGTAAGTAAGAATACTCTTGGAAAGGATATAGGAATCCTTAAGCACACCCGTGGTGAGGTAGCTGCGTATTTGGAAGTCATCCATTGCTCAACAGAGTAGTTCACAAGGAGAACGATGGGTTAAACACTGAGTGCAATGACACAGTGTGCTATTAGCTTGGGGTAGGATCAAGAGGAAAGTCAAAAGAGAGTGTAAAGAGCTAGAACATAAACATAAAGGGAACAGGGAATACCTTTAAAAGATTCTTTGTAGCTCCTATCTGTGTAGTATTTCTGAGTTCAAAAATTATGCTAGATGCTGACCTGTGCCCATCAGCTGAGCTGGTGCATTTCTCCCTGGTACATGTCTAAGGGTTAAAAAATATATGATGGACATAGGAAGCCATATACATAACTGGACATACTCTACTCTGCACTGGTGTGGCCTCACCTCAAGTACTGTGTGCAGTGTGGGGCATCACAGTATAAGAAAGACATAGAACTATGGGAGAGTGTCCAAAGGAGGGCTACAAAGACAGTGAAGGGTCTGGAGGGCAAGACATATGAGGAGCGGCTGAGGTCACTGGGTTTGTTCAGCCCAGAGAAGAGGAGGCTGAGGGGAGGCCTCATGGCGGCCTGCAGCTTCCTCACAAGGGGAGCGCAGGGGCAGGCGCTGAGCTCTGCTCTCTGGTGACAGCGACAGGACCCGAGGGAACGGCATGGAGCTGTGACAGGGGAGGGTCAGGCTGGGTGTCAGGAAAAGGTTCTTCACCGAGAGGGTGGTCGGGCACTGGCACAGGCTCCCCAGGGCAGTGGTCACGGCACCAGGCCTGCTGGAGTTCAAGAAGCGATTGGACAACGCTCTCAGACATAGGGTCTGATTTTTGGGTGGTCCTGTGTGGAGCCAGGAGATGAACTCGATGACCTTTGTGGGTCCCTTCCAACTCAGAATATTGTGTGATTCTGTGATGGAACCTTTAGTTATGCTCTGCAGAAGATCTTTGCAGAAGATCCGAGCAGACTGTTGCCTATATCCTCAGTTCTGACAACTGCACAGTCAGAAGAAAGCTTGTCTGAAGGAAAATATTACAGCAAGATGTTAAACAATGTGGAAACAATACAAGTTGGTCGCAGACAAGAACCCTCACTTCAAAAATGTGCTAAGCTAGGTAACATAAAAATCATTCTTATTCCTTGTCTTCAAAATGAGCAAGTTAGCCTGTGCTAAAATATCTTCTCTATACTAGATTTCACAAAATTCTCTTAACTAAAACTAGCTAATATATGACAATGATGCTTTTGTTTATCCTTATCTGGATACAGTCAAAGGGTTTTTCAGTCATTTGAATTATGTTCCAGAAATTTACCAGATCTTCAGAATTCAAATCAGGTGTTAAATTACTGAGATATTATCAAATACAGTATGTGAGATTTTTTTTCCAGAAAAATTGCACATTTATTCAGATAGAATTTAACTTATAAAACATGAAATTGTTGAGTATATCAAGTAAGAGAAGTGAAAAAAAAAAAAAA
>VXAA01005560.1:420145-446344 GCA_013399115.1 Anseranas semipalmata | reverse complement strand
ATCCAGACCATTCTATGATTCTACTTGTTTTTTTTTTTTCAGGCTTATGCTGATTTCACTTTTTTTTTTTTTTTTCCTCAGTCTGTTTTGTAAAAGCACTTTATGATTATGAGGGCCAGACAGATGATGAGCTGTCCTTCCCAGAAGGAGCGATCATCCGCATCTTGAACAAGGAGAATCAAGATGATGATGGCTTTTGGGAAGGAGAATTCAATGGACGTGTTGGAGTATTCCCATCGGTATTAGTTGAAGAACTTACAGCCTCAGAAAATGGAGAGACTCAGTGGATTGGAGATATTCAGGTATGGGAAGAGTTGCAGTGCTAGTCTGCACGTATGGTGTTTGTTAGGGCGTTTTCCTCTGAGAAACCTAGCTTCTACACACTAACCCTTTGCACTCATTGACGAGCTTTTGACAATCTTGAGCTTTTTCTTTGGCTATTAATGTACTAGATATTATGAAAATGTGGTGTAGAAATCACCCAATTTGGGAGATTTTGCAAGACTGCAAAGATCTGCTGCTTTTTCAGCAGAAAAAAAAAACGAACAAAATAAAAAAAAAGTGAGTGCTTACCATTTAGCTTCTTACCCAGCCTAGTAATTACCATCTGATGTGTTTTAGCAAATGCAACAGATTTGTGAATAAAGGAAAGTATTTGGGTAGAAAGGAAATGAGCCAAGGAGAAAATTCACAGTCTACTTCTTGTAATTAATTCATGGCACAGACTGAGACACTGAACAGAACCTGGCAAAAAGAGAATTACAGGCTCTCTTAGCCCTAATTTAATGTTTTCATACTTAAATCTGGTCTGTGTCTTCTCAATTTTTGAAGGGGAGAATACTGCTGAATATTGTAGTGCAGTAATTTTTGCAAAAATGTCTCATTTCAGTATAGTTCTGTAGTCCCTATATTACATTAGAAAATCAGATACATTCTCATCTGTAACTGCGGTGCTGGAAACTGGACTTCCATGTGTCCTACAGACATTTCTCCGGTGTTTTTAGTCTTTGATTTGAGAAGACCATGAAAACTGAAGAATATGTTCAGCTGCATTCCTGGACATGTTCAGAGTTTCTCTGTTCTGACTGAGCTTCGCTTAACTTGACATAAAAATGCCAAAGTGCCGCCTGTATTTAAATCAGTAGGAATGTGTCAGGCCTGTGAGAGGTAACCAAAGAGATGTTCATAGTGCTTTTTTGGCAAACATGGCATGTGTTTGTGCCATACAATATTAATGCTAATTTTGTTTCATATTGGTACCGTAGCAGAATTACATGCAGGAGTGTTGTTACTTCTTTATGTTTCTCTTAACATTTAAATGGCATATACACAATTGAGTTGTGACAAAACTCCTGATCTTAACATTTTTGTGAGTATTTGTGGAGAAGCATGCTTGGCCAAATGGCTTTTTTTCAGATAACCTTCAAAAAGTCTGTCTAAATTATACCGGGGAAAGGGTGAAAATTTCTGCTCAGTGGCAACCTGTGATTTAAAAAAGAATATATATAATCACTGTTGGATATCTTGGCTTTCCTTCTCTAATGTACCTGACAGCACTTTTGACAGATAGTTTTTCTCTAGATGAAAGTTCCTAGCATACTAATGCCTCCGAGAAGTTATTGTGCCTTGGTGCGTACGTAAAGCTGTGGCGAAGTAAGGCTTTCTGCAGCACCTCTCTCTCTTTAACACAGGTATCCCCGACTCCGAAGCCCAATAATACACTTCCACCGCTGCCGCTGTATGACCAGCCTCCCACTAGTCCGTACCATAGTCCAGATAAAAGAGGTTCTCAGTACTTCCCCAGATCACCGTCAACTAATGGTAAGAAGTTTTGTAATAGTAGAAGAAACATTTCAGCTAAATGCTAAATTTAAAATGTTCACATTTGGGGGGAAAAAAATAAAAGGTGGTGGGTTTTTTTTTGCAAAATAAAGCTAACTCAGCAATACTGAGTGACCTGTCTGTGGTGCATTGATGCTTACTCTTTTAGAAAATAGCTTCAGCTCAGAATCCCCTGGATTCTCACAGCCTCCGCGACTTCCTCCTGAAACTTCATATGGCAAACTGCGACCTGTAAGTTTCAAATACTGTTTTTTATTGATGCTACCAGGTTTTAAAGCTAGGTCATATCACTAGCCTACGTAAATCAGGACAGGCATTCAAAGCAGTGGAGTTCCCGCCTTTGATACAACACCTGATGGTTTGGCTCTCGGTGTTCTGCAAATCCAATTACTATGTATAATAATATAGTATCTCAGAAGAATGGTGCGAGGAAAGGTCTGTTCGCTCCCCTTTGATAATGCCATAGATGTGTCACAAAGTATAGAACATGAGAGCTATTTGAGATAAGTGGATACCAGAACAAAACAAAGGTGCACTTGTTTAAACAGTAAGTCACTGGCTGGGTTTAAAAATGACCTTGAATTTTATCTGTCCCCTTTGTATCTAACCTGCCCTCCTGTATCTACCTTTATAGTTGTAATACCTTCGTGTCTCTTTGTGAGGCATATGAATTGTGAAATCTAACCTGGGAGGAAATTGTTACATCTATAAAGTAGATGTTAGTCAATAAATGTATACCACCTTTTCAGGCTTTGGGAGATTACTTCTGTTGTTGCCATGTGTAATACCCACTGAGCAGAACTAATAAAGAAGTAGTGAGTAAATGCCAGAACAGTTTAATCATATGATTTGTACAATTGCTTTTTTTTCCAGAGGTTGTGTTCCCAGCCACACAATGTGCTGGCAGACAAATCTGCTTGCCAGCAGCTTGACATATTATGCAGACCTTGCAACTCCACTGCATTTAGGGTTAATTTTTTTCCAAACTGCTTGATTTTGAGGATTTTGAATTAAAAATTCTTAACAGTGATATCCTATACATTTTTGATGCCTTTGCTGTCTAGACAGAGAGATCTTGCCAGAAAAGGAAAGGAAAAATTTCATCAACTAAATCTTGCAAAGTTCGTCTGCTAGGATTAACTTTGAATCAAGTTTTGGGGATTTCAAAGTCCTACACCAAATCACATTAACATTTGTATTTTCCTAACATTCTTAATGAATGAAAAAGTATTTTTAGAATAAATATTCAAAAACATATTCTGAATTTTCCAGCAGTCAGTGAGTTAGCCGTATTCATTGAAATACACAAGACAGATATAGTGCTGCATCATTAAATATTTAAGTATTGAACAGAGAAGTTGCAAGTTATCTTATTCTCTAGTGAAATGACTGATTCAAATCTTTCATTTTGTAGATTTGTATTTACTTCATTTGTTTCTTGCAACTGAGTGTCTTTTCAAGATACTACAACAGTGTCATGTCTTCCTTAAAAGGATTTCTCTTTGTATTGCATTTTAAATATGCATGTTTTTAAAATATTGTGAAGTTTTTCCTGGTATTGCTGACAGTACCGACCAGGACTGCACAGCCATTTCATATTCCACAATTCATGTTTTTCATAGCAAGTCACTATGGTGTATTCTGAAAACGTGATAAAAATCCCGCATGAAGTGCTGTTTAAAGCTTAAGGTAATGCTCTGTCAGGAGCAATAATAACTTCATTGATGTGGCAGAGTATAAATATAGCATTGGATTTCAGGTATCATTGAGGTCAGTGATTGATTAAATATGAGTAAGCTGCTTATATGCATCAAGGCATTCTGTACTTTCCAGTCCACAGAAGTTACAGACAAGGGTGTCATCAGATTTCAGCATTTGCTTAAAGTCCAAAGTCCACCCTCGATTTGTGTACCAGATTTTCCATTGGTGCAGGCAGAATAAATAGATGTTTGCACTGTCACGATTGCTAGTCATGCTGGAGAAAAGTCACCTGAGACTGGTGACAGGGTAAGCTTGTTGTATCACAAAGAGCATCGGTGGCTTGGTTGTATTCCTCACCTAAAGTCAGAGACAGCTGACCTGAATTCAGCTGGTTACTCGCTGTAGTTCTGTTGATCTTAATATATGGTCTGTGTGTTTGCATCATGTCGAGGTACGAGCCCAGAGTTGCAGCTTTAGTCTATGCAAGTTCTGAAATGTTGACGTTTGTGATAGTTACAGGCTGGTTCTGGCTGTTTCAGGTGCGAGCAGCTCCACCACCCCCTACGCAGCATCATCGCCGGACAACAGAGAAGATAGAGGATGTGGAAATTACTCTGGTGTAATGATTGGACTAGTTAAGTAGTAGTGCTACAATCAAGACCAAACGCGGTATTTGGTCAATCTCGTTTTTAGGCACCTTTGCATGATGAAGACTTTGAATAGAGCAAGCGATAGGGAGGATTTTATGTGACAGTGACATGGTGGATTCCTTCCCATCGGTCATGAATATTTTGTGCCTTTTTTGTTTTGATTTATATACATCATTCTTCCTCTCTTAGCACAAACCAAGCTGGGCCAAACAGCGAGCAGAGGATTGCCTCGGAGCAGGTTTCTCTCTTGGCTGAAGATGGTCAATTTTTATATGGAGGCTGAGGAAAGCGCCTCATTCATGCAACTTAGTCATAGCATACTTCTATCACGTGCATTAGTACAGTATATTACTGTTGCCATAGGAATGTGTTAAAGATTGTCAATTCTTCAAGTAGCATTACTTGTCTGATTAGGTATTAATCAGATCTTGTGGAATGGAAAAGGGAACTGAAAAATGAGTATAAGGAGAGGCTGGCTCCTCTTTAATCCCCTTGAGGAAGGAAGAAACAGGAAAATAATCTTATAGATAAGGAAAAATGATGCAGATCATATGGCGTTAATTACATTAATGCACACCTCTTCAATAATTAACAGTTAAACAGAACTAAATGTTCTTTGTATTAATATTTATGCAGTACATTTAGTGATAGAGTATCTAATATGGAGGTGCTGAATTAGTAGCAACATCTTGTTCCATAGCATAAACCAACTGGTAGAAAAGTAAGTGAGATTTTGTCTAGATCTGGAAATTGAGCTTCATTTTTTTTTCTTAGCAGATCTTGGGGTTTTTGTTTTTTGTTTTTGTTTTTTAAAGTTTTTGGGTCACTCTTATCCCAGTTATTGCCGTGTACTTTATTATCCAACGTTAGCAGTATATCTTTGTCATCAAAAGATCTGGCTAGATTTAGAAGTTGCATTTAGAGTATTTACATGCATTATTTAGTTTTTGCATTGGATGGTCCTGTAGCGTTTTCCCACGTGAAGCCCGTTAACTAGCCAAAGCCAGAGCCCGGAGAACCTCTGGTTTATTCCAAGCCTTCAGACCGCCTTTGTGGCCAAGAGGAACCCAACAGACTGTGGTCTCAAAGTACTCTTATGCAACAAGTAGAGAGTAAAAGAATTTCTAAACTAGTTTTAAATCGGAGATCTCTGAGAAGGAAGCTTTTTGTTGTTGTTGTTTAAAAGAAAATGGAAGAGGGTGTTCAGAGTTGTAACGTGAAGAGAAATGGTCAGAGGAAAGGCAAAAACCAGATGAAAACAGGTTTTTCTTCATATGTGATTACTAACTTGTTCTCAGAATAGCAATATCCATCAGATCAAAGCTTCATTGAAAGGCATCACAAGGTTGTTTTTGAGCTGTTGTATGGGTTCTATTGAACGCGCTCTTATGTGTTCATCTGTTTGCTAAGCCAGTAAATTGTCTACCTTTAGTTTACTAACAAGGGCTATTTTTTGAGGCTGCATTTACAAAAATCATCTAACAAGGTTTTATCATAAACTTTGCACATACTTGTAAATCCCAACCCAAGCTGGGTCTCTGAGACATTCATATTTGCCAACCTCCTTTCCCAGTGGGATCTTTAACCAAGAGTGGGGCTGTTTGAAGAAAAAATTCATTGATCAGTTATGAAATCAGTGACTGTCCAATGAAGTCTCTTCCATATTTTTCATTCTTTTGCACCTCTTGTCCTGTTGATCTGTTTGAGGTCTTTTTATGTGTTTATCAAACTTGTTCTTAAGTTTAAAAAAAAAGTTTTTAAAAAGATTTAACTGTTTGCAAAAATTTTGAAAGCTTCACAATGCAGAAGAAAAGCAAGTATTGCCATAATGTTCATATTCAATTTCTTTGGCCAGTTTTTCTGTGTCCTTCATACCTGGACTTTCAAAATTCAGAAAGTGTTATTTAAAGTCTCTTTAGTTGTATTTTAAAATATTTTCTGTAAGAGCTGCTAATTTTATTTAAAAAAAAAAAGAAAAGTTGTAAAAATATGCCTCCTTTTTAACTATGATTTCTTCATACAGGGCATGTATTCAACGTATCATCATGTACAGCGTCAGTACACTGAAAGCATAGGTGCAAATGCTTTCTTTATATTGGCTGTAAAAAGTTTGTATTTATTATGTATAAAAAGTTGAATAATAAAAAAGTGGAACTAAATGCATGGCGTTGCCTTGATACAAGACACTGGTACGTATATGGCAAAGTGCCTTCAGAAGATTTCCACTGGGTGAAGGTCTGTGACTGAGAGAGAGCCTGGTGTTTGGGGGCAAAAATGTAAAGGAGGTTTTTTGGGGCATCATTTTTATGGCTTATTATTGTTTTACACAGAAATTTGAATCCCTTGCTCAGAAAAACACTAATGCATATACTTAATGCAATCTTTAAACATCGCTTTAAGGTGGTATTTATATGAGGAACAAAATTATGCCAAAAAATGCCAGTAACAAAGCTCCAGCTATCAAAATAATTGCTTAATAGCCTTTATGCAATTAAGATAATTGCATAAAGAAAGAGAGGGAGAGTGATTGATAATACCTCTTCAGTGTGATTGTCCTTTAATAGGGTTGATTTGCCTAATTGTGTGAGGAGTATTTCCACTGCATCACAACCCTCTCTAGAGCAGGATCCCTTTATGCTCTGGGTTGCCGTATTATTTTCTTACCAGCACTCAGAAGCCGCCCTCGTGCGCCCGGCGCCTTGCTTTGCTCATTTCGGTTTCTCGAAGGTGAGTGCTTTTTGTGGTACGCGAGGTCTGCGTGCTGATTTGCTCCTCATTTTGGCTTCCAGCTGTTTGGAGTCACAAGTGTTTTTTACGCTGGTCGAACAAAGCTCGGTGCAGGAGGGCTCCAGCACGGTCGGCCTCTGGGCATTGCTGCGGTGTTGGGTTAGATCTTTAATCTTTCATTTCCACTGTTCACACAGAACTGTTACACTGGCTTTCATCATTCTTCCCGAGCTCCTGCAGCCTCTTCCTTTGAGAAATCCCATCTTCCCCTGCTTTTTGTACACATTCGCGGTGCTCCTCCAAAAAGTATTGTCCTGGCTCGCTGCTTCAACCGCTTTGTCCTTTTCTTTAGCATCTTGCTCGTTGCATCTCTCCTTTTCTTGCTGCTTCGCACACCTCTTTGCTTGCAGTTCTTTTCACTGTCAGCATAGCTTATAAATGACGTTAATCCTCAAATCCACCAATGATGCCACTTTTTCTTCCATTTTTTAACAGGCACCCTTCATGCCTCTACTTTTTCTCCTTTCCCCTGCCTTAAAAGCTGCGCTGCCATAACACAAACCCAGCAGATAACGCCTGTTCAGCAGGTGTGCTGTGATTGCATCAGTCTTGTCATTAACGTGAGCATTTCTTATTTCCATGAAAGTCTCTTCACCCTGAAGTGCTTTCCAAACTGAGTGGCAAGCCCCTCTTGCTGCAGTTTGCCTGCAAGTGGGAGGCAGCTGGAGCTTTAATAGCACACAGCAGTTGTTTCGAGGCAAAAAGGGTGCCTAGTAAAAAGCAAAGGTTGTATGGCTATATATTCGGGTTGGGGTATAGCGAAGCAGTACATGGAACTTGGCCAGTGCAAAGATTGAAATTTTGGCCTCTGGAAGAGTCGGCAGCAGAACCATCCCTGCGTTAGAGACAGGGTTTCCTCTGATGGCTCTGCTTCTCAGATTTTCAGAAGGGGTAATGAGACTGAAACTAGCCGCAAGTTGTGTGGGGGGGTCTTATTTACCTGCTACAAATGAATTGTGCTGGGGTTGCTTTTTGTCTGTTTCATGGAAATGTTAAAAGAAACGCAGACGCATGGGTGTGTTCTCTTTCACATGTAGCACAAGTCTCTCTCACTGTTAATAAAAAGGAGAACAACAACCTCATCCTCTTCTCCAAATTAAGGTTCTTTTGCTTCTCTGCATGTAACTTATTCAGAGGACCAGCTGCTCTGCAACTTGCACTTTTTTCTGCTTGCTCTTCCAGCAAGGTCCCTGTAATTAATAACCTGCAAATCTCAGCACGGCAGAGGCAGGAGCAGGAAATCTGCCTTAATCAGCCTTTCCTTGTATGGAGCCTCCCAGGAAGCTCGGGAGGGGAGCTGAGGATGCTGTGGCAGCTTTCCCCACCTTTTCTCCTTTTGAAGGTCTGCTGCCCTACATAAAAATTACAGGGGGGATGGAAGGAGGTATGCTGCCCACTTCTGCCCTGCATCTGGCCGGCTCTCCTCTGGGGGTGAGCTGGGGAATGCTGAGACCTGAGTTCAGGGCACAGGGGGAGGCTGGAGAAAGTGAGTGATGGAAGGAAAGGAGAGGAGAGGAAAGGAAAAAGGAAAGGAAAAAGGAAAGGAAAAAAATAAAAAAAATAAATAAAAAATGCGGCTGGGAAAATGCTGACGTGCTTACTATACCAAGTAGTTTGCTACTCAAGGCATGACCCAGGGGGGTTGAGGAGTGCGGATCTGGTAGGAGGATCACTGTAGCAAGTGAGCCTCTGCATTGCAGAAGCACAGGTCATTTCATCCCGAGCATACAAGCGCTGCAGCACTACAGGGGTGAGAAATCTCCTCTTCGTCAGCAGAGCTGAACTGGCCCAGCCGCCAGACATCTGCTCACGGCGAGGAGGGGAGGACAATAACGGGGGTGCTGGGGGTGCGAGGAAGCACAAGCACGGCCACTGACCCTCTCAGCGTGTGTGTGCAGTCTGGGTGCAATGGTTTTACAGCCGCCTGGTCCTACGCAAGTCGAAGAAAACTGCCGGCAGGCACGGCAGCAGGAGCCAGGCTCTGCTTTAACGTGCTGGAATGGGCTCTGCATCCCGGGGGAAAACTCAGCCAAGCCCCCCGTAAAAATACAGCTTGGATGTGGTTTTGGCTGTAGCAGGCCAGGATGTAGTTTGTGTCACGTATGGCAGAGCCCCTGGGAGGTAAAATTGAGACTGGCTGAGTGAAAAGGGTATCTCCTGCTAAATTATTAAAGCCATTTCTTGGATACAGCCATCACCAAGTTTTCTGTCCGAGTATGTGACGCTGCTTTAATTGAAAGCTAATGAGATTGTTGTCTGGAAAAGGATGACAGAATCGAGTGATTTAGTCTGTAACATCTTGCTTGTACTTCTCTGTGCATACTCCCTGGAAAGAAGAGCTTTCAAATCAGCCAGAAACCTTTCGGAAAGCAAGTGCTGGGGGCTCCTTGTTGTGGATCCCAGATTGCTGCCTCAGCCTGGCTGGAGCCTCTTGGGTGACTTCTTGGTCTGGCACGGAGAAGCTCTGTCCTCAGCGGTGTGTAGGCTGCTCACTGCCTTGACTGTGTGTCCCTAACCGGCCACCAAAACACTGTTCTGACATGGTCTTGTTTCTGTTCCCCATAAAACTGGAAAGAACTTACCCTACAGAGCCTGGCTGCTTTGGACGTTGGAGGTGGCTCGCGGAGCCTTTCACATCCCGAGCTGTCAGAGCAGCCCGCACCATCAGCGAATGAGGCGCGGTGCGTCGGATCAGCTGCAAACGCCATCTCTTTCCCCCTCCTCTCCCCAAGTTTGCTCCTTGCAATCAATTTTCCGGCCTCTTGGCCCATCTCAAACGCATTAAGCAGCGTTTCTTCCGCCACTTTGTTTAAAAACCTCTTCTGCTGTCTTAGGAATTTCACAGCTGGTATCCGAAGAGGTACGGGGAAGGAAAGAGGCCCAGTGATCTCCATCCAGCTCTGTGGAGCAGGCATCCCCTCTCATGAAAACCACCACTGCTCCTGTCCCTGCTGCTTAGCCTCAGCAATGGCCAGGGATCCAGTGGACTTCCCCGAAGGCTTTCAGATCATTTCACCCTACAGAAACGTGACCATGTGAATATCTCTGAGTATTCTCCTGGGTCACGTATTTGCTGTGAAGAGCAGGAGGCAGGGTGAAGCTGATACAGAAAGCTTGCCTTCGTCTTCACTGCGAACGTGAAAGCTCTTCAACTTCCAGCCTGCGAGCGGAGGTCCACAGGTGGTTTCTCCAGCTACGCTGGTTCTCCTGGCACCCAAACACATCATTTCAGGCAAAAATGGCTTGGATGTGGGTACTGTCATAACCCACAGCTGGAGGAGACTCTGTGCTTCCTGGGTGCTTCCTGGCAGAGCATGCTGCTGGGGTTGGTGCTCAGACTTGCATCAGGAATACGCCCGAGCATCTTTACACAGCTGAAAACGGCTCGTGCAATACGTGGTTACACCTCGACCTGCGGGATTTCACTGCAGTGGAGTATTTGGTGTTGCATTCTGAATTTATAGTGAGAATGGAAACAACATTAACCAGGCACTCGGCAAGAAGAGGCCAGGCAGACGGAGCACCGTTACCACTCGGCGCGGCAGTGCTCCTGGCCACGGCATCAGTGAGGCGTCCCAAAACGGAGCAGGGGCAGCTGCTTTTGTTAAAACACTGCGTGGAGGAGCCGGGGGCATGGCGGGATCCAGAGTTCTGCTCCCCGCTCTGGCGCTTGCCGCCGGCGTCAGCCCGGACAAGTTCTGTGCTTTCTCCGCCTCTGCACCCTGTTTGCAAAGCAGTGCGAGCATCACCTAAAGATTTATCTTTAACGAAGGTAAACCTGCTGTTACCGAGCTGTGTGATGAAGTACCCTCCTGTTCTGAAATTGTTTTTCTTCAGTCCTGAATTTCTACCTTTTTTTTAATGGAGTGGTTTTGGTTTATATTTTTCTTTTTTAATGCAAATTCAAGAACAATTGCTGTGAGGTATGCTTCTGCTCGTGTGATTAGTTTTGTCTGCTGTAATTGCTTCTCCTTTTTTCCATTGTTTATTAAAAGACAAATGAATTTCCAGGTCCAGTTGCATTGGGAATGCTGACAGCAGCTTTTTTAAACCCCGTAGCACAGCTATTTTGCTCAGCTGAATCCTGCAGAGTGGCCCAAATCCAGCTTCACCTCTGTGTCATGGGCAAATTACTGCACTAATTAATTTCTCCAAGAGTGGGGCCTCCTTCCTGCTTACCATAGGGGAATGACAGGGAGGGCACTCTCCACATTCGGATGAGAGGGTGTCAAGCGTGGACAGAAAACAGCAACAACCTCAGATTAACTTGTGGAATATACTTGCATGAGGAGATATGAGAGGCTGATAATTTAAAAGTGTGGTTACGGGGTTTTTTAAAATATTAATACCGTGTGAATAAGAATATCCTGGTTTCTGAGAAGTGGGGCATATCAATTGCATTAGGCATTTCCCTATTTATGCTCCCTTGGTTTATTGTTGCAGGCTTGCCATTGCCGTGGAGTGAGCAGAGCTGATTTTAAAGCAGAACTGCCATTTTTCTCCAAAACGAGGTGACAGAAATTAGTGCTGCTCCTCAAAGAGGAGGAAGGGGCACTCCGTGTGAGCAGCAAGGGAAGGGAAGGGACAGAGGGGACTGAGGCTGAAGAACACGCACGGTTGCTGCGTGCATTAAGTAACAGTGGGAGACGGAACAAACCCGGCACGTCTGGATGCCAGAAGAGAGAGGCTCTGGCGGAGGAAAGCTGCTTTTGACAGAGCTTTGGAAGAAAGACAGAGGGAAGCAGCGAGTGCTTGGGCTTCCCAGAAACTTTGGTGAAAGGATCCAAGAGCTCCTCGTGGGGTGCTTGAGCCAGCAGAGCAGAGACGAAGCCAGATCATAATCACTTGTTAAGCCATGCAAGTGGCAGGGGGCTTTCTGAGGCCGCGGTTCGGTGATAAAGTAAATCCAGCTTCAGGGCACCTTGTGCTAGTTCAAGAATGCCTTGGCCCCGTGCGATCGAGCTGATCCAGATAACTCCCTCTGCCAGTTCGGATGTGTCCAAATGCTCGGAGAGGTTAACGGGTGTAGCAGCAGGCCAGGTCATGTCTGTGCCAGCTCGGGTTTCGCAGGTTCTCCTGCAGGCAGCACAGCAGGGGAAGCTGGCGTGAGCCCTGTAGGCTGCGGCTGTTCAGCAGAGGTGTACCTGCACCTTGGCGTTGGTGGGCTGCGGGCAGGGCACAGCTCTGTGTTAGTACTTCTGAAACGAAAAAGCAAACTGGGAAAGCCGTTAAAAGGTTTGCTAATGATGCAGAGTTCATTAGGAAATGGTGGTTTGGCAAAACCTTTTAAAAAGATGCGTAGCCACAGCTAAACCAGAACTCTTCACTGTTTCAATCAGTTGCATGGGAACTTCGGAGAGGACCAAACCCTGCCGGCTTTTCTCCCCCGCTCACCTGGCAAGCGTTGCTGGAAGGTTTTGTCTCCCTGCGGGTCCGGGGCTGTTGAAGCCGGGTCCCCACACGCTGCAGTGCCCTGGGGACTCCGGGCTTCAGCCAGAGGCAGGCCGGGGTCAAGGAGCATCCCCGCTGCAGGCAGCCTGCGTGCGGCTGGGAGCTCCCGAACATCACTGTGTGCAGCTCAGGACCAGCCGCCTGCAGAGCCAGAAAGCCCTCGACGCCCAGTAATGGGGCCTCTCCCTCCCTCCTCGAGGGCCTCATTTGCTCATGGCATCCAGGATTCATGGCATCTGCCTCCAGGTTTTCCAAAACTTGTATTTTCTCCCATAATTTTAACTGAAAATATTCTAATTTCATTCCAAATATGGAACTCTCTAAATGTTTATTTTTGACGTGTTAGACCTCTGAGCAGAACAGGAATCCCACGTTTAGAGCATCCCTCTGGTGAGGAGCCGGTGCCGATCCGAAGCAGAAGCCCCGTGCCGTGCAGGGCACAGCCCCAGGAGCTGCAAGGCTCTGAGATTAAAAGAGGGAGCGCTGAAGACTTCGCTCCGAGCGACATTTGAGGGATTGCAGCAGAGGAGAGAGGCGGCTACGGGTGCATCGGTAAATCCACCGATGTGATCTCCTTGAACCCAGCCCTCGTCTCGTGAGCGTCCTGTACCAGCTGGCTTTTGATTGCCGTTGGCTTTGCAGGGCCGGCTCTCGCTGGATCGTAGATCAGCGCCGCTTCCCCCAGCCGATGTGACCGTGCCCAGCCCTTGCAGCGGAGAGCCCCGCGGGAGCTGAACGCCAGGCAGGTAGCGTTGCTGGAAGGGGAACGGCATCACACCCCCTGCTCAGACTACCACAAACTGTTGTTGGGGTCAGAGCAAATTACTGCCCAAGGACACTGGCAGAGTGTGATTGTTCTCGGATAACAAGGGGGATCTCATGTTAATTCCGCTGGCAGAGCTGTTACGGATAATAGCGGAGAACTGCTGCCGCTGCTTCTGAAATTATCTGACTGAGCTAATCCGAGGATGAGGAGACGATTTATCGATTTGAAGTCCTAGCCAGACGTAGATGGAGATAATTCTAGGATGTTAGGGGGTATTATTCCTACAGAAAAGCAGGCTTGGTAAATACTTTTCATTTATTTATTAGACCCTGCAAAATGGTTGTGTTGTATTGCAGCCTGAATGTTTTATTTAGCGATGTGAATAGCTGTGATACTGAAAATAAGACCTTTCTGGATGGCAGTCATCCGATATTTTTGCTGAAGCTGCTCATTTTCTAAAGCAAATAGCCACTCACAACTGCTAACACTGGTTTGAGCTCACTCTTTCTTTAGAGCTATTTTTGAAAGATCAAAAAAAAAAAAGGTGTTAAGTTTTCTGTGTTTGCATTCTGGTCAGGTGTCTTTTTGCTCTTCATGGGTCCCTTGCAAGCTGGCTTCTGAGGACTCTGGTTAATGTCCTAGAAAATAACCTTGTGCTTGGGCTTCCTGCCGTTTTATCGCTGCTGCTCTCTTGCTGTGCCCTGGGGGTGCAGAGCTGCCTGCGGGAGCAGGGCAAAGCAGGAACCGGGTTGAGCAGCTCCCGCTGCGGCCGCACCGGCTTCCCAGGAGCCCAGGACTGTGCCTGTGCCGCCGGTCCCCAGCCGGGAAGCTTTCATGCCTGTGACGGTGGCTGACGCGGGGTTTTCAGTCTGGCAGGCCGTGAGTTACGAAAATCAGACAAACGTGTTGCAAAGGGCAGGCTTGGACCCTGAGTCTCAGCTGATGATTGGGCCTCGGAGAGCATTTTGCCCTGTTCAGCTCGTCCTGTCCTCTCGCCAGCAGCCATTAGGAGGAACCGCAGGATGGAGGTCAGCCAGCGCGGGATCGGCGAGTGTCCTCGAGGAGCGCCGGTGCTGCTTTACCAGTAACGATGCTGCCGCTTTGGTGCCTTCATCATCATTCTCTGCGCTGCCAAGTAGTTTTGCTTCCCTTAGCCGAAACAGGGAGGCGACACAGCCGGCATCCTTTGAGGCACAGCTGCGGGACGAGGGGTCTGGGAATCGAGAGCTGCCCTACACTGGCTCCCGCTGCAGCCTCATCGAGTCACCTCGCCGGGCCCAGCCTCCAGCTCAAAGGCGTCATCCTCCCGGATGGACGGCTCCACGGAGCAGCGAGCGCCAGGCATTTGGCGTCTCTGGGACAGGGCGAACATTGCTGATCTCTGGCCCTTCCAGGCCTCGCGTGTTATTGCTCCCATCTGGAAACTTTCATCAACAGCTTTGCTTTCATTCCCTTTATCGCAGTCGGGCTGGGATGCTCTCTCGTTCCCCAAGTAAGGAAAATCCTACAGCCTCTGAATCCCCAGCCTCGCATAAATAACCCTAAATCCTTTATCATTCTGCAGCATAATGGGTTTCAGGTCTCTTAAGCAGCAGTGTCCTCTGGAAGGTGGCTGCGTGCCTGTCCCAGAGTCGAGGGCAGCAGTGACTGTAGGTGCTGCGTGTTTATAGACCCTGAACTGGCAGTTCAATTGCTTGAGTGTGGCCAGCTTAACGTCACCCAGCCTCGGTGTCTGGTGTCTGATGGCCTCATTATACACAGGCTGTTGCTTTGGCTGTAGTTTGAGTAATGTGGCCAGCAAGGACTGCACAGGCACGAGCACAGCGTGGTGCTAACCTGCAGCCCGGCCGGGCGGCTGCTGTGGAAGCTGCTGTGGATGCCTGCAGAGGGCTGCAGGTACAGGAGGGCACGATCCAGTGGAGCTCGCAGCGTCCCACGGAGGAGCCTGAACCGGCGTCCGAGCCCTACAGCACCCTCAAGCAGCGCTGCCGGGCCAGTTAAACTGCTCAAAACCTGATACGAGCAGTCGGACGCAGGGCACACGTTGGCACGGACGCCCCTGTGCCACTCGCCGAGGCGCTGCTCGCCGCTGCTGAGCCCAGCGCTGGGGCGGGCTCGTGACCATCCCAAATGACGCAGCGCCAGCGTGGGAGGCCAGCGGGCATCCCACGATTCTCCCCCTGGAGCTGGGGCCGGGGCTGACATTTTCCATTGCCAGAAGTGAGGGCGGGGGAAGGTATTTTTAAAGTGTATTTATAGACCTGTGCTCTGCTGCAGTGTTTCCCAAACTTTGGGTGAAGAAGAACTGACGCAGAGATCTGTGTCGGGCCGTGCAGCTGCTGGTTAGGAACAACAGGAGCAGGGCTCCTGTGCGGGAGGAAGAGGTGAGTAATAGGGGCTGAGCTGATCGCAGCCAGTGGTGGGGTGCACGTGGGCAGGCGTGGGGAGCAAAATCAGCTCGAGAAACGCTGGTGCACTGGATAAGGCACCCGTGTCCTCTCCTCCACTGAGCTGCTGCAGCTGTGTTGTGCTGTTCTCCTGCCTGTCCCCTTTCACTGCAGGGAAATAAGTGACATTTCCATCGCAGAGGGATACATGTGCACCGGGAAGGTGTGGAAATTGTCTGGAACAGCTCTGATCCCAGGGGAGAGACCCGCATGCCCACAAGTGCATCAGGGACTTCGGCCCCGCATTCCTCTCCACCCGCGTGCGAGTGGGAGAGCGCTTGTGTGCAGCACCCAGAGGTCCCGCCGCCACATCGCGCCTCTGCGCTTGTCCCCAGGCGCAGCCGGGAAATGTTCGGTGGCAGGAGGAAACGTCACTCCGCAGTCAGTCTCCGACACAGCGTGGCGGCGTCTTTGTGAAGAACGTGGAAGGGATGTCATTTTCTGATGCTGTATTTCTCCTGCTGTAATTACCACTGTTAATCACCTCGTTACCTAGCACAGAAGAGAGCTTAAGGCTGCAGGTAGCAGCACAGTGGGGAGAAGGCACGTTGAGGTTTCAGGCTGTGTTTTGTCACTCTGTGCCTCGGGGCGTTAGCATTACTTCCCCTGGGACCCAGAAACCCGAAAACTGCACGGGGAGGTAGCAGAGAAGCGCAGGGAGAGAGCCCCCACCAGCCCCACAGCCAGGGCCGCGGGGGCTTTGTCCCCACGCACGTCCCCAGCCGCTGAATCCGGACAGCGCGGCCGAGAGCAGGCACCGCGCTGCCGCGCGTTGGGGCGAAGGCAGAACGTGCGACGTGGTGCCGCGGCGCTTTCCCCGCTCTCCGCTTTTCAGTATAAAGCAGCACAAACGCCTCCTGCGGGATCCGCGCTGGCCTGGGGCGCGGAGAACCAGCAGCCCGTTCCTCGCCGGCCAGAGGGGCAAAAGCGAAGCCTTTTTCCCTGCTTCTCCCCACACCGAGCGTGCGCTCTGTGTACCCGCACCCACATCCCATCTCCACATCCTCCCGTGCTGCGTAAGCAGGGCGAGCGGTTAAACCACAAGCTGCGGCGTCGGGGAGCGCGTGGAACAGCAGGTAACGGCCTTTGGGACCGGCCTTATCTTACACGACCCAGTTGCAGCCACAAATCATTGCGAAGCACAATATGCAGGGGAAGGCAGCCTCCTCCTACCCTCCGCTCATTTCCTGGAGCTTGAAAGCTGATTAAGAATCACTTACTTAAGCTGAAGGGTTTCAAATGATACTACCAGGGCAAACTGCTCTCCTCCAGCTGCCCATTAAAGTTTCAATTTACGTGCCTTGCGCAGAGATGGGTGAAGCCGTAGGGCCAGGGTGTGAGCCGCTGGAATGACCTCTGTTAGCAGCCAGTCAGTTCATTAAATAATAAAGAGCTGAACAATTTCCAGCTAAATAGCACACCAAGTGTTCTTATTTCATTTCCTGTTTTTAAAGGAAGTATAAATTATTTACTAATGTGCTTAAAGCCCTTTAAGTGAATCCAGGCAGTGAAGCAAAATCTTGTTTACCAGGGCAGATGCCCAAAGGAAACTGTGAGGGTGATGGACCTGCTTGTGAACAATTTATCAGAGTTAATGGAGTAATTTAGTGGAGGCCAGGATTCCGATCGGTCACGCTGGTGGCTCGGACTTCCACACTTCGGCATTGGCTCGGCGATTGCGGCGATTCGTAGATTACGCCCAGAGAACTTCTGGTGCAGAACTTCTAAGTTCACCAACTCGTAATTTAGGGGTGATGACTTTCAAGCCTTGTCACTAGAAAACCGTGTTCTCACAAGCGTGACTTCCCCTCCTGGAGATTCACACGCGCGTTTCCAGAACCACATTTCACTAGACCAAAGCTCGTTGTCCTCAGCGTAGATCTGAGCTGTTTCCACCCCAGGTTCAACCTTGCTCCTGAATTCCTGTAGCCGGCTACAGAGAAGGAGCCAGGACGGGGGCAGCTGAGCGCCGTCTCTGCCTGGAAACCCGGCGCCCTGTCCCCCCCACGCTGCAGGATCACAGCACCTTCTGCCGGGAGCTTTGCTGGACTTCGTCCCCCGTGTTCTTGCCAAGCGAAGAAACAGTAAATCCTTCTGCGTGTGAAATGTTTACGAAACGCTTGTAAACGCGGCCCCGACCCCCTCTCCTCCCGGCCGCGTTCCCGCTCCATCTCGCCCTGCTCCGACGCCTTCCTCGGGCTGCTCGGTGCGGGAAGGGGCTCACTGGGGCCGGGGAGCAGGGCTCGGGCTCCACGGGCAGGACGCGTTCCTCAGGAACTTCTCCAGGGCTGCCGGAGTCCTGAGGAACTCGGCGAGGGGATTTGTAGCAGGCATGGCAATTCAACTCGAACGGTAGCAGCTGCTCCGACTGCAGCAATAAATGGTAACACTCTGGCTCTTGCAGTAAAACTCCCATCTGAGTCAGACTTCACAAATGCTTTACAACTGGTGCTTGCAATTCGTCATCTCTCTACTTGAGTTTCTTTCCAGGACTGGTCTCCACTCATTTAACGTGAACTATCTCATCTTGTCCATCTCTGTCCTGGGTTTTATTTTCCACAGCCACTTGCTGGGAAAATTCATTAACTCTGCGGTGTGCCTGATGAAATTGCTGTTGTAGGGATGGTGATTTGGATGTTTTTCTCTGCCTCCTGTACAAAAAGGCAGGGGGATGTAGGTTTAACTTGGAGCGCTGACCTTGGTCTCGTTTCTTGGTGTCCCAGCAGGGCCTGGGAGCACTGGACAGGCAGTCTGTCCCTCTTGGGAAGGTGGTGGCTTGATTTTGGGACCCCTCACAGGCTGCGTGGAGACAGCAGCATCTTATGACGCGCGGTCGGGTAGGCACGTGGAGCTGTTGTGCCTCATGCCCTGCTCTGTCACCTGGCCCCCATCCCGGCTGGGCAGAGCTGATGGAAACAAGTCTGAATTACGTGTCTGAACAGATACAGCCAAATACATACTTTGGGTCACTTGTGCTCAAATCAACCTGCTTCAGGGGAACGGCTTCCGTTGCAATGAAACGCTCTGCAAGGAAACTGCTGAGCGCCCTCCTTTAGGGGGCTGAAGAGAGCTTCTGTCCTTGGGTTTCTGCACCCAGGATCCTGTCCCCCCAGCTCTGGTGCCGGCAGCGCTCAGCCGCAGCGACGCAGCTCCTGGCCCGCAGCAGGGCCTCGCTTGGGCTGAGGATTTTGCTCCGTGCTCCGTTTCCCAGAGCAGACGCGCTCCCCCGGGACTGCGCCGTTGTGAGAGTGCTTCCTCTCCGCTGAGAAACACAGCCGGGAGCTGGCTGGCCTAAGTGCCTTTTTTTTTTTTTTTTTCCCCCGCTTTAAATGATGTGGTTATTCCAGTAACAATAGCAACAATCGGATTTCTTGCTGCTGAGGGCGGCTGTTTCCATGCAGAGGCCATCTTGGTCCTCCTCAGCTCCTCCTTGCCGTTCCTTGGGCCCGCGGGTGACTGGGGTCTGCCAGCACCCACACAGCTGTGAGCCCCATCCCGGCCCTCGGTCCCCATGTCACAGGTCCAGGAGCTTTCAACCAGCACGGGGCTGCAGCACACAGTCCCAGTGGGGGCCAGCCAGCCTCAGGGACCCGTCTGTTAGAGGCCGTCCATCAGCCTTGCTCCGGATTTATATCCGGACAGACCCCTCTGAGCAGCCGCCCTTTCCTATAGCACCAGCTCCAGCCCTGCCTGCCTGCAGCTGCAAGCAGAAATGCTCAGCTGCTGTGGAAGGGGGGATTTTAGGGACAGGAGTGCCATCCCTCCATCACCCCTAAGAGCTTTTGGGGAAAGGAGGTGCATCCTCAGGGCCAGAGCTCAGAAGAGAGTCCCTAGTGAGGACCTGCTCTTGAGGGGTGCTTTTGGGATGTGCCAGGGATGGGGTCAGAGTTTTGGCTGAGGCTGTTGAAATCCCCCCATAGCATGGCCCCAAGGACTGCGCCGGGGCTTGTTTTTGCAGGGAGAGAGATCGGAAGAAACAGGCTCCTGCAGGGGAGGTTTCTGAGCCCCTCAGGCATATCCAGAGAGGTGATGGGCTCTGTCCTGTCCTGTCTGGCAGAGCCCACTCATGCCAGTGCATCCCTTGGGGTCCTGCAGCATCTCCCTGGGATGGGGACATTATTTTGCCATGTGAAAGCAGCGGCAGCAATGGCAATCACGGCCCTTCCCAGGCAGGACGTTTGCTCCCAATGCTGCCTTTTGCCAACACCCAGAGAAAGCACAGGGACTCCCAAAATCCAACGCGTGTGCGAGCTGGGAAAGTCACCGGCTGTCCTGGCCCCTTCGCTGCGAAGGGCTGCCAGCCCCTCCTGGATGCTCTGAACAGGAGCCAGGTTCCTGGGGAGAAAACGCAGGGACACCGGCTTAATTGAGCCTGTTCAATGGCCTTCGGCTGCCATAAACCATGTCGCTGTCTGGGCAAAGAAAGGAGCAGAGGGGAGGCAGGACAGCTCCTGATTCCCGAACCTGCTCCAAGCCGGCTTCCCCGCAGCGAGGAGACCTGCCGCTCACCCCCAGCTCCCGTAAGGGGCCCTCGGTGGGGACACGGCGGGGTCCCTGGTGCCACCGAATGTGGCATCCCGGGGCGTATAACGTCCCTCCCGTGCAGCCCCGCTCCTGCCCATGGCTGCGGAAGGGGAGCTGCTTTGTGAGCGCAAGAGGAGATGGAAGTGCTGCGTGCCAGAGAGGGGCTGCAGCAGGGTTTGTAATGCCAGCTGGGGGGCTGAGGATGCCCGTTCTGCACGCATCCTGTGCCTGGCAGCCAGGCGGAGGGTCCTGAGCGTCGTTGTGGCAATCTATGGGCCTAACCCCAGCTCCTGGGCAGCAGAGCGGGGCCAGGCCCTGCCGCAGGGCTGGGATCGCTGCAGCCTTCCTGACCTCCTCTTTATCTCAGGGGACTGCTCGGGGGAGCCCTGATGCGGGCCAGGGGCGATGCTCTGGGGATGCACCTGGGGACCTGTCCCTTTTGCTGCCTCAGCCCCATGGCCTTCCCCATCCATCCAGCCGGGCCCTGGGGACAAAGGGAGCTCCTTTCCCTGCGGCGAGGCAGCCCCTGCCCTCTCGTGGCTGGCTCTGCACAACAGCGGCAGGGAAACGGGGGCCAGCGGGGCTGCAGTCCTCGAGGGCACCCATCCCTTTCCCTGCTCCCTCTGTCCCCCAAAACCTAAGCAAGAGCCACCCGCCTCGTGGGGTTTAGGGACAGTCCTGGGTCCGCAGCAGAGCCAAGCAACCCACTGGCCTCACTGGAGCTGGGAAGCCACCGGGGCTCTTCGCTTTGCTGGGCCAAATTTGAGCTCCCTGGGCTGAGAGGCGCAGGCAGGTCACAGCTTTTCTGGGACACTGCCAGCCTGTGTTTTGGTGGGGACAGAGTCGAGACAAATCCATCCCTGTCTGGCTGCAAGCAACATCTCAGAGACTGCACCGCTCATCTCTGGGAGCCGTGCTGTCCGGCTCGGGCTGTGGCTGCGGACGGATGGAGCCAAGGGAGGAATCCCATGTTACTATTTGTGGAAGGGACTGAAATGTTCCCGGCTGTGAAGGCTGCGGCTCGGAGCCCGCTGGCTTAGCCAGGCCACGTCTGGGGGGAGAGGGGACATTCCCTTGCTGCCTAACACCACCGAGGCCCCTGCTTTGTACCAGGGTACAGCTTGACCCCCAGCTCTGGTTGTTGATGCTGACCCTGAAATGCTGACACAACACATAGTTTCTCCTTAATAGGGCATGGAAAAGGCAATGCACATCAGGGCCAGGCTTTTTGCTAATGCTGTGCCTTCCCCTGTCTTTGTATGCTCCAGAAATACATTGGCTCGGCCCCTCCAGGGTGAACTCAGCCTAAAAGAAAGATCTCAGGCAGATATTTCCTGTTCTGGAAGTATGGTGGTCCCAAGCTGGAAGCCAGCAAGCAGGGTGGGTTTTGTTTAGGTTAGAAGGGCCTTTTCTTAAAAAAATGAGCCTGGTTATTAGGGGCTTGGGCTCAGATCCCTGCACAGAGAGGTCCTCAGCTCCTGGCCACCCCTACAAAGCCAGTGTGGAGTGGTCTGGTGTTACCCCGGGGTGAGGACCTCAAGTGCAGATGTCCCCCCAGTTTGGCACGGTGCTCCTGTGGCCAGTACTGGGACCATGGGTTCCCCAAGTGCTGCTCTAACCCTGACCCCACCCTTTGTGGTCTTTTGAGCAAGGCATTCCTGCCTGGTCCCATCACCCTGCCACAATTTGCTGCCCTCTCCTCGGTGCTCACAGGCTGCCATGGAGCAAGGCTGGAGGAGGGAAATGAGCAGGGCTTTAAATAACCTCCCCCAAAATATGTGTGTGTTTGTGTTGGATCGTTTCTGGAAGCTGGTTCACAGCTGGGCTCCAGAAACAGTGGGATGGGCCAGGGAGGAGGGAGGAAGGGGCAGGCAGGGTGAGGGAGGAAAGAGAAGAGGTCCTACAAAACTCTTTGCTGCCAGGGAAAATGCAGTAGTGACTCTGCACTGGAAGAAAAAGAAGGAACCCCTTCCTCGGAGCTGAGACTTCTCCCACTCATCTCATGTCTCAGCGATGGACTAGGGAAAGCTCACACACACTCACTCTTGTTTGGGTCCAGTGCAGAAACACCATCCAGCTGGATAAGGGATGTTTGAGGCACATCCCAACCTATTGTCCTAACCATGTCTTAAGGTGGCTACCCCGTCCTCTTTTCCTACCTCCTCTAAATCCCCTGCATCCTCCTGGACTTCCCCGCAGCTCTGCCGCAGCTCTGTGAGGCTCAGTGGTCCCAGCTCCTCCTCAGCAGGTCCCTCAGGGTCGGTTCAAACAGCGTGGTGAGGAGCAACCTGCAGCCTTAGATGGGGGAGACAGAAATTAGGGTGCCTCACACCCACGCCAATTTGTTTCAGTTATAGGCATGGATGAAGTGTTGGTGGTGATTTACTCAGCGCTAGCAAGGGACCAGCACCTTTTTAGCCATCTGGACATGGGCTGGCTTTGTCTCACTGTGTCCAGGGATGCAGAGGGAAAGGACCACCAGGAGCTGACATGGTGCCTAAGCAGGTATTGCTGTCCACGTTACATCAGCCCAGTCCAAGCCCTGGGCCCCCAGCGCTCCCCAGCTCCATCCCTGGTTGACCTGGCTCCAGCCCAGCCGCAGCCTCAGTCCCTAGGGGGAGACCAGGAGGAGACTGATGGAGCTGTGGCTTTGAATTTTGGCCAAGAGGAAGTCCCCATTGAGAACAATGCTGCTGGAACCCATTGGAAAGTGTAACTGGCACTGAGGAGCATGGAGATGAAAGGAGAGAGGAGGATGGGGCAGTACTGAGGTCGGTGTGTTTTTGCAGCATGAGAGTGAGGATGAAGAGTAGGAGCAGAGGGGATTGGGCCCTACTGGAGCAAGGGAGAATGGGGGGGAAGGGACATCGTGTCCTGCTGTGTCCCTTCTATCTGGAGGGATCGTAGCCCTATGCAGAGAGAGGGGAGAGAGGCCAAAGGGTGGAGGGTCTGGGAAGCCAAGCTTGGACAGGCCCAGAGAGAAGGGAAGGAGCTGGCTGAGGGCAGGGTGGGGTGGTTGGACGCATTGGGAGCAAGAGGAGGGTGTGTATGGGGACAGCAGACACAAGTCTTTCACCAGCATCTGTCCTGGCAAAGAGGACTGCGGGTCCTGGCATCACCCCGCTGCTCTGGACAGGCTCTGTCTCGCCGCTGTCTCCACCATCCCTCAAATCCTGGACAAATGAATCCCTGGGGAAGAAGAGAAGAGGGAAGTGAGGAGACACACGAAGCTTTCCCCACCCTGGAAACTGTCTCCGCTGACACAGAATCTCAGAATGGCTTGGGTTGGAAGGGACCTTAAAGATCATCTGGTTCCTACAGCAGGGGGGGTTGGAACCAGACTGACATCTAGTGGCAAAATAGTCCTTTCCCTGGCACAGAGGAGAGCTGGCTCCTCCAAGCCCTGCTGCCTCCCGGCTGGTCCCCACGGGTGATTCTGGGGTGGGCGTTTGAAGGAGAGGTGTTTTACCAGCACCGGACTGCTCATGCTGGTTTTGCCTGCAGGGCTCGCCAGACTATGTCTCGATAAGGCATCAAAGCAGTGCCTAAATCACAGGCCTCAGAATGCTGCCGCTGGTGTGGTGACACTGTTCAGGGCCCTGGTGGGCTTTGGCCCGAGAGTTAGCACAGGCCAAACCTCAGCAGGGCTTTGGGTGCAGCAGAAGGGTCTGCTCCCCACTGGGGATCTGTGCTCCCCAGCTGTGCACAAACCGAGCAGGCTGAAAATGGAGGCAGCGCGGGAGGTGGCTGCAAGACAGACCGTCCCTCACTGCTGTGGTGGCGGCAGTGCCTCTTGGTGGGGACAAGGGGGGCCACCAACCATCTGATTTCAAACCACTGCTGGCCCTAACCTGCAATCCGCTGCTCTCAGCTACCTACAAACACAGAATCACAGAGTGGTTTGGGTGGGAAGGGGCCCTAAAGCCCCCCAGTGCCACCCCTGCCATGGGCAGGGCCCCCTGCCACCAGCCCAGGCTGCCCAAAGCCCCATCCAGCCTGGCCTTGGGCACTGCCAGGGATGGGGCACCCACAGCTTCTCTGGGCAGCCTGGGCCAGGGCCTCAGCGCCCTCAGAGGGAAGAATTTCTGCCCAGCAGCTCACCCAAACCTGCCCTCTTTCAGCTCAAAGCCGTTCCCCCTGCTCCTGTCACTACACTCCCTGATGAGAGAAGCCATGCTGGCTCAGAAGAAACCTAGTCCAGCATTTTTGTCTGTAGCCAAAAAGCAGAGAAAACCAAAAATACAACAGACCTGTTTGCAGCAAACACCCACCTCCCGCTGCCTTCATCTGCTCTTTGTGGGAGGACTGTGAACTGTCAGTCCCTGCCCATCCTCTTGAAGCCTCTGTGGGCTGGTAGATCTTGACCACATTTTTGTCTTTCCCACGTTGAATCCGAGCCTGCACAGGTTACTACATGCAGAGATGGCCCCAGACCTGTCAACATCCCCGCTGTCCTGCTCTGACCCGCTCCCAGGTCTCCTCTACCCTTCTGGAGATGGCGGTTCAGACGTACCTAGCAGGCACAGTGCAGGTGCACCATAGAGCTATTTACAGAACCATGAAATGATGGTATCCCATTTCTTCTTCCTTTCTTGATAATTCTTATTTTTTATTTTTTTTAGCATAGAGACCCTGCAGCATCCACATAAGGCCCTCTCTGTACAACCAGAGCTGTGCAATGCCCCTGCCCTTGCCCATCGCCGGTCAGTGTTTGTAAAACCTCTGGTGAGGCTTTCCAAAAGAAGCCTTACAGAAAGCCAAGCTGCTTATTTCAACCTTTTTCACACTTATCCCCAAATCTTCTGGCTCTGTTCTGGGAGGTTTGCAAGGGAGGACTTCCCTTTGCTGACTCTTCCCAAACAGTCCATATTTACCCACTAGGTTGTGGATATTTTCATTTATTACTTGTACCCATTATTATCTTTTCTAATTTGCACAGCACAACCAAAAGCCTGTAATCTCCTACAACTGCTGAACTATTTCAACAAAATTACCAATTTCCCCATCTTTGGTCACAACAGAAGTTTTAAGCAAGAAATCCCATCCTGTTGTTACTAATGTAATGCAGTGCCTAGACTGCAGGGGTGATGATACTGTCATAAGAGGGGAAAAAAAAAAAAAAACACCACAAACCATCTGTCCTGGAGCCACAACTGTGCTATTTATTGAATCATTCATCATGCAGCAAGGCATAGGGACCAGTCCTCCCTTGAGATGCTGCACATACACAGTAGAAAAGACCTACAATAGCTTGAAGTTTACAGTTAACCATAATCTATATTTATAGGTAACTATAAATAATTAATAGCTCTTGTTAAATTTTACTCAAAGCAGCAAACTACTGGGATGGCAGTTTGGCACTCTTGAGCAGCAGACTCCTAACGTTTCCCTGCAAATAGCAAAATAGCTTCTCTGTGATTTTCACACCTTTTCCTGATAAGCATTTCCTTCATCTGTGACTGCCTAAAATTAGGACGAAAGGTTAAAAAGCCCGCCCAGAGCGGGGCTGCCGCTGCTCCCTCCCCTCCCGCTGCCCCCCAAGCCCTGCTCCCCTCGCGCCGGGGCTGCCGTGCCCAGCGCTGGGAGGGGAAGGCCTTTCAACCACCAGAGCTGGCCTCCAGGTCGCACATCGGGGCGAATTATCTTTCTGTCAGCGCCTGGGTGCGTTTACACCGGTTTTATAGCCATTTTAACGCCGACTGAGGGCGCTCACAGCAGCCTGGCACGGAGGAAAAACCCACTGACAGCGATAGGGTTAAGCCTCGCCAACATGGCGGCGCCAGAAAGACTACATTTCCCGTCGGCCCCCGCCGGCAGGCCCACGTGACTTCAGCGGCCCAATGGGAAATGGCGGAAGACAGATATAGCCCTCCTTCTGGGGCCTGCTCCCTCCTTTCCGCCGGGCGGCGCGGCTCAAGATGGCGGTGCAGATCTCCAAGAAGCGCAAGGTGAGGGCGGCCGCCCGCGCCGCCGCGGCCGTGGGGCACGTCCATATCGGCGGGGCCGCGCTGGGGGCGGCCCCGGGCTTCGT
>VXAA01005560.1:403900-420136 GCA_013399115.1 Anseranas semipalmata | reverse complement strand
CCGCTTGGGGCCTGCGGGGAGCGGAGCCGCGAATCGCCCCGTGTGGGGCTCGGGGCTTGTGTGCACGGGGCAGGCAGGCCGGGGGGGGGTTGAGGGGCGCAGGGCAATGCTGGAAGTTGAAAATCTTGTGGCTTTTTAATTGCTTTTTTTTAGCGGAGGAAGTTTAGGTTTAGCGATCCCGTGCTCCTGTGGGGCGGGGAGGCCGGGAGGTGCGGGGCTGGCAGGTGCTGAGCTGGAGGTTTGAGGCCTGAGCCCCTTGGGGGTGGAGGCAGCAGCCCTGGCAGCAGGCTCCTGTGGGGTTGTGAGGGCTGCGAGCCCTGCAGTTAGTTCACGTAAATTCGTAATGAATCAAAGTGCCTCTGCAAGACATAGCGACGAGCTGGGATTTCACCATTCGGCCCGAAATGTGGCTGTAACTAGGTGTGGGCTCCTGCTAGAGGTGAATTATCTCTGGGAACTTCAGGAGAGATGCTTCAGTTTCTCCCTAGTGTTGTTTCCTCTGCTCGCGGGGAGAAGCTGCCAGTCTGCAGCATGGTCCAGGGATGAATTGCACCCAGACTTAAAATGTGAAAATCTTGATTTTGAATTGAGCACTTGAACAGAGATTCACTTGGTCCATTTGTTTTGTAGTTTGTCGCTGATGGCATCTTCAAAGCTGAGCTGAATGAGTTTCTGACTCGTGAACTGGCTGAAGATGGGTACTCGGGAGTAGAAGTCCGGGTCACTCCAACCAGGACTGAGATTATCATACTTGCCACCAGGTAACTGAGACACTCCTGTTGAGTCACGGATGCTGTGCAAGGCTGTAAGGGATGCTGCTGAAGTTTAAAGTGATAAATGTTATTATGGAAAGATATTTGGGGAAAAAATCCTGTGATGTTTAGTGATACAGCAGTGTTATACCCACTGCTAGTCACTAGCCTGGATGAGGTTAGATGCTCAGTCTGGAAGCTCTCTGGGATGGTTGCAGGCTCTGACATGGAGATGCTTTCTCAGTTATACTCTACTGTTTTTTTTTTTTTCCAGAACCCAGAATGTCCTGGGTGAGAAAGGACGCCGCATCCGGGAGTTGACGGCTGTCGTGCAGAAGAGGTTTGGCTTTCCGGAGGGAAGCGTTGAGGTAAAACTGCCTCGGTTAAAACAGTAGTAAGTGGGCTGTGCAGTTAGCTGTGTGCACTGTCTGGATGGTGTCAGCTGAAAGGCGGTTTGACTTGAAGATAACTTGGGGCGTGTTTTACCTGTTCTCACAAAATGCTGTTGCGCTGAAACAGAGAACGCTTAGCACTTTGTAGTATTTTGGGTGCTGTCAGTTTGGCTGGTTTTCTTTGCTTTCCCAATGTGTGGGATCAGAGGAGCAGATCTCTGTAAATATCCATGGCAGGAGGGTTGGAGGTAGATGATCTTTAAGGTTCCTTCCAGCCCAAACCATGCTATGATTTTGTTTTGTAGAGAATATTGCTGTACCAATATGGAGGTGAAAAGCGAGTCAAACAGCATAATTTTTGGTATTTGTACATTATCGTTACCCTTAGTAAATTCATAATGTTTCTGCCCTTAGAAAGAAAGCGCTTTGTTACAGAATGATCTTTGAGATTGTGTGTGATCCTGTAATGAATTAGATAGTGCAGTGACACAACAGTAAATCTGTGATGCCCTTTTAATGGTTGAAATCTGGTGCCCTAATTAGTACTTTGCTCTAAAAAAAGATTACGTGAGAGTGTAATGGGATGTGTGGTCTGGGGTGCTGTTCACATCTATTCCTGCTCAGCCAGTGTTGCTGGATCTCATTATACAGTGAAGGTTGTTGGTTAATTCCAGCAAACGTTTAAACTTACTTAATGACACAGATCCTCACAGAGCACACCATGAGTTGTCTGCTCTAGGAGTGTTGTCTACGTGATTTTTGAATGTCTTCTTCTGAAGCATCAGACTCTGGCTCTTGGAGATGTCAGATTAAATGCACCTCACTCTCCCAGCTCACTAGTTCTTAGGGTTGATCTTTCCATGTTGGTTAAAGCCACCTATTTCGTTCTTGGGGATACTTTGAGCTGGTGACATAAAGCAGACTTGGTATTTTCTGTGTTGTTGTAAAAACTGCGAGCATAGTTTTTGAGGCTGTCTGGGTACCTCTCTCCATTGCTACCTAATGTTTTGGGACTGTTTGGAAGTAGCAACTCTTTGAGACTGCAGCAGGCATGTTTCAGTAGTCGGTGGAGTGGTATCGACGTCTCAGCTCTGCCACGAGTAGGAGACAGGCCCTAAAGGAGTGCGGTGCCTGAAGATAAAGCTTCTGCTTGTGAGTGTGGGAGGACTGACTGAACTGGGTATAAGGGATGGGACGTAGAGTAGTGTGAAGCTCCGGTGTTCTGTTAAATGAAAAGCATCTGAAAATAAAACCCTTTCTGAGTTTTCTAATTATTTTTTTGTAGCTCTATGCCGAGAAGGTGGCCACGAGGGGTCTGTGTGCAATCGCTCAGGCAGAGTCCCTGCGGTACAAGCTTCTGGGAGGCTTAGCGGTGCGTCGGTGAGTAGAGCAAATTGAAGGTGATGGCCCAGTGAGGCAATGTAGGATTCAAATACCATTTCAGAAGAACCCCTTATCATCTCATCTTTAGTTTGAAAATTTAACCTAACAATGCTGTACTTGGAGAGGACAGTTTGTATTTTTTATTTCTGCTGCATACAAGCTGTTTGTTTAGTATACGGTTGCTTTTGGTAGTAATTGCCAGATACTGTATTTCAAAAGTAAACGTTGAAGCCCTAGAGTAAATCAGATTAAAAGTTGTGTGACTGGTGTGTATAAAGTTTGCGTTTACTTCTTTGTGAATAAACGGTGGGTGGAGGAGCGAGACACCATTTCAGGCCTTCTGGCTGAATTGCAGTTCAGGTGACAAGGTGACAGTGGCCTTGCTTCTCAGATCCCTTCTGTGATGATAAGATGACGAGTCAGAAGGAGGTGGCTCCTGCTGAGTGGTACCCCTGCAGCGTCACGTTCTGTGATGCTGCGTGTGGTTCTTCAGCAGGAGCATCCTGTCATCATTGAATGATTTTGAGGCATTTGTCTGAGAAGGGATGGGGGCTGCACTCCTGACGTGAATGTTGTTTCCCAGAGAACGTGTGCTTGTCACTGTGCCCGCAGCATTACAAGGCCCACACGTCACAGTGGTTCTGTAAGGCTGGATTTGACAGTGCTAAACCAGTATGAAGTTCTCTGCTGCTTGGTCTCTCACTGACAGAGCTTGGGTTGCTTGAGTGTGGGTTTGGAAGGCTTTCTACAAACAAAACTTGAAGTGCGATTGGCTTTGCTTGAAATTGGTATAAAATGCAACCACAGAACCATGTGGATTTGGCTGAGACATCCCGAATCAGTGGGACTAACACCGTGGCTGTTTCTGCTCTCTGCCTGCAGAGCCTGCTATGGTGTCCTCCGCTTCATCATGGAGAGCGGCGCCAAGGGTTGCGAGGTGGTGGTGTCTGGCAAACTCAGAGGTCAGCGCGCCAAGTCCATGAAGTTTGTGGACGGCTTGATGATCCACAGTGGAGACCCTGTGAATTACTACGTCGACACAGCCGTGCGTCACGTCCTTCTGCGGCAGGGTGAGTGGCTGGGATGCAGATCCCTTTGCAGCTCTGTTGGTTTCTTGCTCTGGAGCCAGAAGATCTCAACCGCTGTTTTTCCATGCCTGCAGGTTGGAGGTTTCCCTCAGCTGCGAGGTGGTAACTTGCACGTTTCAGTGCACCACTGATCTTGCAGAGTGTTTCAGTTGTGCTGCACCTGAGTGTTCTGACTCAGGAAATCTGTTGTTTTCTTGGGTTCCTGCAACCAAGTTCTCATGAGTGGAACTTGCACACTACACCTGAAGTAGACCTTTATTTGCATTATGTGAATGGGAGGTGGAGGAGCATCCTTTAGCAGACAGCAGGATTTTTTGTGGTCACCTCAGGTCTTCTGCCTGTGCTAGCAGTGGGGATTGAATGTTTCCAGTTGATAATGTGTAGATTTTCCAGATCTTAACTTGTGTCCCACAGCTTCTGAGGCTGGTAGCAAAACACCTGACAAGTGGGGAAGCACTCACTGACTGTGTTCAAGAGCTGTTGGCGGTTGGATTCCGGCTCTCTTGGCTCCCAGGGGAAGTCAGGCAGAACAGGGGTGCTTACAAGTCCCACAAAAAAGCAGGCATCACTGACAGTTTTCCCACCATAGATGTCCTGTTTCAGGTCTTCCCAGCTAAACCAGCCAAGCCTGCTTACCCTTGTCCTTCGCCCAGTAAAACACCAGAAGTGACTTCTACATCTTAATTGGCTTTGGGTTACTTAATTGCAGAACACCAGATGTACGGGTACTAGCATGGACAAAGTTGTCCTCCGTCTTCCCTTCGGTGATGATACGATGACGAGTCAGACAGGATGTCCTTGCATCAGTGCAGCCTGCTCGGTGCCATGTTCTGTGGTGCTGTGCTAAGGCTGCCTTGGGCAGGATGTCCTACTCACTGGGTGATTTAGAGGCATTTGTCTGAGAAGGGAGAGGAAAAAAACAGGGCAGTCGGCTTGGAAACTGAGCTGTTGTCCCAGGAAAAACAGGGTTAGCATGACTTAAGGATATAGCATGTTTTCCTCGTAGTCATCCTGGGCTGCAATTAGCAAAGGCAGTGCGTTTCATAATGATAAATATGATGATGTAAATTTACTGTAACTAGATTTTTAAGCTATATCACATTTGTGTTAATTAGCTTCCATCTGTTCAGTGTTGTCAGGAGATGGTTTTGATGCAGGGAGCTTATTTTGTAACCTTGGGGCTTTTCACTGCTGAGTGTGCACTTGGTATTTTGTGTCGAATGAGCATGTCTTTATTGTCCTTTTGCAGGTGTGTTGGGAATCAAAGTAAAGATTATGTTGCCCTGGGACCCAAGTGGAAAGATTGGCCCCAAAAAGCCTCTGCCAGATCATGTCAGCATTGTGGAACCCAAAGAAGAGATCTTGCCCACCACTCCCATTTCAGAGCAGAAAGGTGGCAAACCAGAACAGCCAGCCATGCCTCAGCCAGTTCCCACTGCCTGAGGGGTAAGTGCCTGCAGGCAGTGGGAGTTGACCTGGGGAGTATCCATGTGGGAAGGGTGTTGTGACACCAGAAAAGCTGTCAGGTAGCTGGGGTGTGGGGAAGAAAAGCAACAGTGAACTATTCTCTTCCTTCAGACAGATGAACAACGCTATCCCAGGTGCAGTGGTCAGCTGGGTTGGGTGTAGAGTATTGCAGATAACTGTCCTGGATGAGGGCACAGTTTGCTGTCACACTGCAAACCGCCTAAGCGTGCCCTTCAGTGAAGATGTGATGACGAGTCTGAAAGGCTTGTCCAAGTGCCCCGCTTCATGCTGTGTTCTACAGTGTGAGTTTTGGGACCTTGCGTCAGAATTTGAGTGACCTAGAGGCATTTGTCTGAGAAGGGCTCCGTGCCTTACATGTTTTCACACCACTTAGCCCAGCTACCAGCGTGCAGTTCACAGCATAGGCTGTGTATTCCTCAAGCAGTAAATGTACCCCATTGAAGATTGACTCTTAGAAGCCAGTACATTTTACGTAATGCTGAGGCTGTCNACAGCATAGGCTGTGTATTCCTCAGCCAGTACATTGTACGTAATGCTTAGGCTGGTTTTGTGAGTAAATAACCAAGGTTTGAACTCCTGTGTCTGAATGAGTTGCTTCTATGATAAATGGTAGGTTGAAATTCTCTAAGACCTGTTTTGGGTTGTCCCCCCCAAACTTGCTGCTTTTAAAAGTTCTGCTCACGCTCTCCAGTGAGGGCAGCAGGAGGCACAGGGCCTAAAGGCTCTCCCAGAAGACTTCCTTAGCTGCTGGTGAAAACCAGCCTGGGTTGTTCTTTAGCTGAAGCTGGCCTTGTGTGAACAGGGAGAGTTCAGGGAGTTTGTAGGGCCACAGTGAAACAAGGGAGTATAACTAGCAAGAATTGCTCACGTGGGGAAAAGGGAGATCATTGGCTAAAAGGCAAGAAGTGAGAGATGCCATTTACTTTGAACACTTGGAGCCTGTTCAGTGTTTTGGGTAGGAGAATGGCTATGGAAAATGGTTTGTCTCAATCTCACTCAGTATTTTGCTTTTTTGTTGTAGGGTTTGCAACATCTGCAACCAGAAGCTTGACTGTCCTGCAAACATCTCTTAATAAAATCACAAAAGACAGTGTTTGTGGAGGTGCTTTTTTTTGCAAGGTATATTCAAAGAAAGCCTTGCCTCCCATCTTTGGTATGAAAGGAATTCCTTTGCATTTCTTCCAGCTTATGTTACCTTTTGGAGTGAGCTTACCAGATTCTGATCTGAACGGAGTGGGGACAAAATGCTGATTTCTAGAGAGAGTGGAGCAGCAGTCTGGTGTTTAGGGCGTCATGAATAACTCCAAAAACTGGAGTCCTTTGATTAAAGTACCAGTCTTTCTCCGAGGTTTCCAGAAGGGGGAGCTTTTTCAGCAATGTCCAAAGCAGTTGCGATCTTTCAGGCTTCTGCTGAAGAATTACTGTATTTTCTACTAAATGCTTTTTTCGCCTCTATACTTCCATTTTCCTTGCCACTGAAAGATGGTCACTGTGTGGCTTTCAGGGCTACAGAGAAGAGCGTTACAGCTCCTGTTAGGGAGAGGTAACCTTGGTGGGGATTTGGGGTGAGACAGCCTTCTGGGCAGGCATTCACACATTGATTGAGGGAAGAAAGAAATACATGTATGTGTGTGTATGTAGATTTCAAACAAATGCAAATACATTTACATGGTTGAGAAAAACTTGTCTCCCTTTGAGGCTGGAGTAGACAGTGTTAATTTGTTGCTGTATTACAAACTGGCTTTAGTGAGGAGCTGTAGGTTGCATAGGTAGGCAGGGATGTGTTTTCATTTCTGTTCCATTGCTGTATGAATTGCTGTTGGTGCTGTTCTTGTCAGCTGTGGTCTAGCTAAAGCCCTGTAGCTGAAGCAGGCAGATTGGGTGTTCGGTTAACTTTTACAGCCAGATATTAATCATAGAACGGCATAGGTATTCTTGTTCTGTCGGCTCTTATCCCATTGTGTTTTTCAAAGTCCAGTGCTGTTACAGGAAGATACTTTTGTGCACATCATAAGAGATTGTTGTGCACCTGATCAGAACTGTTTTGTTCAGATTTTGAGAAATTCAGAACCCATTTATTGCATTAACTGCAATTGTGCAAACCTGCAAATTCTTTTCCTTAGGAGTAGCTTTTGCATCCAGTTTCCCATTTTCTGGAGGCTTCTCTGCAGGACCTAAGCAGGCAACCAGTGAACTGGAATTTCAAGCCAGCTGTAGGAAACTGGTTTGTCTGGCAGTGTGTGGATGTGTGAGCCTCAGCCTTCCTGTTCTTGGCTTCTCTGGCAGGGTGCTGGCTGGGATGCTGGTTAGGTCTGTCAGAAACAGATGTGTCTTCTCAGGGTGTCACAGAATGAGTCTGATTTTCAGGTTTCTGTGACATATATTCCAGTGGAAAGCTTTAAAAACCAAAGTTCTTGCATGCTAAGTGTTAAAATGACAACAGTAATCAGTATGTGTGATTTTTTTTTTTTTTTTTTAGTTCAAATTTGAATTTGGAAAAGAATTCAAAAAAAAAACCCAGCTTTGCCACTTTGCAGGAGCAGGAAGCGTGTGAGGGAGAGGCGATCCTTCTGCTCTTGCTCAGCACTGGTGAGGCCGCACCTGGAGCGCTGGGTCCAGGTCTGGGCCCCCCAGTCCAAGAGAGGCCTGGGCATAGTGGAGAGAGCCCAGCGCAGGGCCAGCAGGAGGCTGAAGGGCCTGGAGCCCCTCTGCTGGGAGGAGAGGCTGAGAGAGCTGGGGCTGCTGGGCCTGGAGAAGGGCAGGCTCCGGGGGATCCCATCCATGGCCACAAACACCTGCAGGGAGGTGCCGAGAGGCCGGAGCCAGGCTCTGCTCAGGGGGGCCCAGGGCCAGGCCCAGAGGCCCCGGGCCCAGCCTGGAGCCCAGGAGGTGCCTCTGAGCACCAGGAAGCACTTCTGTGCTGGGCGGGTGCCGCAGCCCTGGCCCAGGCTGCCCAGAGAGGGGCTGGGGGCTCCTCCTTGGAGAGCTCCCAAAGCCGCCTGGGCGTGGTGCTGGGCCCCCTGCTCTGGGTGTCCCTGCTGGGGCAGGGCTGGGACAAGATAACCTCCAGAGTTCCCCTTCAACCTCAACTGTTCTGTGATTCTCTGAAAGCTGGAAGACGTGAAGCAACAGAAGGGTGACACAGTGCAAGGCCTTAGTATCTAAATTCCTACAAGTCACTGGATGCTAGATGATGATCAGCTGGAATTCTGTCCTGCAATCCTCCAGTGAAGGCTGGTTTTCCTGGAGACCTCTCACTTCCTGGTTTAAAGCCCTCCAACCAGGGCCATCAGCCTATAAATCGCACAGTGCAGGTCACTGGTAGGATCAAGAGATGTTCAGTTGCTTGTGTGCGAGATCAAGAGATGTCTAAGTAGTGTGTTCAAGTGTGGTATTGTCTCTTCTTGCTACATCTAACCTATTGTGAGGACCTAAGGACCCCAGTAAGGATTATCCCATAATGGTCAAGGTTTGTGTGTGTGAATTGAATACCTTTCTAGCTTGTAGTTGGAGTATAACACCACGGTGAGCTGTCTGAACAAGCTGCTGAAGGAGAGGTAGGGAGCTAATTCAGTTCCTTCTGTCTTGAGGGTGCTATCCTCCCAAGGATAAAAAACCTGTGTTTAAAACAAAATTGCTTGTAAGACAAGCTAGTGGAAGGGGACTCCGGAGCTCTGGGAGATCTGAAATAGCTTTTAACTTGTTTGCAATAATGTGATTCTAGGTTGATGGTGTTCTTGGGCTTCCATAGTTGGTGCTGGGGATGGATGCTGTGATTTTCTGCAGTGAAAGGCTGTGATCCAGCAAGCACCTGGTGCTTTTTCAGTCTGTGACGAGTTCCACGTGGATGCGTGCACCTGCTTGTCCCAGATGTGCTGCTTTGGCACAGGGAAAACGGGAGATGTCTGTGGCTTTCGTTTTGCTTGTGCCTGAGTGGCAGATGGTTGCATGCTTGAATAGACAGGAGGTTAATAGACATAGGCCAGTGGGGTCTGAACTTGCCAGATTTTCCAAGACCTAGCTGTGTGTCCACAACAATGCTCCAGGTTCTTGCTTTTCTTTTTCCTCCATTTTTTTTCTTTTTCATCCTGTTTCCTTCAGCTGGATCCCAGCCACACAAGCTTTGGGCTGTAGGTTCAGGAAGGGTGGTCCCTGTGGCTAACAGATGAGTTTTATTCCTGCACTGCCATATTTACTTTTTAACTGAGCCATTTGCTGCTTAGTTGAATGTCACAGCAGGGGAGGGCAGTGGGTCCTCCTATCTGTGAAGCATTAAAGGTGCTGGACACTTGCAGTTTTGCAGACCAGCTAATAGTGCTCCTTTCCCATGACACAGATGTCATGGGAATTCACAGGTGTGTATGTGTAGCTTTGGTCTATAAATACTACATTAAGGTGTGTCAGATTTAATCATGGCAAGGAGCTTCTGTGAGCTTTTTTAACAAAGAGTATTTCATCTTCCTCCCAAGCCCCGCGGGTCAATGTGGTTGCCCAGAGGCTCATTGAAAAAGTTTTATTGCAAAATTATACAACTGTCATCATGTGGTACAAGAACAGACAATAAAAGCCATTGGACAACTGCATCCACATGATGCAAATTATTCACAATATCCCACAGTGTGTTCTTGCCTTGCCCTCCCCTTCTCTCCCCCCCACCCCGTCCTCCGTAACGTGCTACAGCATGTGGGTTTCAGTGCGCTGATTCACCAGGTAGTGTCTAGCATACACACTGGGTTTTAGGCTTCCTGTACATTTGGGTACGTCCTTGTGGGTTCCCTCCTCCCCCCAACACAGTCAGGAAAGCACCTGGGAGTAGGAAGTAGGAAGAAACTTGAGGACAAGACCTCCCCTTCCAGCTGGCTTGGATGGGAATTAGGGCAGACCTGCTTTTCTGCAATCATGTAACCTTGCAAACCTGGAGAAGACATGGTCAGGTTAAACCTGGGGGTGCAAGTTGCTGTATTTTTGGCTGTATGAGATGCCTAGTAAGAGGCAAGAGGTAATGCCTTAGCTGTTAATAAATAAGTGGAAACAGTCCCATGTATGGCCCCCAAAAAAATGCAGTATTGGGCTTGTATGTAGTAACCTTGACAGTGAATGCATTGGAAGGAAGATACAAACAAAAGCAACGCGGTCACACTGTCCTTGCTGGTTCCAAATAACTGCCACTAACATTATGACACACAGATTTCTCTCTCATTTCAATAATCTTGGCATGACTTGCTTTGTTTCAGTGCATAGCAAGGCTTACCTGACACATGCTTCAATGCTTGTGGGGTTGCATCAGTTATTTCTTTAAATAGTATTAACCTGACAGTATCCCTTAATGAGACGAAGATGGGGAAAAGCCTCCAAGTCTAGGCTGGAGCAGAAACTTGCTAATTATCAGACATAAATACGTATATAGCTATAAATACATTTGTTTTTCGGTGTGCCCATGTCCAGGTCAGCCAACAGGGAGCTAAAGTATCATGGAGGAGAAAGGAGCTTCAGAAAAGGGTCATTAAGAAGTCAGGAAATGGCAGCTCTAAAACTTTGTATTTATACGGGAAGGTGGGAGTGAGACCTGACCCACCTCCCTGGGACAGGCCAGCAGGAGGCCCTTGGCCTGCAACGGGAGCTGATGGGTACCAGCCCTGGTCGTAACTGGGAGAACCTTCACAGTGTAAACTCTTTTGCAGCCCTATGAGCTGATGTAGAAGCACCAAGAGAAGTTCCTCCGTTCGCCTGGTACAGGATGTTTATTTACAAATGTTGGCCCAAGAGCCCCTTCATGATTCGCAGCAAGGTGGAGCACAGCCGTTTATAGTAATTCCTCAGGCTTGCAAGAGTGTTTGAAGGGACCTCAAGTGTATCTTTCCAGAAGCCTTTGGCCACTCTGCTGACACGCCAAAGCCACTTGCTTCTCTGCAGAGTATAGACCAAAGCTGCGCCTGGCTTTGCAGTGTTCTAGCTAAGGAGCTGATGACGTGCTGCAGTTGAAGCATCTATCCGTCATCCAGAGCAGGGGTTAGGCAGGACAGAAAAGCACTACTCCGTACAATCTCAGGTCTTACCTGCTGTCACTGTCCTGTTCTGCTCCCAGTGGCATACCTGGGGCTGGACCACAGAATCAGCCCTTGTTGCTCTGTTTTGTACCACTTAAAGAGATAAGCATACTTCTCCCTTCCACCACAAGCAAGAAACAACTGCAAAGGGGTCAGAGCAGCTATGGCATGGTGTCTCACAGCACCAAAGAGGCAGAAAAAATAAGCAGAGCTAAATGTGCAGAAGCGTTTGAGATGGAAGGGTGGAGGGCTTGTGCCTTTGCATGGCTGATGGTAGTAGCAGAGTACTTAGCAGGAGGCTTAATGCTAGTGCAGGGAGGAACGAGGCATCAGCCTGAACATCTCAGCTGAGGTGCTGAGACAGCGCGTGCCAGTTCCTATCCACTCCTGGTGACCCTCTTGTGCCAGGCTCCCCTGTTCCTCTGGAGGTGGGTTTGTGCAATAGAGTATTTGGGGGTGAGGTAAAGTGTATGCTGGTTTCTCATCACAATGCACCCTGGTCTGAATAGCACCCATAGTTCGAGAAGGATACAAAATAGTGTTTCCCCTTTTTTGAAATCCCCCACTAAAAAACACAAACCAAAACAAGCTCTGGAAAAAAAAAAAAACAAAACTACAACTCATCACGCATCTTGTCTCCTTTGGGTCTCACGAGCCTGCCGATGAAGAGAATGGAGTTGGTTTTGCTGTCCTTGATCATGAAGATGAAGGGGTGGTCAGCATAGAAGAGCTTGGGGTTCCTCATCTCCTCTCGGCCATAGATATCAGCATCATAGGGGTTTCCTTCTGTGTCCCATTCGAGAGCAGCAGCATGGAAGACATTAGACAGGTAAAGATCTTTCTTGCCAGAGATCTTTGACAGGTCAGCCTTGGTTTTGTCAATGGCTTCTGTCAGGCCCAGGTCAGCCAAATGTTTCTAGGAGGAGGAAAAAAAGGTCAGCAACCCTCACGGAGATGACACAGTGCAATCTGTTCCACCCATTGTCAGACTAGCTGCTGGAAAAACGATGTCAAACACAGCCCGTTATCCCACTGCTTTCTCTCCCACCCAAAGAACTGCAAGGCTTAACTGCTTTCTTCAAGGACCTCCTTTACCTGAAGGTCATGGCTGACTTCCAGGATGACTTTAGGCAGCGAGATGGCCACAGATCTCTTCTTCATCTTGCCAGCCCAGGTCTTCAGCTGTTCCCTGTTCAGCAGTTTCTCAACCCTCTCCAGAGGCTCCACATGGTTTGGCATGATAAAGATCATGCTGGAGAGTTTGTGGGCAAGTGGCATCTCTACCACCTGGAGCTTCTCTGCCTCATCATCATAGTAATTGTAGAGACCTTGAAGTCAGAATCAGAGGTAGGAAATGGTGAGATGCAGGGCACAGACAGAGCTACCTACAACCTTTTTGCCAATTCACCCTGGACTTGCCCTGATGAGCAAGGGAAGAAAGTCTCAATGCTGATTTGGGGGAACTGGCCCAGCATTATTGGAGCTGGCAACAACTCAAAATTGTGGATCTCATTCATGTGATGAGCTAGCATTTATTCCTAACAGCCAAGCACCCAACAGCAAACCTGGATTCTCTCTGCTCACAGAGATTGAACCAACAGAGCAAGCACACCCTGCTTCGTTCTCTCTCACTCATGGCCAATGAAGCAAAATGCTTTTGGAAGCAATTGGTAGGAAACTGAGCAGCAGTGAGCATAACTCCAGCTGGCCTTGGCATGGGGCAGGAGGTTTGCAACTTACCTGTGCGATGCATCATAGGAACACCCACAGTGTAGGAACGGGTCACCATGAAGCCACGGTTGTCCACCATCTTATGATGGAACTTCTCATCCCAGTGAGCTACAGGAGAGAGAAATTCAGCATGTGACAAAAGGGAGTGGGTGGTAATTTCATGCATGGTTCCTAACTCCATGCTCTGAAAAACAGTATGCCTCCAGTGGACCCAGGATTTGTTTATCTTCCCATTTAGGCTGCTATATATGGGCTTAAACTGGGTTTTGGGTCACTTGTATCAAGAATCGAAGGCAGAACTTACGCTTGAAGAACATGGCGTTGACAATGAGGGCTCCATCAGTTTTCTCAACATCTTTTGTGACCTCTGGGAGTTTCCCATCCGTGGTCTGGGCTGCCCACTCGTTAATGGATTTCAGGGCGCTCCTTTTGTCCCGGAAGTTGATCTTGGAGTGCTCGTAGTTGTAGTGTTTCTTGCTGTTCTTCACAAAGTCATCAGCGAAGTTGATGGAGGCAGGGCCGTACAAGCGGTTGCCGATCTTCCAGGTGACGTTGCGGGCTGTGCTGTTGCTGACCTCGTTCAGGAGCTCCGACAACCCGCTGTGCACGTAGTCGTCGTTCAGCTTGTCCGCGCTGAGCACTGCCTTGGCCTGGGAGGCGGTTGTGGCCTTGCCCCCAAGGGACACGAGGCCGAGGGAAGAGGCCACGACCACGGGGGACAGCAGGATGTTCTCCATGTTCTTGTCTTTCGCCATGGCATGGTAGAGGTTGAAGGCCAGCGTTGTGCTGCGGTCGGCCAACGTTGTTGCCTTGTCGCTCAGCTTCCTGTCCTCCGAGGGCACAGCTGCAGCAAGGCCGCAGACAGCAAGCACCAGAATAATCCACATGGTTTCGGCAGCACCCAACACCTCTGGGCTGGAGCTGGGCAAAAGAGTTCACGGTTAGTGTGTCCCAAACCCTTCCTTGGAGCATTCCGAGACCCCAGGGGCTCATCCAGTGAAATCCACTCCTAGGTTCCAGTGATTGCCAGAGCATCCACATCAATGCTTTGCTTGGATTGCAATGATCCCAAGTCCATGTTGGGCCTTCCCCCAAGCAACAGAGTCCAGGCTGCGCTCTGAAATGCAGGACCTGAGCATTTTTGAATGAAAGCTTCCTTTTTAATAGAATTTTACTGTATTACTTTGTGTTCATGTACAGTAAATGACTTAAGGAAGGGCCAGGGAATGGGAGCGACAGTTATTTCTGTCCCTAGAGGAGCAGGTCGAACTTCTGCACTGGTCAGGAAAAGCTAAAAGCGGGATGTTTCTGCTGCCTGAGGGCCACGTAGTACAGTGCTGCCAGTCCATCCTGGGGCTACCGTGATCCCTGTACGGCAGGGATTGTCCTCCCTGGGGACCCCCGCTCAGTACCCGATGCTCAGCATTCTAGGCACTAGATGGAGCACAGGAGCTTCCAAGTCAGAGGGGCCCTCTGAGAAGATCGAGGCTGTCTGGGCAGCTCTCTCTGACTCAGTTTTTCATCTGTCAGCGAGTTACGGGCGCAGAGGGAAGTGGTGAACCCCTCCTAACATACATGCATCAGGTAGATGCATCTATTCACAACGCAAGGGCACCCATCCCCAGTGAGGATTTTAGATGAATCCTCAGACTGACCAGTCCTAAATGCCGTGCCTGAAAGCTCTTTGCAGCACCAGTGAATCTAAAGGGGGAACATGCTCCAAGTGGGTTGTTTGGACTCCCCCTCTACTGAGTGGGCAGCAAAATGTATTTGCAATAAGCAGCTCATCCCGCCTGCCTCCGAGGCTACAACCAGCCCCCAGAACTTCCCTCCCTCCTGACTTCACACTGCTTACAGCAAAGCTTCCTGACGGCACAGTCCCGGGCTTTAAATTCCACCTTCACACCCAAAACGAGCTTTTCCAGCAGGCTGCATCATGCCTACGGCTACCAGGGAGTTGTGTTCCTCGGTCCTGTCCCCCCAACCCTGCTCGGGGCCAGCCCGTTGCACGCGGAGTCGGGAACGGCTGCAACGGTGGCTGCAGGGTTAAAGCGAACAGAGCAGGAAGCGAGGGGCCCGCCGGGATTACATATGGAAGGAAACACGCACGCACATAGCCCGAAGCAAAGAGAGTGCGCAGTTGCACCAGGGACCCATTGCCAGAGTAGGAATTACGTAGCCTCAGAGACGGAGGCAATTTATATCCTAAAACCCTTTTGGGAGCAAGCCTTCCGTTGAAGGGAAGCGCCGTCCCGGCTACCTCAGAGCAAAAAATTTGTGCAAAGGGCTCGAAACTGCCCTTGATGCACTTTAAGGTGCAGATAGCATTGGGTGTGGCGAGCGTTTAAAATCTGAGGGTTTTTCCTTTATCTGTTTTTTTTCTTCCCTTTTATTTCTAAAGATACCTTGAAACTCTTTCATAGTGAGGTCAACGTTTGCCTTTTTCGTTCTGAAAGAAAACAGATACATGGAGTAGTTCTCTTGTGAGCAACCCGCGGCCCACACCGCTTACATCCTCAGCCTAAAAAAGCTCCATTACTTCAGAGACCGGCGAAAAATTTGGCCTGGCGCACTGTGCTGCGACGAGTGCCGCAGCGGCGAGACAGAAAAATTTCGCTCACCCTTGGATTAGGGGTGAGATTATCGGTGAATTCATAACACAGGGTGAGAATAGGTCCGGATGCCACCAGGGGAATGTGCAGCCGACAGCATCCTCTCCTCGGCCATACCGCCCAGCCCTGCGAGGGGACGCCCCGTGCCAGCGTGGCATCCCGCAGACCTCGCGGGGACCCGCTCTCCGGGCGGGATTTGGAGATGCCATCGCCCACGGCAGCCAGCTGGATGCGTGCAGCCCCTCCAGGACCGCGCTGTCACCCAGGCGAAGCCGCAGGACTTGCAAGGAAAGGCCACCTCCATGTGGGCAGAAGGAGGTGACGCTTTAAGGCAGGCAGAGGGACGGGGTTCCTCAGTCTCGTCGCGGGGAGGCTCTGCTGAGAGCTCGCCCTCCTGCGCTGGGCTGGTGCCCAGGGTCCCCAAGGCTCCCAGGCTGGGCAGGAGCAGGGGCTGGTGGCTTTCTCCAGCAGGAGCAGGGGCTGGTGGCTTTCTCCAGCCTGGGACCGCTCGGACCAAGTCGGCGCCTCCCTTCTTCCCTTCTGCTCCCCCCACCCCCCAAAGTTTCTCCTGGGTGCAAACACGGGGTGCAGCTGCGCTGCGATCACCTCTAGCAAAGTGCCGGGGATCTTTTAACGCCTTTCCTTTGGCAGAGCACGGCAAAACAGAGCCGGCTTGTGGGGCACCCTACCCATACCCACCCCAAACCCCCCTCCATGCAACACCCCCCGTGCCACCCTCTACC
>VXAA01005560.1:368718-398815 GCA_013399115.1 Anseranas semipalmata | reverse complement strand
CCCAGGTGCATCTGATCTTCCTGCAGAGGATGCAGCAAGCCTGGGATGCTACTCGATGCATGGCTAATTCCCAAACTGCACATCCCTGCTGTGTCCCCCAGCCTGGTGACAGCATTATCGCCCCTGTTTGTGAGGCTGAGACAAAGGCAGCATCTGTGTGAATGCTCCTCCACCTCTGCACCGCTTCTTCTGCCCACATCTGGACATTGTTTTTGCAGCTAATGAGCAGGAATGGATGGAGAAGCTGCACCAGCCTTATAGAAACCCTCCCAAATCAGTTCAGCCATCCCCAGGCCATTTCTCAAACTTTCCCAGGATCAGTGTCGTCACTGATTCTTCCGGGACTGCTGAGGAGCTTGTGTGTCTCTCAATTTCACTAGCAAAATCTCTCCCAAACCAGAGCAAATGGGTCTGGATGGAGCCAGGCAGCAGCAGTGGCTGATGCAGCATCGCAGTCCTTTCCCCCCTCTCTGGCTTGCAGCCGTGCCTGCTCCCAGTTTGGCTGGGGCTGGAAGGGAGCAGCTTTGTCTGAGCAGACAGCACACAAAGGATGGCAGTGAAGCTGAAAGCTGAGTGTCCCGTGGATGTGTGCCCTGGCCCGTCTGGTTTGTAACAGTGACAAGCCAAACCCATCCCTGCTAACCCTGCCGTGCCTGGAGCTGGACCAGGGGGATGTGGCTGTCCTGCAGCAAGGGGATGCTGCCTTTTGGGAAGTTTCGGGGTGGGCTTACACGCCCTAAAAGTGCAAATTCTGGCTATGGATGCACATGTCCTCTGTTTTACAATGGTCACTTTCGCTCCTTCAGCAAATGTAGTGGAGGAGAAAAAGGAAGAAAAAAATACTGATTGCCCTGGAGGAAATTCTGCACCTGTGATTATCGCAGGAATGTCGTGATGCATACACAAGGAGGGACAGGCTAACGAGGCCCCGGCTGCTGCTTTGCCGCAGGGCATAGAGGAGTGGGACTCCTTTAATCCCAGTGTGTAATCCCTGCTTAATACTCCAGAGAAAAGTTCAAAATCCACAGAGTCCCCTGCCAACACATTGAGGACGGGAGGAAATTCCTCTGGTGCTTTCGGATGGAAAGGACGGCATCCGGGCGGCCTCGGCGCAGGTCCAGCGACGGTAGCGGCAGGTCAGCTTGCACACCCCCATGTCCTGCACGATGGGGAAAAGAACAAAAAGATGGGGTCCTTGTGGACAGCTGCAGCTCAGGGCTGGGGTTTTCCTTCTCTGGGAGCACCCACGTGGCTGCTGGGTCCTCTGCTCTTTCTATAGTGATGCAGGAGCTCTGATCTGGGGCCAAGAGGACTCCCTTTCCCTTTCCAGGCTGGCTGGATGAGCTGCTTGTGCTCCTCATCCCTCCCTTCTGCCTTGCAGTGAATGGGACCATCTGGATCCACCCGAAAGTTAACAAAAAGAGCAAGAAAGCAATTAATTTTTAAGCCACGTCAGCCACACAAATGCCAGGGCCACCTCAAGGGCAGGCTGCAGGAGCAGGGTGAGCCCAGCACTTTGGGATGCCGTGGCCTCAGTTTCCCCATTTAGAGCACCCAGTCCTTGTCCTCCTTAGAGGCAGGCAGCAGGGAATGTGCCACTTCCAGTTTTTGACCCTTTATTACAAAACGTGAAGGTCCAGGACTGGGGAGGTCTGTCTGCTGAGAGCTGTGCATGGACTGGGGGCCGCTATGGGGAGTGGAATCTCTGCTATCTCGTAAAAAGCTGCTTTCCCACCCGCTGGGACATTACAGCTCTTCCTCGTCTCATCCTGGCTGCCTGTTTTCAAGAAGGAACGTGGGGCTTTGAGCTCTGTGCCTCTCCTTTAAGTTGGGTTGAAGCTGTCAGAAAGCGGAGAGGAGGCACAGACCCATGCCCCCCCACACAGCCCAGCAAACTTTTGGGCCTCTTCGAAGGAAATGGGATGTAAAAGGAAACCGTTTATTCTGGAGCCAGCTGAGGGAGCAGAAACGCCCCTAAAGCTGACCCTGCTTGGAGAGAAATCCTCCGCCAGCCAATCTTCTGCTTCCAGCGCAGCGCTGCGCTGGGACGGGCAGCGGGGCGGGCTCAGCGTGTGCACACGTGTGCATGCGTGTAGGCGCACAATTTACACAACTGCATGTGTCACCATAACAAAACCAGACTGGCTTGGGCCCAGCAATCCTCCTAGTGTCCCTTGAAGTGGCTTGGTTGTTAGGAATGGGGTTTGCTGAGCTGCAAAACTCAGACACTGGTGATGGCGATGGGATGGGGGTAAATGAAGGGGCTGGATCGGTGTTTTCACTGCATTGAAGCAGCGGGTAAAGGCAGGAAGGGAGGAGGGGAGAGAGGAATCCAGGGAAAGACACTCTGGGCTCGGCAGCCCCTGCACCGGGCAGCGGTCCAGCAGGAGCAAACGGCACGTACATTGCTCATCACCCACGTGCTGCAGATATGTAAGCAAAGGGATGCTTAGGAAGGGTCTTGGCAGCCTCTTCATCTTTTCTGCTCTTAGACAACAGCAAAGCTGCCTGGAGAGATACAACAGAAGGGGCTTCATCCTGCCCAGGGACCGCAGGCCCTGGCTGCCCCGTCCCCACTGACCTCCTTGTGCTGATCTGGTGGGACCAAAACTGCTTGTGTCTTTAGTTGCTGTGTCTTTGCTTGGGATGATGCTGTGCACCCACGTCAGACGTCGCACCAGCCAGGTCCTTTCAAGTAAATGTGGGGTTGCATCCAAAGTCAGCCAGGGAGTGTGACCAGGGTGGCAATTTTGGAGGCGAGGGGACCAGCTGGTGGAGGGTTGAGCCTCATCGGTGATGAGAACAGAGATCAGCATTGGCGGGTATCTTGCTCTCTGTGTCACAAGCGTGGTTGGCTTCAATGAAGGTTGCCCAGTTGGGCTGAATTTGGTGATTCCAAGCTTTTTAGTGCCTTTTGCAACTTTAATAATGTTTTGTGATGTCATTTTGCAGTGTGTGATAGAGGCATAGCTTCACACATAGTGTTTAATACATTTAACCACACATTTCTCTCTGTCTGAAGTTTCCTTTAGCCCAGAATATAGGATATAACTTCTGCATGCAGGACCCTTATAAAAAAGGGGCATCTTTCATATGTCCCTGTGCACCAAACCCCACATACTATGTCTAGCCAGAGTACGCCTGTTTAAAATACACCAGCAGAGAATTGCAATGTGTATTTCCTAGCTACTGTATGGATCTGAAGTGAAAACCTGGCAGAAAAGTGGTCGTAGGCAGGATTTCTGGAAAAGTCAAGGAGCCCACATGATGCAACCCTGACGCATTCTTGCAGAGCGACGTCTGCTAGTGTAATCCTGAGCAGGGACCGTTAGCATTTTGCTCCAGATGTTAAGGGGCTGCACCTACACATTAAAGACTTTTCCAGGGTCAGATCTGCGTCCTGCCAGAGCTCCGGGGCTTGTGCTGCTGGTGGTGCAGAGCCACGTTCATGCGTCAGGGAGAGTTGTGTTAATTTTAGAAGCAAAAGCCACTGCTAGATTTCCATTTTCCTTCTTTTATAACTAGCAGAGAGGAGAGTTGTCAATCGTCCAGCGAACCTTTCTCTGCTTCCCATTTAAGAATTAACCATAGCTGCCTGCAGCCTTCACTAAAAGCATGAAAAATGCATCCAGCGCCTGCAAAGGTTTCTTCTTTGCTTCTTCCTTGCAAATCGCCCTCTGGCCACTGGCCGCAGCAAATCTCGCAGGGTTTGTGCTGCTCGTGTGGCCGAGCCTTGCTGTGCTCAGCTGTCCCGGCACCAGCAGCCTTGGCAGGTACCTGGGATGGGACGGAGGGGTGGAAGTGCCTTCTGGCTGTTCCTAGAGCTCCATTAGCTACTGTGGGCACTGACAGCAGTTTGGCCACTGCAGGTAAATATACCCTGGCTTTTCTCTCTTTCTCCATGTCAGTGCAGAGACCAGCGGTTATATTCATTCATAACATGCTGATGGAGATTAGCTGTGACTCCTGTATTGCTAACAGAAGTGTTGAACCTAGGAAGGCGTCCCATCTACCCAAATGGGCCCAGGAACTGACGGAATAGACAGGTACTTGGAAGTTTGTGGCTGTGTTGCTGCAGGAAGAAGGGCAAACACAGCTCCTGGAGCAGGGACAGCCCTGTAGCTGTTCGATGGGAGATGGCCACGGCCATGCAGGGCTCAGCAGCTGCGAGCTGAGCTGCCCCAGGAACATCTGACTCATCCCATGTGAAGATTTGCTTCTGCTGATTTCCAAATGTTTTGTAAGCTAAGCAGGGCTGATTTTCCTGGCTTAAGAGTTGGGGAAACTGAGGCACAGATAGCAAGTCTGGGGCAGAATGAGAAGCCAGGTGTCCTGCACTGTGAGTCCTGTACTGGTTTTACTGGTTTGTGCTGCATCCCTTCTCCAAAAGGATGCTAAGTACTTTATAGGGAGTCACAGAGACACCTTCTCACTCCCTGGACAGATAATCTGCCTGGAGGGCTGGCACCCCAGGATGCTGAGCTGCTCTTTGCCAGCTGTACCCAAGCAGGGCAGAGCCCCTGTGACAACTCCATCTCAAATCTCATCCGGCAGAGATGGATCTGGCAGGTCGCTCACAGCCACAGGGCAGCCTCTGCATCCTTGTCTTCCCTTGCCACTTCTGGTCAGTCTGTCGCAAACCCCAGGCAGGAACAGGCTCTAGTTTTCTGTTTTGGTAGCACCTAGCCCCACAGGCCCACGATCAATGACCCTTCTCCAGTGTGGATGCCCAAACTTTGCTCTAAGCAGCTTGGACACACTGCCTCTTTGCACCTCCACCCTCGGGGCTGTCCAGGAGCAGCACAGTCCATGCTCTTGGCCAACGCACAGCAAACGAAACCTCTCTTCCATTGCACCCGTGGCTGGACAAGCTGTTTCGAAGCCCAGAGGAGGCATTGGCGCCGATGAACTTGGGTTTTGCACACAAGGTCTCTTGTTCAGCATGGGGCAGAGGTGGTCAGGCAGGCGTGGGAGAGGTGGGGTAGGAGGAGGCGATGAATGGGGACCGTTGTTTCACTCCTGGTTACCTTCAGGGGAATGCTGGAACTTTACCAGCCATGCACAGCTGGGATTCAGTCTTTCAAAATCATTTGCACTTCTGGACTCTGTTGGCTTCCAGGACAAGACCTGTATCTCCCAGTAATTGCTCCTGGTTCGAGTCTGAGGGGGTGAGGTGGTTAAAAGATATGTGTGAACTGAAGCCTCTTAGAGCCGCCCTTCTCCTCTCTGACGTGGTTCTGGCGCAGCCCCATCCAGCTGGGATTTATTTCAAGCTCATTCGCTGCCCGAACATAGAGAAGAAGCAGCAAAGAATGAAAGGCAGCTCCTGAGCTTTGGATAGTCCGGGACGTGAATCAAGGGCTGCAGTTTATTTAAAGGGAAACACTCAAATCCTAAACTTCCACCACCACAGGTATCTGTTGGATATGGTAATCCCCAGCTGTATTGTGGACTGCAGTTTCCGAAGGCAAAGCTGCACGCGGGGTGTGCAAAATAGTAGAGAAACTGTAATTTGTACATTGCGCAACCGCAAACAAGCCCCGCACAGCAGTTTGCTCCCAGCTGGAGACAGCTGTATCCCACCCAACAAGCGCTCCCGTCCCCAACCTTTTCTAGGAGCACTCCCTCAGCAGGTGAAGCACCCACGTGGGAAATTGCTGGGGTGTGGGAATCCCTCTTCTCAGCGAACACGCTTGTGATGAGAGGTTCGGAGGGTCAGAACGTTTGGTGTCTCCTGTTCACCTTGATTCATGAATGCCCTCCAAGGCATTTCCAGGTCAGGTTTCACAGTTTTGAGGAATTCATGAGCATCCCTTTCTCTCCATTTTTATTTCCTGCTTGTTTTTATTTTTCAACTTTTAAAGGTTTTCTTGTTTTTGTTTTTGTTTTTGTTCTTGTTTAGTCCTTTCCCATTCTCCAGCTGGACGCGATGCCAGGAATAGAGAAAAGCCATTTCCATGGACCTTGTGCCTCCACTTTGAGCATGTGCCTGTGCTGGGACTCCTCGTCTGGACTTCCCACGTAGTGACTGGCAAGGGATAACTCGCAGCAAGAACACGCGGGGCTGTGCCTGTCACTTTGGTTAGCAGATCCAAAGGGCTCAGAATCTTTCAAGCATCCAAATTAAACATATGGGTCTCTCCCAAGGAGCAGAAACCTCTTGACATGAATCTGGGTCCGTCTTTGGACTGTGGAGGAAGTCTGAGATGAGGTTTTGCATCAAAGAGCGTGTAGACGCTCTTTCTGAGCTTCACCTCCAGCTGCTAATCCACCTGCAGGCTGGATTGTTTTTCCTCTGTGATGGCACACCTTGGGACGTCTGAAGTCTAGGAGCTTTGTACACTTGGAGAATTCATATCATCGGCTATTGGTGAGTGAATATTGAATGCTATGGAACATCTTATGGAGGCTTGTGTGGCACTGACCTTTCATTAATCCTGGGGCACATCAGGGGTGGACACATGGCACAGCAAGGCCTGGAGAGGGACATGATTTCCCCATCCCTGCTGAGACTCCTTGTGGCCATCCATGAGTCTGTGTCCCTCATATGTGACCTGGTGGGGTTGCTCAACGAAGGGGCTGCCCTATGCCTACACCCCTAACTTCCCTCCACGGTTCCTCTTCTTCACTCCCTGTCCTGTCCATGCGAATCCAGGGAAAACCAGCTTGTGAGCTGATTTGGTGGTGAATCCTTCAGTTGTTGATGGTGGTAGGAAGTGGTAGGAAGGTAAGATAACAACCACTGCATGGGTCTTGGTTTTCCTGTGGCACCACCATCACACAATCACCTTGGGAAGTGGGCAGCCAGGCCAGGAGGAGTACAGTCCAGAGCACTTAGAAACCCAGGACAGAAACATCTGGATTTTCCCATATGGAAACAATTGCTGAGAGTGTTTTGGAGAGGCAGAGTTGGTCTCAGTGCCAGGAAAGTCTCCTGTGGTTGATTCATTCAGTGCTCAGAGTAGGGAATTAAGTGGGAATTGGGATGTACCTTACACAGAAGCAGGTTTGGATCTCAGATGGAGTGGAGTTCCCTCGTAGGGTCAGCCCCATTTCTGGGCATGCAGGTGGCCGAACCCATCTGGGGGTTACCGGCGGCTGCTCACTGGTTTGGTGCAAGAGTCCGATGAGAGTCTCCAGTGATGAGCAGCAGGAGGCTGGCGTATGGATGAAGCTGGCTTCTCACCCCTCCTCTGCCAACTGGAGACACCCAGTGAAGTTTTAGTGGCCTCAGTGGTGGTGGAAGTATCTGTAGGACATCATGACCCTCCACAGCTCGTGCAGCTGTGTGTCCATGGTGGGAAGAATTCCTACTAGAAATGGCTCTCTGTTGATGGTGGTGGAGCTGCACAAACCCTCTCTGATGTTACGGGCACAGGTTTGGGAGGAATGGCGTTTTTTACCAAGGGTCACTCCAGGAGATCAAATTCATTGTTCATTTGGGACAAATAAAGTCAGAAGGAGCAATTTTCTAGCCAAAAGGGAAATCCACTATACTTAAATTGAAAGAAACATGATTTCTTTTTTATTTCACTATACTTCTAAACTAAAAGGGGCTAAATGGAGCCTTAATATAATTTTCAAACAAAGAAAATTAAAAAAAGTCATCAAAGCAAACTGCTTAGGTTATTTTCCCCATTTTTATCTTCCTTTTCCAAACACACCCCAAATCTAGCAATGCCTTCAGTCACTGTGACAGTGCCTGTCTTGATGAATTAACTATTTAACAATGGTTTTCTCCCTAATTCCAGCTAATAAAACAATTGGGCCTGCTGGAGGCAAGTTCATAAACTGTGGGATGCATGATGAATCCTCTCCAGGCTGTGCCGTGGACTCACCCCGTAGCTTTGCACCAAGCCAGTGGGTCAAGATGCAGCATTTGCAGGAAGGGCTGGAGGCTGGAAGTGCCATGGGCAGGTGGGTCACGGGGCAGCGGGGTGAGGGGGACACCCCAAAAACCCTGCAGCAGCCAGCTTGGGCCCCGCTGGGCTGACTTAGAGTTGGTGCAAATAAATCATCGTGGACATCAGGTTCTGGAGAAGCAAGGAGACATCACTGCACCGTGCTCTCCAGCAGGTCCTGTAGGACCCTATGACCTGCGTTTTCCTGTTAGCTGAAGAATCTCGATGCTCTTGCTTCAGATAAGCAGAAAATCGTGTTCCCTAACGTCACCCCCCTCACTGTCCTTGGGGTGAGATCAAGGCAAACGCCTCCCCCAGCCTTGAGGGGTACCGGGGTTCCCCTTGCCTGTCCCAGCCCCAATCCCACGCCCCGGATCCTGCCCTGGGAATACACTTCTGGCTGCATGTGGCAGTGGACAACAGCTTCCCATGCTTCAAAAAGTGCCGGAAAACCACAAGAAACAGCACAACCCCTGTGCTGCTGTATCTGAGATCCCTCTGATCCCTGGTGGGGCTGACATATGGGAGAACAATTATATTTAGGAGGACTTTCCGGGCTATTAGTGTCAGTGAAGTGAACAGAAAAGGCTGCACCAAGGCAGGAGAGACGAGCGGAAATAGATTTAAAAATAGTAAGGAAGAGGAGACGGGGCTGGAGGAGATTCAGCAGCTAACAGAGAGCTGGGAGGACAGAGGTCACATCAGTGCCGCAGGATTTGTGCTCCTGTCCGGGTGGCGAGGCCGCAGCCCCACGCAGGGCTTGTCCCCACGCAGGGCTTGTCCCCACGCTCGCTTCCCAGCGCATCCCCCGTGACACCACTGCCTCTGCCCCGCGGGGTCCCCATGCACGGCTCCCACCCATGGAGGACCCAGGACACCAGGACCCAGCCCCGCGGCACGGCCTCGGAGCTCCCCCCACCGCCCAGCTCCGCACCCGGCATCCGCATGGAGGCCGCAGCCTCAGGGATTCACCTCCCCCAGCAGCCTCACGCACGAGCAGTGCCAGCGGGGTGGCTGCCGTGGGGTCACCACAAGGGCTGTGGGCACGCAGGACACGGGGACGTGTCCCACGGGTTGGAGATCCAGCACCTCGCCGCGTACTGACCGGCAGCTACAGCAAGGGAGGGCAGCGCATCCCTCTGCACATCCCGACGTAGCCCCCCACTTCCAAGCACATTGGGATCCCCAGAAGGTGCCCGTGCCTTGGCTTCTGCACCCAGAGACACCGATAGCCCAGCACAGAGACAAACCAGCGCACAGCGGGTGCTGCCCACACCAGCGCCCAGGCACCTGCCCTGAAGTTACACCCCCGAGCCACTCGTGGCGGGGGACGTGGTGGGACGTGGCCTTGCCTTCTCTTTTGCATCGTTCAGAAATGCTCGGAGCTCCCCGCTGGCTCCAACGCTGGGTGCTGAGGGGGGTTCCTGGCTGCAGGATGTGGCCCCGCAGCTGCCCACGGGGCTGCCCCAGGCTCCCTGGGGGTTCCTCCTCCAGCAAGGCTTGGGGAAAAGGGCTGCGAGATGGGACGTGGCTGGGTTTAAAACAGTAGGGACAGAGGAGATGGGCTGGAGGAGATTCAGGATTCTGATTCAGGAATCAGGAGATTCCCGGTGCAGGGAGCAGAGCAGACCCAAGAGCCGGCCGCGGCCAGGCAGCAGAGGGGTTCGGCCCTCCTGGTGCAGGTACCAGAGCTCATGAAGCTCTTTCACGGGTGGATTATTCCCACCTGCTGGTGGATTATTCTTGGTGGCAGGAGCTGCTTGTAGTATTGATGTAGCTTCTCCTGCTCATCTCCCAGCCACGCTTTCTCATGGCATCCACCGCACTCCCCGTGCCTCCCCAACACGCGGCATGGCTGGTGCAGTCAGCAGGGTGTCACACAGGTAAGGGGACACTCTGGGGACAGCACATGCTGCTGGCCTTCCCTGGAGGAGGCAGCCAGCCCTGTGACTCCCCAGCATGAGGGATGCTGAGGGATGCTGGGGGATGCTGAGGGATGCTGGGGGATGCTGAAGGATGCTGAAGGAAGCTGAGGGATGCTGAAAGATGCTTTTGCCCTGTTGGTGACAGCAAGCTGGATGCTCACCCAGCCTCTGCCTGCTCTGGTGGGGTGACAATACTGGGGACAACTGCAGTCCTGATGCTGCTCTGAGGCTACAGGTTTGGGGGGACAGCACAACAGGGGGCTGCAGTGCTCCCCCTGTAAGCCCCAAGCTGGTGGGAGCCCGAAGGGGCAGCTTCCCAGCGGTGTTAGCAGGCTTCCTGCTGCAGATAGTGCCCTGTGATTTACTGGGGCAGTCCCAGAACCCCACCGGGCGGTGAGCAGGGGGTATCCCCCCCAGCTGCAATACCCCTGGTTATAATATCAGTTTATTCGTGGGGTAATGGGGCAGATTTCCATGGGTTAGGGTTACTTCTGCTCAGCATCTAGCAGAGGTGAGCACAGATGCAAACGATGCCCTTGGGCTCTGCACTCCCCTTCTGTCCTGGTAAGAAAATCATTCAAAACTTGCAAAGTATCATTTAACATGCAATTTGTTAGAGCTAACACTAGAAAGGAGGAGGCGGTAGTATAGGTACTCTTATGCCCCTCCAGATGCTGAGAATCCCAAATAGTGCAGCATCAAGCAGGTGCCCGACCAGCACGCCAGGAGATCCCATACATCTTTTCAGGTTTAGTTCTAAAAGCTTTGCTCGGTGCTGCTGTTCTGCTGGAGGACAGGCAGAGGGAGCCCTTCTCCTTCTCCTGCCTCTGCAGCAGCTGCAGGATCCTGTCCTCTTGCAGAGGGCGGTCTTCTCCGCACCGCCCAAATCCCGATTGCGAAGAGGATGCTCTGAGCCGTTTGTACGCTCGAGGAGGGAAAGAGAGGCAGGGAGCAGCGGGTTCTGCAGGAAAACCTTGCAGCAAGAGCAGCCACAGGATGGGTTTGGAGCAGCTCTCTCATGCTGGGGGAACATAACTTCTATCCTTCTGTCCTTTCTGGTAATGCAGTGAGGACAGAGGGCAGATGATGCTCAGGAGTCTGCTGGCATCCCTTGTTGGGAGCTGAGGCAGAAGGCCTCGGATGGGAGCAAACCCAGCTCCTCCAAGGAGGGATGCTAGGACCAAGCAATATCCAGTGCAAGGGCAGCCCCAGAGCTCTGGTACCTGCACCAGGAGGGCCGAACACCTCTGCTGCCTGGCCGCGGCCGGCTCTTGGGTCTGCTCTGCTCCCTGCACCGGGAATCTCCTGATTCCTGAATCAGAATCCTGAATCTCCTCCAGCCCATCTCCTCTGTCCCTACTGGTTTAAACCCAGCCACGTCCCATCTCGCAGCCCTTTTCCCCAAGCCTTGCTGGAGGAGGAACCCCCAGGGAGCCTGGGGCAGCCCCGTGGGCAGCTGCGGGGCCACATCCTGCAGCCAGGAACCCCCCTCAGCACCCAGCGTTGGAGCCAGCGGGGAGCTCCGAGCATTTCTGAACGATGCAAAAGAGAAGGCAAGGCCACGTCCCACCACGTCCCCCGCCACGAGTGGCTCGGGGGTGTAACTTCAGGGCAGGTGCCTGGGCGCTGGCGTGGGCAGCACCCGCTGTGCGCTGGTTTGTCTCTGTGCTGGGCTGTCGGTGTCTCTGGGTGCAGAAGCCAAGGCACGGGCACCTTCTGGGTATCCCAATGTGCTTGGAAGTGGGGGGCTACGCCGGGATGTGCAGAGGGATGCGCTGCCCTCCCTTGCCGTAACCGCCGGTCAGTACGCGGCGAGGTGCTGGATCTCCGACCTGTGGGACACGTCCCCATGTCCTGCGTGCCCACAGCCCTTGTGGTGACCCCACGGTGGCTGCCACACTGGCACTGCTCGTGCATGAAGCTGCTGGGGGAGGTGAATCCCTGAGCTCTGTCTGAGATGCCGGGAGAGGGAGGGAAGGGGGTGGCTGTCCTGGTGCAGGGACAGCATTTGCACCAAGGGTGACATCCTGATGCCCCAGGACCCTGGGGCCATCAGAGGGGGCTTCCAGTGCTATGCTTCTATACTGGTCTCCCACCTGGGCTTAATCCAGAACTGCAGCCTCAGTTCAAACATTGACCAGAAAGGGGTTTTGTTTTGTAGGGAAGTGTTTCTTTTTCTTTAATTAGTTTGATCTGACCTGGCTGGAGACCAAATGTTTTCTGAATAGCCAACAAGTTCTGGGTGTGTGATGGGAGCTGACAGCCTCACTGTTGTCATTGCAAATGCCAGCAAAAACTACCAATTGACCTGAAAAAAAACCCTACAGATCTGACATGAAACATTTCGTGCTCAGGGAATGGACATTTTAAATGAAATATCAGGAATGGGGGGCACATTCTGTATCGACTTTGCAATTGCTAGAGGTTAGGACCCCCCTGCAGAGAGGCTCAGACCTGCTGTAACAGCTGCCTGCATTAGAATAATCAGCTGAAGCAATAAGTTTTACCCCATATATAACCAGGACAGAGCAATTAGAGCCTGTCATGATTAGTGCAGCCTGTCTGCAGGTGATTTACCAGGCACCTGAGTGCGTGTGCACGCAGCTCTGGGTACCTCGTGCTTGCCCTTCTTGAGGACATGGTGCTTCCCGCAGGGATCTGCTGGATGAAGGAGGGATTGAAGGCATGTGTTATTTACTGACACAGTTCATCAAAAGGCCAGGTTCCTGAGGAGGAGCAGCTCAGGGTCTTGCTTTCGAGGGAAGATCTGCTTTGTTACGGCATGGCAGCTCACCCAGGGAAAGTGAAGGCTGTGCCCTGCCTTGGAGGCAGCTGTGATTTATCCCGGAGCTGGATTTCTGCTTCTGTGCAAGGAGATGTGGGGCTGGCAAGGTAAGCCAGGATGCACCGGAGAAGCGGGGAGGTGGTTTCACCCTTCTAGCAGCCCTCCTGGAACCACATTAACACTGCAGCCCAGCCTGGCCTGTAAGGGCTGCCCCAGCCCAGCAGGCACTGGGGGCAGAAGCAGCCCCAGCGCTTTTCTCCCTGCGCCCAGAGGCCTGACCTCAGAGCTGAAGATGAATCAGACGCACGTAGGGGCATTCAGTCAGCTCCATTTCATGCCTGGGCTCGTGCTGGCTTCCCACCCTGAAAACCTCTCTGCAGCCACAGCCCGTGTCCCTGGGAAGTGCTGTTCTGCCTCTAAACCCCATGGCCTTTTGCTTGCAAACACTTTATTTCCATCCTCTTGGCTCCCGCCTGTCCTATAAATGGAAAGGCTTAGACAGCCACTGCTGCACATTTAGGGCTGTGTGACCACGAGATTTACTGAAGCACACCCCGTCAGCTGACCCATCCCGGCGCGCTCATTAAAGGAATTTATTTTCCACCGACATTCAATTTGCATCCGCAGGGGGTTTGCTCTGCGTAACTGGTGCACGAAAAGCATGCAGCTGGGGCCGGGGGCACGTCTCTGCCGTACCTGCAGCCTTGTCCCCTGGGTAGGGCTGGGGCTGCGATGAGCTCTCTCTGTTCCCATAGGGAATTCTCTCCTGAGCAGCACCGTAGAGGGAAAACTTGCCTGAGTGGATCTTGGGATGAGCACAACGATGGAGGAGGTGCTGCCCCGTGCTGCGTAATAATTCCTAATGTTTCGACAGCTCTTCCCTCTCAAGGAGACCAAAGGGCTTGCTGTTATGCCCCAAGCAGGGTTTGCGCATCCAGGGAGTCTGAGAGAGCAGAAATACGAATTCAAGCATTTAAAGCCCAGCCCAGTGCCCCCTAAATGCTCAGCCACCCTCTCCCCAACCTGCTGGTCCTGGGCTATCCCTGCAGACCTCTCTCCGGCAGCACTGCCCGTGCCGGCTCATCTCCACGTGCCTCTTGGACCTGCTCCAGGGTGCCATCTCCAGAACCCAGGTGCCCTTTTCTGCGTTGAATTTCCATGTTTCTGTTACGGTGGAGAGGGGACAGAGGACTGTCAAAGCCTGCTGGGGTATCGTGGGTGTCTCCTCCTGCTGTGCTAGAGGAGCTGCTATCTTGCAAACAGCCCATCCCTTGATCTGTGCTTTTGGTTCTCTTCTGGCGGCATGTAGGGAGTGTTTCTATAAAGGTGTTGTGAAAACTCCTCTTTTGTGGCAGCTGAAGAGGTCCTTGCAGTCCAGGCTTCCTGATCTTTTTTTTTATTATTATTATTATTTTTATTTTACTGCTCTGAAATCAAACTCAATTCCAAGTATGTTTTAGTACCATGGTCACAGAAATGCTGCTTTCTGCCTTGCTCTGTTGCTTCCCTTGGTGCAAGAACCCTGTTTCTTAACCCAGGCTGATATCCTCCTGGGTATATTCTCTTAGCTGTGTGTATTTTTAAACCAGAGGTAGATCCAAGCCCCCAAATGTGGACATAAATCTAGCTGCAGTGCCTCGATTTTCATCTCTGTGATAGTCAACCCATGTGAGCAAGGCAGGGATTTCAATTTGGTACTAGATCCACATCTGAGCTTCCGTTCCTAATTGGATCAGATGCTGGCTTCACATACAGACTGCTGAATCTAAAGCTCTTCCAAAAAATGCACAGCTTACATTAAAAAGCAAGCCCAGCTGGGTATAGAGCAGATGCACTCCTGTGTTCAGTTCATAGCTGCTTGAGCTCAGAGCCGTTTCAGCCCTCTTTTGAGGGCCATGGGTAGATGGTTTTGTTTGGGCCGAATCTGTGCTGAGTTGGCCGGCTGTAAGCTGCAGCCTTAAACTCTAAAACTTCTGCAGAGAGTTTGCTGAGGAAATGGGGGAATACTGATTCCATTGCACTTGAAATGCTGGGTACAGTTCCTGCAGTTTGGATCAAGAAAAATCAGCCTGGAATGGGTGCCGTTGAGCAGTGAGGGGTTCTCCAAGACATGGCAGGTTTGGAGAGGGGACATTGACCTGTCACACGCTGGACACTAGGCAAAAACAGGTCAGCATCGTCGAGGCTGGAGAGGGCTTGCAGTTCCCACCGTTGGAGGTCTTAAAGCACGTGGTTGATAAACACAGAGCTGGGGCAAGGTGTGTCTCGGTGGCTTTTTGAAGGCTCTGTGATTCCAAGTGAGCAGGATTTGTTTAGTCTAGGAAAACAAAGGACAGCACATCACCGTCTGTAAATCTGTGGGGTCTGGAGAGGGAAGGGGCAATAAACACACAGGACGAAAAGGAGTGACTTTCAGACACCTTTGGCAGAGTTTGGACTAGCTTGGATGATGGCTAGGCAGGAGGAGGGCTCTGAGCATCAGAAGGTCCCGTTCATGGCAGCAGGGATCTTCTCTGCCTTCCAAAGGGAGGAGCTGAGAAAAGCAGACTTGCTCAAGGAGGAGCTCAGCAGCTTCTGGGTGAGGCTGGTGATGCCCTGGTGCAACTGAGGGCTGCACCCAGGATCCCAAATTCCTGTTGAGCCCTTAATGAAACCCAGTGAAAACATCTGATGAAACCATGGAAGACCCTGAATTTTGTATGGTTTCAACACAGGACAATAATTTCAACATAGCTCAGGCTTGCTGCAACCACGGGCAGACTCATGTGGAAGGTGTCTCCCAGAGAACACATCCCTCAAGCGTTAAGTCAGACATGTCCCAGCCAGCACAAGTCATGACCAGGGTTGCAAACACCTGGCTTAGCTCAGACCAGACTGTCCTGCTGTGCTTGGCTGCTGTTTGTGTGGTTACGTCGGTGACCTCACTGGCATTTTGCTGCAAATGAGGTCCAGGTCCACCTTTCAAAGTCTTTCCTCCTACCTTTAGCTTCCAAGATCTCCTTTCATAGAATCATCTAGGTTGGAAGAGACCTTCAAGATCATCAAATCCAACCAAGTTTCAGGCTCTCCATCTTTCCTTTGGCAAATCAAGGCTTGATGCTTTGGCTACCCTAGACCTACATCACCACCGTAAATGATGCAGGGGAGGATGTACTGCTGTTGTGCAGCAAACTGAATTGGGTCTTGTATCACATTAGGAGCAGCTGCAGCATCAGTATTGGCAGCTCCTACCAGGCTGCAGGACTGGGGTGTGCTGTGTGGGCACAGCAAGAGGCAGTTTCAAGTTTGCTGCTTGTCTTGGAGGAGAAATGGAGGTGGCGAGTGAGTGACTGCAGCAGAGGTGGATGAGGGCTACGTGGTTGCCCCAAGAGCCATGGGCCACGTGGTCATATCCGGATGTCTCCTTCTCAGCACGTGGCTGGACCTGTCATTTGTGCCTACACAGCTAACCTGGGCTTGCAAACAGACCTGAGGCTTCCTGGGCAGGTGGATGTCCCTCATCATGCATTGCCCAGTCTTGGTGACCACAAAAGCCCTGGCTGCACCTAGGGACCATCACTGGGACAGTTTATACATGACATGCCTTTCCCTTAATGTCCAGTCATCCCACCCTCATGCCCAGGCCGCTCTCCCTGGTGTTTCATTATTTCACCTCTCCTCCATTCCAAAACATGCATTTGGCAGCTGGGAGGCCATGGGACCTGGGCACCTCTTGGTCACATCCCTGCATGGCTGCTGATGGCTGGGGCCAGAGAAGGTCTCTGCTTCGTGGCTGCTCTTGTCGGTGGCTTCATTCCTGCAATTCCTCCCTGATGGGCAGCTGGAAACATCCAGGAGGAGAGATGGGCTGGAGCGCTCCCACAGAGGGGCCCAAGCGAGATGGAAATTCCTGCAGGGGATGAGTCACGCTCCTCCTGCATGAATATGCCTGGAAAAAGCAACCACTGGCAACTGCTTCCCAGCCTGCTGTGGTGCTGGGCAGGGAAAGGCTCGCTGGTTCATTTGGGACCTCTTTTGGGGCTTGCTTTGTTTTAATGGGGAAGCACTGCGGGACCAAGCATCCCCTAGGAGGCTGAAACCCCTTCTCAGGTCCTCCTGCCCCTGGTTTTGGGGTGGGACTGCTGCATGGGAGCGAGCTTTTGGCAGACCATGCTGTGAAAGATGCCATGTACATCCAGACATTTCCAGCCCCAAAACACAGAAGTGAGGGTGAGCTGCTAATNTATTATTTTTTGGCCAAAATGGATTTCTTCAGAACATGCTGCTTGGTTGAACTTATCTTTGCATGCACAGCTGTAAGCCTGCACGGTGCTCACCAGGTTTCAATATGTTTCCATTAAGAACAAGCTTTATGTTTCTTTTCTGCTCTAAGATAAGGGGAGATCTTTTAGGCTGGAGTTTCTCCCAGGCTGGGGAGGAGCAGCAGAGCTGAGAATCAAACCTGGATCCCAAATAACTATTCAATTTCCNNNCTTTTTTTTTGTCCCAGAGCTGCACAAGTGCCAAAACCCCAGCATATCGCAGGATGCAAAAAAACATTTTCCTTACCAGCTCCCAGAGATACCCCACCCCACTTCACAGATGGGGTGCTCAGGCTGCCTGCTCCCAGGCACCGATGGGTGCAGGCACAAAGCTCTGTCTGTGCTGGCAGGGCTGGGAGCATCCTCAGTGCTGGCTCCAGCGCTCGGTGCAACGTGGTACCAGCACCACAGCAGGGCACGGTCTGATCCACACCAACCCCTTCTGCACCCTTACCCATTTAGCACTAAATGTTATGAAAGATGCTCCTACACGAGTCTCCTTTTGTGTGCTAAACCGTTGTGTGCACTTTGTAGGAAGCATCCCCTGCTTGTGCCTCTCCAGCAAAGCCAAAACTCTCCCGCCTGAAAAAATGTTTGTCAACCAGGCAACACTGGAGAGGGTTTAGGCGGAGAGGGAGCAGCGTTAAATCAGCTTTCAGTGTGGGCTTCAGCTCTGCGATGGAGCTGCAGAAGGTAATCCATGCTTAGCTCCACTGGGGTGCAGGCTTCGTGCACCAGGAGAATAATAAACCATCCCCAGGGCTGAATCTCTGGCCAATGGCTGGAATTTGAGGAAATCCTGTGAGTTTCTAATCTTAGGCTGCTTTTCCTGGGTAGTTTACTTCTTTAAATAGAAAGGCTTAAGTGGGATTGACTCCTACAATCCTTCTGTTCAGGACGAGCCTGTAATCTTCCGTGACCAGAGATGGGCATCGGTGCTGCATCGTGCAGCCTTCCTGCCTCTCCTGCAAGGGGAAAGCAGCGCTTAGGTGGGCTTACTTTCTGCATTGTTGTCCCATCCAACCACTTTTGGAGCCCGTGACCAATTTCAGACACAATTGTTGGGCAATAGCTGTCTCCAAGCTTTGTAAAACAGGGCAGGCAGAGAAGATATAAACGGCCTGGTGGGCTCAAATATGAGCACAACCCTTATGAGGCACTAGAGAATCCACATGGCAGAAACCTCTATGGCCACAGCTGGCCCTGGGATTGCCTCAGTTGTCCCACATCCCCAGAGCACTCCTCATTCTAAATGTTGTCCAAGGGCATCTAAAACACAGTGCACTACTAAAGGCACGGTGGAAGACGAATGCTCCAGAGATACTGTTGAAAGGATGGTTATCCATGGGTAAACCTGGAGGCTTCACCTCCAGGTGAGACACTTTGGAATTCCTAATTGGGTCATTAATTCAGAAGAGCCTTAGCTGTAGCTTAATTAACAAAGTAATTTAACCAGGCATGAAAGCCAGAGGCAGGAAGGTCATTAAGTGGCTAGAAATCAAGTGTGGCAGACACCTGGATCGCAGCCGCACCAGGGGCTTGTGCCTCGTCACTTGGGTGGAATATGTGCGATGCTCTCTAGAGCTTATTTGTTTGGTCTGGAAGGGAACATCTTGTTTATCTGCTCTGACACATATGAAACGGGTCAGAGAGCACTGTTCCCACAACTTGCAATGGGGTGAGGGAGTATCTTTTTTAGGATGCCCATTCATGTATCTGTTTCAGGATGGCCACTTATGTCGCACATCTCCAGGAGAGCAGACCACCTCACCCCTGGCAAAGGAATGCAGGTTTCTCCGTAATTTTCCAGTAGGATTTGCAGTGGGTGGTCACAGACTAGAGAGCTTGGCAGCCTTTTCGGTAGTGCTGTTTGCTGCAGAAACCACTTATTTTTATCCTTGTATGGAATAATCGTCTCCTGATGCCTGCGCTGAAATCTGTGATTCGCGCAGCCAAACTCACTACCTCCACAAGGTCTGTACCACCACCCTTCGCACACCCCAGAGCAAGACACCAACCCTGGCCTTACCCATCCCCTTCCTCACCTCTGCGAATCCTTCTCTGAAAACCTTCCCCTGGCCCTTCTCCTCAGCCCGAAGAGCATGTACCGGAGGGCAGGTCCCACGTCGTGTTGGCTGACGGCTGGTAACCTGTTCCCACACTGGGCAGCAGCTCCCAGACCAGATCTCCTTATCTCCGTACGTTCCTGTCCAGAAGAAGAGCCATTGTGCTGCCCCAGCCTGTCCTGGCTTCCCCACCCCTCTGGCTTGTCCTCAATGCCCTCTGACGTGTCTCCAAGGCACGGGGAGGGCAAGTGGAGCGTTTTCCTCCTCCCACCGGCCTGTCTCAGGGTGCGTGGAGAGTCCAATGCTGCTGTGAGATTGTGATGAGTCAGCGTTTGCATGTGCTGAGTCACCTCAGGGAGGTGTTGGTGAGGAAGAGGAGGTTGTCCGGCCTCATCAGGAGTGGTGGCGGTGGTGACCATGGTGCAAACGTCCTGGGTTGAAGATCTGTCCGAAGACAAATTCCTATTAACGAAACCCCTTGGGCTGTCAAGGACCCATCACACCTTCTAGGGTTGCTTCTAGCAGGCCACCACAGACCAGAAGACATACATCGCCAGCTATCCTCCTTCCAGGCACTTGCTGGTGGTAGGGATGCTCCTCACCACCAGCCTGAAGGAGGAGTCCTGGTTATTTTCATCAAGCCCTTGAGTTCCTCTCTCTTTTCTTTCAGCTATGAAACAGGGAAGGAATGAGCCCCAAGGATGATAGGAGGTTCAGGAGGGACAGTGGGGGGACCTTCCCCTCTGCAGTGATGGTGGGAGCTTGGCTGCACCACAACAGAGTCAGGTCTTCCTCCACATAATCTTCCTCCCTTCATCCTAGCTCAGATTTAACCTATTTGCTGTCTCTCCCCCCTGGCCTCCTCCTGAAAAGCAGGCTGCAGGCAGGACATGGATATATGACAAGGGCACAACCCCCAAAAAGAGATTTAGGTTGACATTTTTGCTGTTGTCAAAGTTCAATACTTCTTTCAGGTTCCCTCGCTAAGACCAGGAATGGAGTGAGGCAGTGCTGGCTCTGGATTTTCACCCCCATACCCAGCTTTAATGGGATAAGTTTCCAGATCAAGAAGAGCTGGAAGAACCACCCAGGAGTTTTCAGTCTCAGGGTCTCTGTTAGGACCTGCCCCTAACATGAAATGGATTTTCTGTGCTTGCTCAGAGCAGAGGCCAAGCAGGGAGTGAGGCCAGAAAAACAAGGGGTCATGCTGCAGTTTCTTTTTTTCTTCACTTAACTCTGAAATAAAAATATATCTCAAGCTTGTTTTGGGATTAGCAAGAAAAAAATTCTTCTTGATGGGAACCATCTGTGGCCGGGAGATGCCGGCTGCTCCCTGCTTTCCACCCAGCACGCAGATGATGTTATGTGGGGTGTGTTCCTCTCCCAAATATTATTCCTCTCATCCCTGTGCTGGTCGGAGGAATCCCAAGTATTTAAGGAGGCTTTTCTCTCTGGATGGGCCCAGCATTAAAAAGCAGCAGCAGCTCATTACGCCTATATAACATAATATTTGCTTTCTTCATTACAGCAGCGCTGCCCAGCACAGCTTGTCGGTGGCTGCTGGTCTCGCTAGCATAAATACTGGAAGCGTCTTCGTTGCAACCTTTCCACCCCAGACGCTACCTCATGTTCAAAGCAAATTTGTCGTGGCCTCTCAGCCCCGTCCTGTGATCCTGGAGGGGAAATGTGCCCCGAGGAGCGGAGCTGCACTGGTGAACATGAGGGCGTTTTGCACCTTTGCCCCTATGGTGTAGAGCATCGTGGTGGTAGCTGGTAACCCCACGCAGGGCTTAGGGTGCCCGCCCATGAAATGTGGACATTTATAGGTTGGAGGATTTGCAATGAGAAGATAAAAAGGTGTGTTTACACCATCAGAAACACTGGAGAGCATTCAAAGCAGGAAAAAGCCTTCTAGACCAGGAAAAGAAGGGAAAACCCAAGATGAAACCAGCAGAAGAAGGGGCAGGTCTGGTCCCAGGAGGACGGCAGCAGAGGCTGCACGCATTTCTCTGCACTCATCGTGCTCCCAGCAGGTGAGGAGGCTGGGATGCTTCCTCCTGGGACTGGTCTTGGCAGGTGGAGCAGGAAGCTGGAAGCCAGACGAGACCAACAGGTTCTCCGTGCTGCTGGGGCCACCAGAGCTGCTCGGACAGCAGCTACATACCTGAGCTGGGATCCACCCTCTGCTAAGAGCGAGGCGCGGGGCTGAGCTAACTAGGCTTGAAATGGGTCAAAATGAGCACTTTAGGGGTTTTTAAGAACCTGCCTTGAAGGGAGAATTTTTACATGGGCCTTACTAGCCAAGCCATCTTTTGAGTGAGTCCAAACCATCTCCCAGGCAAGGTTTGGACTCATTTGCGCAAGTGATGGCAGGATGTGTAGGTCTTGCCTACAGTGCCCTCCTGTCCCTGAGGACAACCTGCTGCACTGAACATGGGGACCCCTGTGTTATTTTAATCTACCAGGATCAAAGGAGCTAGCTCATCTCTGCTCCATGGCACCCATCATGAGCTGGTTGGAGAGGAGAAGGATGGATTTTCCAGTCCAGGGGATGAAGGCAAAATGCCTTCCACCTTTGAGGCTGGCAAAATCCACCCATAGGGCACTGGCGTGCCCCTGCAAACAGGGTGCAGCCCACGTTCCAGCACCAGGAACGTGGGATGCTCTGACGCTGCTGTGCCCAACCCTGCTCTGACCACAGGCTGAGAAGTCATCTCTGCTCTGCCCAGCCAGGCACCCAGCCTGCCTGTCCTGCCCATCCTGCATCCTTAGGGATCTGTATGTTAATTGCTGAAGCTCCCTTGGGTTCTGTCCTGCCCTGGCACCCAGGGACAAGGAGCCCTTGCAGTTAAGTCCTGGCTCAGCCCTGGCCCAACCAGTGCCTCCAGTCCAATGGGTCCTTTTTCCTGCTGGTGACCATGGGGAGGTAGCAGGAGCTCTGCCAGCACAGCTTGGCTTGCAGGAGTGAAATCCTTGCTGTGTCCAGGCTCTTTGCACCCTCCTGCTGTTTCACACCCTGCTTTGATTTCTTCTAGAACCCAGATGCTAAGGACTCCGGGCTCAAAAGCAGAAATAAACCCACACGGGTTGTGAGCGTGGCATATTCGTGATGTGAGAACACAAATGGAGCAATGAGGCATTGGGAAGAGTTTGGTGGTCCGAGCTCTTAATGTGATGCTAGGAATCTCCTGGGAAAAAGCTTCTTGGAAGATCTGGGTCCAGAAATCTCGAGCTGCTGCAGGAGCGGATGGGCAGCACACATGCGGTTCTGCCCTTTGACTCATCACCAGCTATTTTAAGGCTCTCACGCCGTCTCCGTGTGCATGTCCTTTGGGCAGCTGTGCACAGGGTCTTGCTCACTCTTACTCCTGAGTCACCACTTGCCTGCTTCCCACCATCCGGGCTGAGTCCTCCCCGGCTCTGACACACGAACCTGGGGCCTGACCCTGCAGCGATGCTCAAAATGCATTTTCAAGATGGGGAGTGAGCCCCTAGGTCCATCAGCCTTCCTATGTGAACCAATTAATTGACTTTATGGTTAACAATGCTTGCAATGGGTTGTAACACTTTGTACCAGAAGAGGGGAGTGCTCCTGCTTTACCAGTGGGATTTTTTTGGGGTGGGGATTGAACCTTGCAAGGGCACCCAAACTTTTGCAAAAGTCAGCTCTGATGCTGACCACCTCGCTCTGCTTAAAGTCTTCCCCATAAGCCCAGTAGCTGGGCAGTTCTGCAAGGAGGACTCTCTTTCCAGTGTCTTACATTAAGCTCCTGATGGGCCAAATATACCCCCAAATCCCAACCTGACTTCAGTAGGGTAGTGTGCTGTGTATAGTTATTGAAGCTTGGACAACTGAAATCACCCCACACACGCTCTGCTTCATCCATCAGAAAGCAATTTGCAGATTAAATTTGTACGAATCGCTAGAACAGCATTATATAGAACTACCTTATATTGCAGCTGGAAGAAAATATGCCGCTTCTTTATTAGAAAGGGGGGGAAATGGATTCATGTAGTGTTTTTCAGACAATGAGGTTTTGAACTCCAGGGGTTTAATTTCGGCATTGTTTGTGCAAACATGCTCCGTCACAGACGGACTGAGCCAGTGGCTGTGATGGGCCTTTCATCCCCGCCTGCAGATAAAGCCCCTGTTATTGGGTCACCGAACAGAGACCTTCAAACCCGGCGTCTCCATCTGAGGAAACTCTGGGATGGAGATAATCAGCAAACCGATGTTCCCCTTTGCCTCGCTGAATAAGAGATGCTTTGTTCAGGGATACAGGTCAGCTCTGTGGCAGAGCCGCCTGCAAGAGATTTTATTTCAGCTACCTGCAAACAAGCTATGAGAAGAATGTTGCAGGTTCCTCTCAGTCTGGAGAAATGGAGAGATATCACCTGAAGGTGTTGTTTAATATTAACTGGACCAGTGCACATCTATAAAAGGTTTGATTGTGTGTCTATCTGTGTTTATATATAAATGTCACCTCCGAAGTCATATTAATGAGGTTAAAACCTTGCACAGGATGGGACAGGTGAAAGTCCTCCTGGAGGGAGCTGTGTCGGCGATGGTTTTTGTCAATAAAGATAGATTTCTGTGTTGGCACCAGGTGTGTAAGCCAGGAGCCCAGACCTTCCTGTGCTCGGTGCTGTGCAGGCACAGAACAAAGGCATCATCGAAAGCCTCTGATTAATGTTTCAGATAAGAGAAATCTTATCTGAAACCAGGTGTAACCAGGTATCTGAAACCAGGCATAACCTGCTTCACCCCGTGGGGATGGCTGTGATGGGAGCTCCTGCAGCAAAACCCACCTGGATTTTGATGCAAGCAAGGTTTGGCCTTCATCCTCATCCTCTCCTCTATGTCTTTGTAGGCCAGGTGGCATTCAGGGCATCTTTGCTAAAGCTGCTTCTCACTTGGGCAGGGAAATCTTGCTTCACAAGGTGAAAAAAAATATTTCTTTCCTTGCCAATTCAGCCCCATTTGTTTATTAAGTTGACGACATCTAGGATCTAGAAAATGCCATTAAATACAGTCCTTTTGACTAATTAGTTCAGAGGTGGCTTCACCTACCTGCCCTGAAGTTCTCACAGTATATCTCAACACTCTCTGGCAGTGGGTGGATAGCTAGTCCCACCTACAGCTAAATGCACGTTTCAAAAAAGGAGTTGCAGGCTTGAAATTATTTTGTTTGCCACCGATTCAGGGCTGGATTTTCCTCCCTTAAGCTGCCTTCATTCAGGGAATCACCAGATGGTGAGCAAGATGCTGGTGAACGACTTTAAAAAGGGCAGGAAAGGACCTTTGGCAATACTTAGATATTCCTTTCCAGGAGCAAAGATCTACACCATGATCCTAAGTCATCCCTTTTGATGTGTGATTTGGTGTGACCATCTCAGAGTGGTCCAGATGTGTCCTCCCAAGCCTTGAGCATCGTGGGTGGAGTAGAAGGATTGAAGACCTGCCCCATCTGTGCACTCAGCATCTGTGTGATACTGGTTTGTATGGGGAAGAAAGGAGATAGGATCCCTTCCTTGGTACCAGGAGGACACACAGACGTCTTGGGAATGACATGCATTGCATCCCAGCAGCAAGTGCTGCTGGCCGGCTCAGCATGCTCAGTCACTTTGGTTTTCTATCCATTGGAGAAGATGCTTCCCTCCTCCAAACATCTTCATGCAAGCACCAGATGTACTCTTTCTGCTAACAGCATGTGGCTGTAGTCAACAAGCACATGTTTCTTGAGCGAGGCCAGCTGCAGACCTCAGGCCGATGGGGAGGGAGATGTCTGGTCTGATGCCCGGCCCCTTGGCCGAGCTGGACGGGGAGCCATTAGTCTAGACTTACATCTAGATATTTATTTTACTGCTCCACTAATTGAACATGGCCATGAATGTCTCCAGCACTCACAGAGCTTTGGTAATGAAGGCGATGTGTGAGACAATATCGGATTTTCTTCTAATGCATGCCTATTTTTTTTTATCCCTTGTAACAGACCTGGATTTATCTTAAGCCTCTATCTGGGAGCAGGAGCTGAGGGTTGCTGGCGGGTTCATTACTTCCAACTGTGTGTACTTAATGTGGGAAAAAATGCCAACTAATAAAAATTTAAAAGCGTGGGATATGGAACGGAGACTCGCCACCAGCTCAGTTGTGGATACCCTTTGTGGCAATGGAAGTTGTCAGTTAAGATGTCTGCACAGAGACTGTGCACCACTCCCCACCTCACCTCCATCCAGGAGGCTGCAGGAAGGCTGATCAGACCCGTGTTTCTCCAGCCAAGCTCTGTGAAGCACTGTGGTGTCACTCCAGGGTCCGTCTGCATTGCTCCAGGACAATGGTCTTTAGGGTTTCAGGGAGAAATGAGGGCATAGGGTGCTCTTCATCCTGAGAAACCTTAATGTAGAGAGACATTCCTCACCTCACCATTGGACCACCATCACCATGAAGACTCGTCCTGGCACCTCCAGATGTTCTTGTCTTCTGACAACCAACCTGAATACCCTCTATCTCTCCATCCTCCATCCTTATGTTGCCTCTTTGCACGTCTGAACACAATCAATGCTTCCTGCAGCCCACTGCTTGGACCTCACCAACTTTAACCTTACTCTTTTTGGAAAGTAAAACTTCTCTTTCAAGACTCCTACAGGCATTTGCAGAAGATCCAGCAAACACAATCTTTTGCTTGCTACTCTTACCGGTCTCTGCTCCTAAAGGAGAAGGGTTTGTTCCTTGTTGCCTCTCCCTCTGCTCCCCTCCTTATCCAAAATGGGCTGACTGAGACCCAGGTACTTCTCAGGTCTCCAGGAGGAATGCCTGCCATCCCTACCCGTGTGTGTCTACCTGGTGAATCTCACACCTTTTCCCAGAAACTTCCCTCAGGAAGGTGACACTTGGCAAAAAACAAACCAACAAACCAACAAACCTCTATACTGCATTTAGAGTCACTTGCTGGGAGAGTTCATACTTTGCTCCCTAGGAATTGATTTGGAGGACGGCGGCAGAGAGGCCTCCCGCGCGGAGAGATGGGGCTGTGATAAGTGACGGTGCGATCAAACGCTGGTTAACCTTTGCTCGGGTATACTCCACTTGCCTGCTTAAGGGCTCGACTGCACCTTTCCGATATGAAAGAAGAGGAAATACCTTGTGTGACTGACCTGGTTGTACACCTGATGTCATATTCTGCATTTATTTATATAAACCAGTCTATATTTAAATACTGCCTCTTCAGCAGAGGAGCATCTAAGGTGAGATAAAGACATCAGATGGGGTGACTTCTGCTTCTGTTCATCACTTTCCCCGGCTGTTTTTTGTAACAGCTTAAAAAATGCTCGTTTATCTTCTTTGAGTCTTTGTTGTTGACTTCCAGCCACTCGGTCTACGTGAAGTTGTGCTCAGGGCTAATTTTGTACTGATGACACGCCACAAAGTACTTTGTTCTGTCGGTGGGGAAGGGACGCAGGGTGCTGACTGCAATTCTCTCTTCCAGACTGTGCCAGGCCAGCGTTATCCCATTTTTTGCATGGCTGTTTGGACCATCGACATGGCCACAGTTTCTCCTCCATGCTGGAAGACTTCGGTGCACTAATTAGGGGAGACAGAGGGTGTCTGGAACCTGATTTACCTGCAGCAATAATCTGTGCTAGTAACTTTCCTCTTATTTAAGTATATTCGTCTTATCTGCTCCTGAAAGGGTTGCGGGGTTAACCTACCGCGGAGCAGGCAAACACAGCTGTTGTGCAAACAGGCAAAGTGTTTCCTGACTTAGCGGACAAACAATGTCTTTGCCTCCAGTTGCTGGGTAACATCAAACATTCACATGTTCGCAGTCGATGAGCTCTTCAGGGCTCACAAGCCCCTCTCTGCTCCCGCTGCAGGGATGGAGACCTTGTGTGGGTTTGGTGGGGCAGAGCGGGGAGAAAGAAAGGGTGAAGGAGAGGTGGAAATACACAGCCTGTGATAGCAAAATAGCTCTGCAAGTTCTCCCTGTGACTGTAGTTATAGTAAAATGATGGGGCCTAAGGGGACGCTTGCAGTCAACACTCTCCTTACCCTTATTAGAGGAAAAAGGCCTTGGAGAAAGAATTAGGAAAAAGCACCTTAATGAAAGTATTTGCAGTACAAACACAGGAAAGCGCAGCTCTCCCTCCTGTTTGTCCTGCATTCCCCAAGCGTTCGCATGAGCAAAACAATAGCATGTCCCTTGCCACGCTTCCTTCCCCTTGCCCTGGGCCAGTCGGATGCTGTGGGCATGCCACGGTGGGGTTTACCTCCCACCAGCTTTGCTGCCATGCATGGACAGGCAGACAGATGGACGTATGCAGCATAGCATTGACAGGAGGCTTCTAGATAAATTTGGCCTTGCTTCTTTCATGCCTCATTTTTTTCTTCTGCAAATTGGAGATAGCAACGCTAACCTCCAGGCCTTGCTTGGTGCCCTCCATCCCAGCGTGGCATCGGTTCCATCACAAATTTATGAGATGTTCCTTGCTCTCAAAAATCCGACTATGGAGCAATCCAATGCAGCAGGGTACGGACTGCACATGGCACATACACATGGCTGCTTTGGGGGTCTGGACCCCCAGAAAATAAATGGCAGCCACCAAAACTGATCCTCGGATGGGTCAGCAGAAGGGCTCAGGCAAGTCCCCAGCAAAGACCTCCCTCCTGTGGGCCTGGAAGGGGGAAAAGGGGACTTTCCTCTTCCTCCCGGGCCATGCACTTTGCCCTCCTGTGTTGACAGATCTGCAGTTTCAGATTTCCCTGCCAAAAAGCAAAAATGTCCCTTCTGGACCAATTTGCTCTTCCATAAGCGTATAACAAAACTCTTTCAGGATGTGGTGAGAAATCTGCCTACTGAAACATGCCCCTGGTTTAGAGCATCGGCACCGCGCCGGGTCTTAATGCAGCGAAGTGCAGGCAGCTTAAAAAGTGGTCACACGCTGTGAGCGTTGGTGGAGCGAGAGGGTTTTAACGAGGTTTTATAGGTGCAACATTTTGAAATGAGCATTGCTGGGGATATATGGTGAGGAATGAGCACAGCAGAAATCCCAGCTGTGCCAAAGGGAGATATTTAAAATAGCTGCCAGCATTCAAGGCTCTAAATGTTAGCATGGGATCAGGAACTTTCAAACCTGAAAACATTTTCCCGCTCCAAAACTGCATTTACTTTCCTAGAAGTGGTCTGAAATTAATGAGAAATTTCCTTCCGTTGGTCATTCTGTGAATTTTTGGACATTGGACATGCTTGCTGGGGGAAGGACGGGCTTGCTGCTCTTCATTCCTCTCTTCACAGCTGCTTGGAGGTGGCTGGAAAAGGAAACCTTGCCCAGCCCAGCGTGCTCCCCGACGTCTGCGTCGGGTTCAACTGGCAACGTTAGAGAAAAATCCTGAAAATGTGCAAACTGCGGTTCTTTTCAAAGGTATTTTCCTCAGCAAATGTTCCCGGGGATGGTAAAAAGCAAGTTACTGGCTGACTCTGGGAGCAGCTGCAGTGTTTCTGGAACCTCAAGAGTTACAAGAATATTTTCTCCAAGTGCCAAAACAAAATAGTTTTCCCTTAATCTTACAAATGTCTGAACTATTTCTGCTGAAATTACAAGGAGACCATCCCTAGGCAGACACCCAAGCATGCAAAATTTCATCCCAGTTGTTTAAAGTCTGGCAAAGTCACAAGGACCTGCGGTCACGGCTCTGCTATGTGTCTCGAAATACCTGCGTCCGTCCCCTATCTCCCCGCACGTCCATCCTCCAGCCTGCGGGGAAAAATATGAAAACACATCTTAAAGCTCTTCAATGTGCCCAGCAAGCAGGCAAATAAAATGCACCCATAGGATGTATTTTCATTGGGATTTAAGATAATCGCAGCTCTGAAGGACTTGTGATTTTGAAAAGCCTGCCATCAGCAGTACTGCAAGGAAAAGGGTTTGGAAAGAGCTCCCAGGAGCGCTGCCTGCACCGACGCAACGCAAGCCACGTCTCTTCTGCTGGGGCTGGCGATCGTCTCTTTGGGTCAGATTTTGTATTCTGATTTTTTGCCTTCAGTTTGCTCCTCCAGACAAGGTTTCCCCGCTGGAGGGTGCAGCCTTTTGGGTTATTTCTGAGCCTTTTAAAAAAGAGAGGCAGCGATGTGCGAGCTGTCGGCTTTGTCTGTCTCGGTAAAGAGGAGCCTGGCATCTGTCTCACCTCGCTTGCTATTTTGACAGCACATCTCCTTTTGCACACTTTAGACCATACACAGCTCTGGGGTTGGCTCCGAGCATGGGCCAAAAGGGTGGAAAACAGCCTGTTTGCAGGAAGAAAGGGACCCGCTGCTCTCAGGTGAGTACTTTGCCACCTTGCATCAAAAACCTCACGCCGGGGACAAAGTTCAGGTTGTCTGAGTGCTGAGCAGCAATGAGCCAGCCCCAGACGTGCTCCTTGCTCTGATTCTTCCCTGTTGTCACAGCGGGCAGAAAACAAGTCCTGAGCACGGTGCAGACACATCAGAACGCTCATCCCTTCCCCAAACTGCTACAAAGTGAGGTCCCTGCGCCAGGGCACCCAGAGCATGTAGGTGAGGTCCTGGGGACCCATCTGTGACGCATGTGTACCTACATGCTTGGGAGATCAGGGTCTAATGTAAGACCAAGTGCAAGTGATGGAAATGGACGGAAAAATAAATAAGAGGTGGGTTGGAAAGGGCACGTTTATAGGAGCAGGAGGTGCAACCCCCAAATCTGTGCCTGACCCTTTTCCTCTGCTCCCCTGCCACTTCCATCCAGCCGGGTGGGAACACCCCATTGCGCAAAACATCCCTCCGAGCAGGCTTTGAGACATGATTGCCTTTGATATAAATATCCCAGAAACAGAAATACGAATGATGTATTTTCCCTCATGACCACTCCGCTCCCTGCTGCCAAACGGGGATTTACTGGTGCCCAGTTAACGGCAGCCCGGGGGGTGCAGGGCTGTATTTTTGCTCTCGTTTGCCGAGCTTTTCCAGGGTAGCTTTTATTTTTGCTGCACCCTGCGTGCATGCGTGTGTGTTTATGTACACACCGCTCTCAGGGTGGACAATTTCCAGACCTCCCGGTTCAGAGGAAGATGGGGGTGGAGGAAGGCTGGCTTGCCCAGAAGAAG